>CM051031.1:26765710-27338210 GCA_027627225.1 Congeria kusceri | reverse complement strand
ATTCTGTCAACAATGTAGCGATCCAATATTCCAAAGTCTTCAGTTGAATTGTAAGCATGACATCGGATCTACTTCCATCAACACAGAACATGGATATGAACATATTTCATAGTATTGCATAATGCATGACAAGTTGAGAAATTCACAAAGTATAAACGACACACACAAATCCATTTTTGCAACGTATTTGTTTAGTGCAAAGCTTACTCAAATTTGTGGTAATGCATGACTTAAATTATATGTCATTCGAATGGTTTCATTGAACTATATGCCATACGAAGCATCATCTTTTGTGAGTTGATATTTTGTGAGTTGATAGCTTATTAACGGTTCGTGTTTCAGTATATCATCGCGGAGAAAAACTTCAGGTTAAGAGTATGTTTGTTAACATTTAAAATGCCTTCAATACTTGTAATAGGAGTTTCCACGCAAGGAAAAACAGTAAAGAAGTCAATTTTGGGAGATAAAAATTAAAAAGATGCACACAATATTTATAAAGAAGTGTTCTCATTAGCAAGATCACATTGCGGAATCGGTAGGTGTACATTATTATATTGCGAACGTACATTATTGGATTTTATACAGAGGTTTCATTGAGAACTTCGCTATATACAACTCCACAAATTTAACATTTCTGGAACTTGACACATATCCACCGACATACAAAATCAATATAAACGTTTTCTGTTAACTTGTTATCTTATAAAGTATAATTTGTAGTATGCCCATGTGTTTTGAGTGTAACAGACACGTGCGTTCCTGTCTCAAACAGACTATAATAAAACAGTACGAACAAATACAATACAAAACATCATCCCATAACTAAAGTGGCACTAACAAGTACACAACCACCAATCTGCATTCTAATAGTACGAGTACATTTGTGTGAATAATTAGTTCAATATGTCTCTGTTTAATATATTTCTCTATTTTGCTTACCATTATTGTCCATTTAGCAACCATTCAATTATGTAATGGATGCCATTTATGTATGTAACACTTTGCACCGAAACTTGTTATCTAATGCTTTTAATCAGCAGCAAAATGTTCGCTAATAAGTCGAACGTTTTTTTCAAGTCATGTAGATGATTATACGAACTTTATTTTATGCAATACAATTTTACATAATTGCATGATCTTTTGATCTTATACAAATATAATGTCCTTTTGTATAAGTAAATAAAAGCAATGAACACATAGTAGCCCTCTAAAATCACTTCGTCAAATGAAAGAATAAATGAAAGAATTCATTCCTTAATAAAAGCATGCTGGCGCAATATATGGTTTGCACATTTCACCTAGGAATGTCAATTAATCATTTGGAAGTTAAAATAATGCCACGTTAAATAGAAAGTATGTATTGAAAGAACATTACCGTGTTATTTGCCAAAATGTAATGAGGGCATAATGAATCTGAAGAATTCAGTTAGCAATGATTGACTTGACGTTGAGTTATTTATTGCCTAGTCGAAAGTTTATTTGTTTCTATAAATACTCAGATGTTGAAAAGCCCACGTAGTACTTAACGGTGTGTTTGCAGTGTTAAATGTTTACCCTGCCTTGAGTATCAAAGAGGTCATTGTATAATTGTGCAGACGTGCCCCTATGCCGATACCATAATTACATACATTTGAATGTGTGGCTTGCCCATCTTTGCATAACAACTGCAATATATACAGTCATTAGTTAAGAGAATGCTGAATATATGTTATATAACGAATGCTTATTTTGAGACATTGTTAACCAAGGGAAATCAATATCCATTATTTCGGGTTGATAGGGTTAAGAAATCTTATTCAACTATCAGGAATCATCCCTTGGAACAACATTTGAACTATTGTTGCATGATTTCGTAGTTTATTCAATGTGAAGTAAATATGAATTGTTTTCTGGAATATTTGCCATACTTTGTAAAAGGTAATATACATAATTCTCAACGAAGTTAAAGAACCCGGTTGTATCAAGTTAGCATGAATATTCGTACATTGGTAACACATTTCAGCGACACAATGTACCTGTGGCCAATCTTTGTAATATATATTAATTAAGAAGGCACGATAACAACTTACTGAGATTATCGCTGAAAACGAAAGATTGAACGTAGCTTACAATATAAACGAAAGTATACAGTTTTATTAAAATTTCTTTTAAGAAGTGTATTGACAACTCGATCAGAAGTTTATATGGGTTCATTTTATTCAATGTACACTTATCTCCCTATGTACAACACATGCGTTATACGAGTAAAGTATAATGTGGCAATTTACCCTACCTTAGAATAATAAACAATTATTTAAATGCCTTGATCCAAACGTGGATCCGAATCGCCAAATTTACGCATGTGTTTCTGGGCCCATTTCCACCATTCCCAGTCATTTTCATGCACTTCCCTTAACACATTTCTGTGTAAAGTTGCAAGCTAAAACCAAGACCGGCGAGAATATAACCTTCTTGGCAGAGGAAAACATTGGCATGTACTGAAAGTTTTTATTGTACATGTATAATTATCATAATTCGTCTCAGAGTTTTCATGGAACACTCACATTAATAAACCACAATCAATATGACCGGTGGTCGCGATCTCGTTCCTAGTTAAGTCTACATTTATAGAAAGAAACGTTGATAATGGTCATGTGGGTGTAGAGCTAGGTCGCTACAAAACCGCGACTCTTATTTACAAGAACATTTTTAGCACATATCAATCCAGTTGATTTTAACATATTAAGTACATTATATTAGCACATACACATAATTGGTCTACACATACAAATTATTGTGAATGTATTGCCAAAACAGGCAACTCATTTACCACATGGCCCTTTTCGATCAGACGGGGCTTCATTATTTTGCTTTGAACTATTATTAAAGACATATCGACTATCAAATTCTTGAATAATACATGGTGTAACCATAGCAAGCTATGAAAGCTATGTAAAGACGATTTTGTTTTGTTTGCTTACGAGTGTGGTGTTTATGTTCATATATAGCAAGAACCATTGATTCGTAAATTTACATATACTGGCACGTATGCCTTATTGATAGAAAATGACCTTGAATGCTTGTACTGGAAAAATTACGTAATTTAAAACGGCTATATCTTAGTTATGTTTTTGTAAGACTTGATAGCAGTTAATATTCTTGTGCCAAATATTGAATATTTATTCGTTGTTATTTAAAACAATTCCTATGTTGTAATTGTCTAGTATTGAATTGGTTTTATGTCTGTTATCGATATCTTTAACAACAATATCAATCATTGGCATAAATAGCTCTTGTAGTCTTCATACGAGTATAATGTATGCTTAATAACGCGCGTATGCTTTGAGATGTACTTCTGTAAATACTCTGTAACTCGAACAAAGAACGCAAGATCAAACAAACGAATGAACAAACTTCGTAATTGTTGGGATTTTATTGCAAAATTTTCTTTGCTTTTACCACATTGTTTAATCACATTTAATGATACTTTCTATATATCTAATAATAGACCCCATAAGTCACAGACAAGCGTAGCATGCAACACCTGTTACTGGGCAGTGATCATACTTGCAAACCACAGTTATGAAGTCAATAAACACTACCTTTAAATGAACGTTTGTGGATATTGTTTGCTATGCCGTTCAAATGCTACCTTTTTACTAATAAATGATTCTCTGAAATGATGGTGTTATTGAATGAAGTGTATTAATTCAGATAATGGAAGCATAATTCAAAAGCGACCGAAGCAAGAATGTTCCCACCTTTTTTGTCAGGTTACAATTTAATATTTTTTGACAGCAGGCAGAAGCAATTCGAATCAGGAGGAAGTAATACATGTGTCAATATTTCTGTTATAAAATATTTAAATAGTTTATCACAAAAAGATACTATAATGTTTTGCCCACGAAATCAGCACATAACTTTCAAATCTTGCATTAAAATTGCAAAATGTGTTTTCTAAAGTACATCACATTTATTTGTGGAAGAGGTATGGGTTTAACTGCTTTTCCAGATCAAATTAAGTTAAACCATATTCCGTACTTTCATAGATATTGTTTGTTAAAGGAGTTGTTGAAATATTTTACAGATGTTGATATTTTCAACTGCTTTTTTTCAATAACAATTATGACATTTCAAGGTAGCTATAAATATAGGAATTTATATTTTTATAAACATTGATTCCTTTTTTTTATATTAATCCTCTATTATTTCTTATCTTTCAAAACATATATATGTTAATATATTTAATCTGATCACATTATTTCGAGCATAAACATATGTCTGTTTCGATTTGTACGAAATCTATATTTAACGCATCAAATAATGTATGAAATTCAAGATATTTGTTGCAATGCAGGCTTTCTCCTATTCTTTCTCCTGCTCATCATTATGGCAATCATTCTCATGATCACCATCTCCACCACTTGTCGATTATTTTTCATTTGTATATAAGGTACATAAATATTAATTTTAACTTGTTAGCATTGAAATGCTGCAAGTGGTTTATGAGACAGGTATAGTTTTCAAAGCTAGTCTTGAATTTGAGTGTTACAGAAAAAAAGTTTTATAAACAACATCAGTTTAAAGGGGCAGATCGACAGTAACATTTGAAAAAGAAAGGTTTATTTACAGTGGACCAATATTGAGCATTTTTAAATACGATGTTACAGTTGCCAAATTTGTATTATTTTAAAATATAAACAGTGCTTATCGTGACACTTTCGTGGGCGCTTGAAAATTAGTAGTATTAGTAAAATCGATATGAACGATATGTACGTGGAGTACCGTAACAATGCGCAGCATTAATAAGTGTTGTGATTTTTTTTTTGAAGTGCGCGATTGTGAATGCCTGAGTTTGTATCCAACTTGAAGCGTGTTTCCAAATTTGTTTTCTCCTAATGATTCCATCAATATAGCATAACAACTAGAAAAAATATTTGCGAGAGAAATGGAAATATGCCTTGTTTTAATGTGTCTATATCTATGGAAAACACTTTCGATATGCCCATTTAATCAATCAACACATTTCAACTGTTTGCACTATTTGGCTATGGTAATGTGCAATTTAATTTGTTTAGATCTAAATGTCGTTTCCATGAATTTCCATATCATAAACAAATCTCTTTTGTTTTTATTTTAATACTTAATATAGATCTTAATGTCTTGACCAATTACGCAATATTGCTTTTGGAAGCTTTATAAAATCTTATTTTTTTAAAATAAAAATAGATTTTACTACATCTGACAGTATTTCAATCATGATAACAGTAGTAACTGAACCGCAAAGGGGAAGTAACCGCTGCGAGTAGTATGTTCGTTTATTAAGTGCAAATGTGTGGACGTAACCCGTCATAGCTGATGACTGGCCGTGAGAATATGTATTGGCCTGCACAGAAGCGTTTCCCAAGAAACATTTGAGGCGCGTTGTGGGAAAACCGAACTTAATGCATGTGCGTCAAGTGTCGTCCCGGATTAGCCTGTGCAGTCCACACAGGCTTATCCGGGACGGCACTTTACGCTTTTATGGTATTTTCTGTTTCAAGAAAGTCTCTTTTAAACATAAATCCACCGTAGGCGGAAAGTGCCGTCCCGGATTAGCCTATGCGGACTGCACAGGCTAATCCGGGACGACACTTTACGCAAGTGCATTAAGTCCGGTTTTCCCACGACGCGCCACATTTGTTTCTTCTATGAAATACAATGTTGACACAGCGTGTCCATGTAGATGTGAACAGAAATCATGATATTATTAAATAAAAATTATGTAGTTCTTAATTGTTACGGCTTGTTAGGAACATATACGTATAATTTAAAACCCGTTGTACCATTTTACAGTTTCTTACATAGAATGTTCATTCATATATATCTTTTGACAAATCAATCAATGGGCGTAAATACATTTGTAATATCGTAGCAAATGTACAATTGTGATAACCAATATAAGACATTGATTTCTGTATTCTAGCACAATAGTTATGCAATAATACTCGTAATAATGCAGTGGAAACCCCTTAAACCGGACCGCCTCTGGACCATAAAAAAAGTCCGGTTTAGAGAGGATTCCGGTTTAGGGGGGAAGTTATTAATCTGAGCTGCTGATGAGAGTACACTCTACAGTTGAAAAGCACATAAGTTAAAGTTTTTTTATTTATTTATTTACCATTATCATACATGTAATTCTGTATTAAAACTATATATCATGTCATCATATTATTAAATATTTAATTCACCTAATAATTAGACACGTATGTTTTATTGACCTGAAAAACAATGATTTTATTTAGTGTTCGTCCTTTTTATAGTTGTAAAATCTATAGCGTAGGCAGACGCTATAACCATCGAGTAAATTAAAAATAGCGGCGTTTATATTTAGGATAACCACTTAACTGTTTATAATACCGGATTCAAGGAAAGTGCGAGTTATCTCAACTTCTATTTTTCAATGAAATATACAGTTTGTGACAGTATTTGATCGTGTTCTATTCAAATAGTGATGGTTTACGAATTGTTTTACCGTTTAGACATAATTACAAAAACGCACATTTTTATGCATATTCTGGAGTTCAGTATCTTTATAATTAGTCAATTTTCACCTTACCAATGAAAGTGCGAAATTAATATCACAGGCACTAAATAGCATATTGGGAGGCAAACTACCTCAATAACCGTTAATAATTAATTTCTAAATAATAGTCTTGAAATCGACAAAACGTATTTTTCATTATATATTTATATTATTTCAGTTATATGTTTGCCTAAACGATCATATTTGGCGTGGCAATAATATATTAGAATAAACCAGTACAATACCACCTATACATCGTACAATAATTGCATGTATTGAAACGATTCGTTATTAGATGCATGCGCTATGGAAAAACACATGTACACAGTAGATCATTACTTTAGTATTATGAAATTAACTTTTAAAGGGGTCTAGCTACTGTAGATCGACAATAACATTTGCTAAAATAAAGTTCATCTACTAAACAATAATATTGATAAATTGTTTAATACGATGACCTTGTTCTTTAAACAGTTAGTTATACTACCTATTTTCCTACGACCGCGAAAAATGTCCACGATGATCACTGTTTTTTTATATTAAAGTAATATATATTTTAAAAATCTATATAATTGGAATGTACATTAAGTACCGTTACGCGCATGCGGAACATTGGTAAATAATGTGTAGCGTAGAAAGTTCATTGAAGTGCACGATTGTGCAAACGTGAGTTCGATTCCTGCTGGAACCTTTCATCCAAAATAATTGTTCTGGGTTTTTTCTTAACGATTCTATCAATATATATTTTTTACTAGAAAACTATATTCGATAAAAATGGGAATATGTTTTGTTTTAATGTGTCGATATGTATGGGTAATACCGTCGATATGCCCATTTAAATGTGTATAAAAAATAGACAACATATGTAGCAAGGTTTCACGTGGAAATTCCGCTGCAAAAACGAACTACGTGTTCGTACTCTGGTGCTCCTCAATATTTAAACGCGATAACTTTTATTTGATTGCTTCTAAAATCGTCTGATGTAAAGTGCACAAAACATATATTGTACAGACTAATGGTAGTTAATTATCATCTAACGCACGACTATTTCCTTGTAACGAAATGGTACGGGTTATGATTTATTACTAGAATACAAATAATTAGTTCCTGGGTCCAGACGGCTATTTAATTACATTACATTAATTGTATCCCATTCTACAATGATGATTTCAGTTTAAAATAACATTCACTGGCTGGAGCGAATGGATTTTAATGGACATAGCATTACCGTCGTCAGTTGTCTTGCAGATCATACCTCATACCTCATTCCATGTGTCTGTTGATTTTGCAATGGAAGAGCATAAAGTGCACTGTTCGAGTAATTGATATTCAAGGCTAGGCGGGGGTTGTACTTCCTATCAACTATTATTTGTTTCTAAGTACATACTTAAAAATAGTATGCACTGGTTTTGATTGAGCCAGAACGTTTGACATTGCTGAACAGTGCACAATGCCCAATGGCCATTGAGATTCGTAATAACTTGCGACAGGTAACTGGCTGAAATCTATTACAAAGTCTGAAATCTTATACAGTCCATGTTTTGAAATCAATGAGGAACTTACATCAGTTAACCTAAAACTTTCCTACCCATGCATTCATGCAATAAAGATGAATATACGCTCATTTTATCGCTCTTACACTGCACGTGTTATTGAGGGAAGATAGTTGTCAATACAGCGTGTACATTTGTCTAGTGATTTTAACGACTTTTAAGGAATAAATTAGAGAGGAAGGCGTTTAGACATGTGATAACCTTGTAATATTGATCATGTTCTATTTGATCAAGTGAAATTGTTCAAACACTACTCAATATTTATTCTAGTAATGTATATAATATTACTTAAATGCCTATTGAAAAAAGTCAAGAGTGAATTCCATGAACACGTTTATGCCATCAATTCGAAGCCTCTGTTGGGATATATTGAAATACCTAACTTGTGTGACGCTCTTTGAATAAAAGTGCACTTACCAGTTAGTTTGCACTGAATGCTACGGTGATGGACAACAATGGTAATATGGCAGGAATTGTATGCCATTTCTGTTGTTATGATATTACAATAATGTACTTTTATCATAATTATATGGAAAATAAAAAAATCTGACATGTAGTTGTCTACGTATCACTTATCAGATATAGTTTCAAAACAAGTGCGATTAATTCTCACTGGAATTGTATCATGGTTTGGTGAATTGCAGTTTGGAACACGTAACGAATATAGAGTTATTGTTTATGGTGCACTGAACACAAATATTCGTGTATGTTTCCAATAAACAAGATAAATGGGAACCTTAAACTACTTTACGGCAATAATAGTGTACAAAGAAGCATATTTTTCTCGTTTGTTATTTATTATTGCGGCACAACGAATTTCAAGAAACATGTAGTTAAATAACATACATTTATTTTTTAGCATGAACGTATGCTTTAGAATTGCATTTTTAAATCATATGTCTTGTAACAAACGTGCTTATGAGACTGTGTGTTACCAGAACGCATTTAGGGTATTATGAATCTTAAGAATTCAGTATGCAATCATTTACTTGACGTTTAGTTATTTATTGGCTATTTGTGTGTTGCTATAAATATCACTTATAAAGCACACATGGTACTTAACAGTGGGTTTGCAGTTTAATTGATTACCCTTCCTTTCGTAAAAAGGTCATTGCACGTTTGGTCAGCAATGATGCTCAGAAATGCTCGTATGCAAATACTACAATTACATGAATAATACGTGAAAATGTGGGTTAATCATCTTTGTAAAGGCATTAAATAAACAATCGTAAGCTAAGTTAATATGTATATAAGTTATCCATATTCTTAATTAAAAAAGAAATGTCCCCAGGAAAAACATTTTAAATTATCTTCGCTGATAAGTATACCACTTCCTACTGAACTACCAGTAATTGTCTCATCGGAATAAAGTTTTCTCAGCATTGAACAATTTTTTTGCATGTTTAGTCCATGTGAATTAAATTTTATTGTTTTGTCTGGAATATTTTAACATAGTGTGTGCGAATAAGCTATTTTCATTTGTTAATTATTCTCAACGACGTTAAAATACAGGTTTGACCAGGTGAAGCTGAGAAACATTTGAAACATTTAAACACTACTGCGAACAGGTCTGCATATTTTGTACTTAATGCAGCTTATATTGTATCAATTTGTCTTAATTGCTTTTTATAAAACGTATTTGCATCTTAATATTAAGTACATGTTCTTATATTCGTATAGTTGTATAAGAATGTACATGTATACTTTTGTATGGCATCTCTGAAGTTGCATTTATGACATCTATTAGCCGCAATTTGGCCAGTGGTCGAGTGTTTTGGAGACACACACGTTTTGTATTCCTGCTTTCGTAAACATTTCAACGAAGAATCGCAAATAACAACATGAACGCGTATGTGGAGATGTAGGTCACTTCAAAACCAGGACAATAATTTGCAGAAATTTATTGACCAGAGTATATAATAAAGTTCATTTATCGGTTATAATATACTACATTACATTAGCACAAACAACCGTGAATGCCTTGCCTACAGAAGCTTCTTCTTAATAGTTTGTATCGATCGGGCTTCATAATTTCCCCCAGTGAACGAATGCCAGTAAAATCATAGTCCTTTTGAATGTTTTATGTAACCGTATTACGAATACATGTTTGAATGTTTTATGTAACCGTATTACGAATACATGTTTGAATGTTTTATGTAACCGTATTACGAATACATGTTTGAATGTTTTATGTAACCGTATTACGAATACATGTTTGAATGTTTTATGTAACCGTATTACGAATACATGTTTGAATGTTTTATGTAACCGTATTACGAATACATGTTTGAATGTTTTATGTAACCGTATTACGAATACATGTTTGAATGTTTTATGTAACCGTATTACGAATACATGTTTGAATGTTTTATGTAACCGTATTACGAATACATGTTTGAATGTTTTATGTAACCGTAGTACAAATACATGTTTGAATGTTTTATGTAACCGTATTACGAATACATGCACGTAAAGACGATATCTGTTTTATGTAACCGTATTACGAATACATGCACGTAAAGACGATATATCTACTCGTTTGCCTAAGTATGTTATGCTCATAGTGTGATGTTAAATAGAACGTGTCGTAAGTAAAATGTACTGTATGACACTGACACTGACAATTGATAAACATATATGTTTTAGTGAAAATACTACGACGGTGTACATATTTCTGTACTTAATCCCATCACTAAACAATGCTTACATTTGACTACGTATATAATTTGTTTAAACGGACATTTTCATTCGGTGTTTACATAATTTACGATAACTGTTGCAATTTAATAGTTGAACGTTTGAATGTATAAATTGTGGGTTAGACTCCGCATTTCGCACCATTCCATCAATCATGCATATTAGAGTGTATTACGAAGCAAGTAAAGATCGTGAAACAGACTAATAAGAATGGCAAATTTTCAGCTTTCTGGCAATATTATTATTGGGCGGTCTAAAATCTTAGAGTATAAATGAGGGGCTATGCAAATACGTACAATTACAAGTGCATGTATGCATTCTCTGTGGACAAACTTGTCGAATTTACATGTATATGCATTATAATTATTTATGAACTAGGTGTTCATTGTTCTGTCTTTAAAGTATTGGCATTAATTGTGATTTATTGGCAGTCTTTATATAATACGAGTATGCTGCATCACGGGCTTATGCTATGTGTGAAAATGATCGCATGTAATTAAATATTCGAAAACACGAATGAACGAATGATGGAACTTTATAAATGTTTGGATTTATACAAAAGTAACTTGAATTTCTGTTGCTAATTAGTCATTTTTCAACATTAACTCTAGTTGTTTAAATATCTTATAAAATAACTCCTTACGTAACGTATACACGCGATGCATGCAACATATATTACAAGTCAGGGATCGTAATATATAGAAAACCACCTATATAAGAATTGTGCACTACTTTCAACTTACAGTTTGTTGGTTTCATACACAAGGTCGTTTTAATATTTTTCTTTATGTGTTATTTCATTGGCGATGTTTTGTCTTTAATGAAATCGTTTTAATTCATATTATGAAAACTTCGTCGGCAATTAACGCGAATGAAATACGAGTGTTTCCACCTGCTATCTTTACACCAGATTTTATTACATTGTCTGGTACTGAAGAAACACATCTAATCAGGAGAAAGTAGATCTAGTAGATACATGTTTATTGATATTTTCATTACACAATATTTTTTTCAGTGTTTCATACAAAATGATTATTTAGTCATAAACCGTAGAAATACACTATGTTTATATTATTATGATAAAAACCATCAAACACCTATCAAATCTTGTATTACCGATGCAATGTTTTGTTTCGAAAGTGCGTCGCAATTATTTGTAAAAAATATTGGTTTAAATGCTTTTCCAAACGTAATGTTCTTTCTTATATTGTTTTAGTCATTTACATAAATAACAAGATATTCCGATGTGTGCTAGAAAGTATTGTTTAATAGTTTTTGATGTAGTTTCGAGATGTAAAATATTTTAAACTGTTTCTAATATAAGAATTACGGTATTTTAAAGCCGTATACAACACTTAATATGACGTCTTGATATTTGGGTAATCGAAATCGATTCCTATAATTTAATGTCTTATAATATATATTTTATGCTTTTTTTCCAGCTCGTGGAGATATATTGGAGGAATTCGTATCGAAACATCACCACTACCATCACCAACAAGGTCTCAATGATATACCAAGTAAATCCACTAACATTACTGTTTTTCTGTTGTTGTTGTTGTTTTCGCATTCTTATTTAATTTATCTAACTGTTTGTCAGGTGTTGTAATGACAACAGTGGTAATGTTTGTGAGTAATATAATAATAGCCCTCAAATATTGTTTTGAATATGATCAGTTCGCATGTATACTCTACCAGTTTAAGCCGCAGTGCATTTAAATTAATTGAATACAATCTTAAATTGACATTAGTCCTAATGAACTTTAATAACGTTTATTCGAAAGGCATTTTATAATTTCTCAGTTGAAAACGCTTGGTACGAACGGAATATGAACTAATGTACAATAATGTACATGCTCATTTACTACAAAGACATCACCAACTATGATCGCATACAGTTAACTATATGATAACACGTTAAAAAACGTTATTATTTTACTGATTTCTATGCGATTTTTTGTATATTGATCTGAACGATGCCCAAAATAAACGCTTTTGAAACGTTTTATTTTATTGACATATTTTTGGACTGCTGTTTTAATACCATTTGTCAGTGAATACATTTCTCGTAAAGACTGAACAAACCTTTATGTATAAATTGATCTATCGTATAACTTACAGTTATCAAATGACAAGTGTATAAGGAGGAGTTATTGGGGAAGACAAAGGGTTGGTTTAAAAGTTACGTCGAAAAAGGGTCTTCAACATACAACTATTAAAATGAATACCTATCAATATGCGGTCTTTATATTGTGTACCACTGTATTCATATTAAACTGCACACATGTACTTTTCGCCTCAAAAATAGAACAGTGCACGTTTAAATAAGTTAGGATTAGCAGGATACACTATTAAGAAAGAACTGCCGCTGAGCTTATTTCCTACGTTTGGAATTTTATTTAGAGATTCAATGACAAACGGGCTATTTGTATGAAGTTACATTTGAACATTCCTCTAGCACAACGGTTTTGGAGCACGCAAGCTTGTTAAACATGTTTTGTTCATGTATTTGTTTGGATCTTTTACCCGTCAAGACTGGTGACTAGTGCTTGTCTGCGAAAGAGCATTTACGCTGGAAACGTTAATTTGTCTATAAATGGAAACATTGCAAAGTATGACCGTGTGACCTTAGGAGTTGATAATTAAACACGTCAAAATCTTCCGTGTAATACGGATACCGTTGTACTTGATGACCCCATCTGTTCTTATTAAGCTTAATTTTGTTTCGAATAGACTTATTCATATTTATTTTTTCCTTTTTAAAAGTTAATTCAAGAAACCCCATCTAAAAGTAGTGGTTCCCCAAGGGCTTCATCCGGCGACCTTCGGATCAAATGTCTGGCACGCTAACCAGTACAATAAGGTCAGACGGACGGATACATGTGTCTTAAAAACTTATCGAAAAAAAAACGCTACACACGCTTAATCTATCCAATTATATGTTTATTAATAAACTACCTATTGTTAAAGCTATTGTTCTGAGATGTCATGGATAATTTTGGAACTGTTGGTCGAGCCTGAATAAAATTCCTGATTCAGATGGACAACCGTTTAAACTGTGTCACAAACACCTATGGGATAAATGTTTTATTATTACTTTCGTTGTATGCATACATTTATAAGAAACACCCCGCATTACGTTAGTACAAGTTAATTGTCTATTTAATACTTTTTATTAACAGTAAGTCCACGTTCAGGTTTGACCCGTGACATTGTGTCATTTTATTAAACAGCACGCTTGCTAAACGTGGTGTTTTTGCATTATCTGATTATATCCTACTGGAACATGTTCGTTCAGCGCTTGATCTTATGTCATTAATGACGTTTCGTTCCAGGATCATCATTTACTTACGAAACAGCGCTTGATCTACTTATTTCATTAATGACATTTTCTTCCAGGATCATCATTTACTTACGAAACAGCGCTTGATCTACTTATGTCATTCATGACATTTCGTTCCAACATCATCGTTTACTTACGAAACAGCGCTTGATCTACTTATGTCATTAATGACGTTTCGTTCCAAGATCATCGTGTACTTACGAAACAGCGCTTGATCTACTTATGTCATTCATGTCATTTCGTTCCAGGATTATCATTTACTTACGAAACAGCGCTGGATCTACTTATGTCATTAATGACATTTCGTTCCAGGATCATCAGTTACCTACGAAACAGCGAAGAGGAAAACGTTTTGGATGAAGCACTGTGGACTGCAGTTTGGTTCTGTTATCGCAACCCTGTTCTCGTGAAAAGTCTAATTCGATCATTTTCCCATACAAACTAAATGGGCGGACTAATGTCCGAGGCACCAAATAGCCTATTGATTGTCAAAGTATCTCATTTACCGTTAATGAATCTACATATTTCGTAATCATGGAATAATCTGTATTATCTATTATATATTAAAATGAGGTTGATGCTTATTATTTGGGTTTAATTCCGTTATGTATTATTGAAGTTATACATGTAATTCTGCTAAATTAAAACCGATTTGTGGCGTATTAAAATATATGAATATTCATCATTACTATTTCTCCTACATCGTAAAAATAATTGCAGTATTTTAAAACTTCGTTATTCGATGCATGCGTAATGGAAAACATACATAATAGGTAAGAGGGCTCTGAATGTAGTTAGATATTGGCTAAAAATTATTCAATCAGAGGACTGTTAATATGTTAATATGCATGGCTAAATCAAAGTGTCGGTGATGATCAAATGTTTCTGTCAATGATAAAGTTAAGATTGAACGATGAGTTTTTACAAAATTGGATGTCTGAGCTTTATAATTCGTCTAGAGCTAGAACGTGTGCAATTTTGTTGTGATTTTAAATTGCAACCTTACTTGTCAAATGTTAGCGTATTCAAGTTTAGAAGTGACCTATGTAGACTCAGAGATTCATCACATAGATTAAATGTTTAGGCTGGAAGATGGCATAAACCTGTTTCAATTCAATTTGATGAGAGACGATGTAATAGTTGTAATGTACTGGAAGACTAGTATCACTTTGTAATTGAGTATAATCTTTATACAGAAAGTAGAAAATTGTATATTGATAAACGTTATTGGAAAAAACCAAGTGTGTATAAATTTGTTGAGTTAATGAAGTTCGATAATGATCGAACTAATAATAACCTTGCATTATATGTTCACAAGGCTTTCAAACTCCGAAATTTGTTCAGTTCTATGATTAATTGTTCTCAATAATCTTATAATATAATATATTTGTTATACATAATTGTTTGATGTATAATGATATACCTCTCGCTGCAGTTCATGTATGTGTGAATGTGTCTCTTGGGTACTTCATTTACATACAAGTTACGTGACAGATTTATTGCAAATATGTTGGTATTATATGTATTGTATACTCATGGACATATGCCCAATGCATAAAGCAATAAACTCTGTAAAACTCTGGTAATTATTTTAGTATAATGAAAACAGCTTAAATGTTTAATATATGAATAGAGAAAACATTGCAATGGGATTTATGGTCAACGCTTAACTTTAACAGAAATAAACGAAATGCATAATGGCTGCTTTTGGGCTGCTCAATATTCAACAGCGAAAACAAGTCTAAATATTAGTTATTGATTTAACGTATTTATATTATGAATATTATTGTCCTAGTCAATGATTATTTATCGTTCGACTTTATTTCCTTGGAACGAATATGATAAGAGTTAGAATTTATTATACATATATAAATTGGTTCCTGGTTCCAGACGAATCCTTAATTACATTTCGTTAATTAAAAAAATCCTTTTCCACAATGTTGGTTTTAGAACTTTCCGTTTACAATGGCATTCAATTGATGCACTAAATGGAAAATTAATGGAAAAGACAATAACGTCGCCTGATGATTTCAAGCTGTGTCATACTGTAACAGGTTACAATCTTTCCTCATTAAATCTGTCTATAGCATTAACGTGCGCACAGCAAGAAGTATAATGTTCCAGAAACTGAACAACAAGGGTAGGCGGGGGTCGTACAACACATCAAATCGTATTCGCTTAGTATTTACTGGAAAACTAGTGTGGACTGGCTTCGTTTGCGTCAGAATACCCGAGATTTCTGAACAATGCAACATGCTTAATGATCAGTACAATGGATTATTTTGTAACCATCATGACCTGCCTAAATCTCATCCTATTTAAAGGTCAGAATTCTTAGAAATTGTATGTACTGATATAAAAACTGTACTTAAAAGTATAAACATATGCCAACACTTACACATACACGCACCTTAAAATCGTGTTTAATTGATCTTGCCTACACTGTTGATAACATTTAAGTGTCTGACATTTAAAATTTCTGTATGCAATACGGTAGGGTTAAAGACATGCGTTACGAAATGTGATTAAAGAGTGGATATTACCTTGAAAACTTTGTTGCCTAGACAATTTATCATAGGATCCTAATCGTTTTATACTGTTCATTAATCAATATGTATGCTTAGCCTAGTAATACATACGGTATAAGTATGATTTAACGTTTCCTGATTAACAAGAACTCACTTTAAGATATCATCGGGCCTTTTTATACAAAATATACAAAAGTAATGTATATTCACCTCTGATTGTTAAGTACCAATGCCTTATTTACTAAGGCAACGATATTAACTTAAGCGCGTGTTACTGTCGTTGTGTAATTTATATTAATAAATATAATCAACTGAACTATTTTCGTAAGTAAACGGTATACAATGCAAATCCTTAGTTAGACACTATTTGCATGATCATTTAATCGAATATAAATAGCTTAAAATAGCATAAAGTCATTTCAGGTCATAATAATAACCCATCATGAAATACACTGGCATGGTTTATAGTTAATGCTACTATAGTCAATTGCAGTTATACTATCACTACATTCGCCAAAATACCGTACCGATATTTTGAGAACTTAACCCAAAACGTTCATTTCACATGGGTGTTACAGGGATTGCTGCAGTATCAATATCAAAATTATGTAAACTAGAATAGCTGGTACAGATTTCTGTTTTTTTTTTTTTTAAAAACGGTCTGAAAAGATCGGAATGCTTGGCTCCTGTAAATATTGTTTTGTTGCTCGGTACCGTCATTTTACTTCAACTGCAGAATAGATATATTAAAAACAATGACGTGAAACGGTTGGCTTGTCTTGGTTCTGACGAGTATTTTATCTATTTACTGATCAACATCGAACAACTAGTCGGCCATTCCCCATAAATTCAAATAGACATATTTGCTTTCCATAAACAAAAGTGAATGTAAATAACAGACAGAGAAGACGATTTGTTTCTTGATACTATCAAATACAATTAATTTCATATGATAACATCCACCGAACTCAACATTCGGTGTCTTTTGAAACTCAACAGCTTGTTATAGATCATTACGATCTCTTTAGATACGACATAACATAACATATACAACTAGTACATGTGGCATAAAATGTATTAATTCGAATAGGTGTGTTATAAATTTAGGCTTCACAAAGACTATGCTTTTATTGCCACCAAAGTGAGCTAGTTTTGTATTTTATTTTGTTTAGCCACTGTCAATATCAGGAGATTTTAGTTATTAATCCAATCAAATCATTTAGATTGATTGAAATGTTGGTATTATCATCAGATACATTAATGTTACTTTCCTTTTATTCGAAGATCTATTTAAGTTTAAAAGGTTGTGTCCACCTGATACAATCCATTAAGAATCTATCTTTCAATACCACACTATTGATTGCAAAGATGACTAACAACATACATTTTCTAGTGTGCAAATGTGAAGCTTCTAGAAGTTACAGCTGCCTCTAAGAAATGTAAATTAAGAAAATGGAATCTTCTTCGTTTTACTAATTAGTTTTGTTTTGTTTTGCGAACGATTTTTTTTTATGTATTCTGGTATCTGTATTGATTATCAGTTTACATAGTGAAGATAATAAAGAGAGTTTTTCAGAAAAATGGTTTTAACACAACTATATCATGCGTTTGATGATTTGTGTTATTTGCAAACAATGTTCTTTGAGCAGCTTTGCTCAACTTACACGTCAAAATAAACAACGTTTGATGATTCTGATTCATTTTCCAGATACTATTTACGTATATTTACCCCCCCCCCCCCTCTCTCTCTCTCAGACACAGCTATCCCCGTTTAATCTACTGATGACTTACACAAACATATTTAATAAACTTCCTTTTTTCCAGATGAAATTATAAAAGAAATATTGGAAAAAATGTATCACCATATTCCATCAGATGGAGTCTCTAAATAAAGACATATGCGGTGTTCCGCTGCATTGTATCATTTCAAGGGCTGAGACATCGTATTGCAATACATTGGAAATAAAAAGCCAGTACTACAATTTAATGCAAGACATATGAACAGTTTTGCACACTGTCATTACAACAGCACTGAATGAATACATTTACATACCACAATTTGTCACCTCATACATTTCTTAAGAAACATCAACATATCTACTTTATCCAGAGGCATAAAATCCCTTTCATTTAACCATTATATCATTGACAACATGTAAATATGTTGCTTTTTGCTATCTATTAGATGTTTATAGTATAAAAAGTGGCAAAATAGTATCGTATTTCAATGCAATATGTAACAGCGTATTGCAATACAGTATATTTGAATAGTGACGCAGCCCTAATAATTATTAATAACTTTAGTATCATTTAGACTTTACTATGTAATATTGACACTAACATGTATTTGAGACTGTACATACGGAATAAACTATTGACTACGTGTAATAAGTATCATATTGCTATTCAGTTGTGACAACGGGTGGGCATCAACCGTTTACATTATAGAATGTCCATGTTTAGCCACAATCTCATTAAAATCAAATCCTAACATTGTTTATTTGGAGTAAATTAATAAACAAATATATACTTAATAAACTAATGTATTTTATACATATTTTGTGTACATAAACATAAACTGATTAATGAATACATGCTACCTTGCATCTCCATTGCACAAAAACATGCAATAACATTGTTATATAGTGTATTTAATAAAACTGGAATAATAGCTCCTACACGTGCAATACGTACTTACATTACATTGTTGTTGTTACAAACAAAATTTTTCTGTTTGTTATTTAATAAATTACACAAACAAGCTATGTGGTTGGTAGTGATCCGGATCACTGGTTGGATTCAGAAAACTTTGGCAGAGGTATACGCACTCCGAGTGCTTTCTTGTTAGATTAATATTTCTACATCATTCCAAGTACTGACTGTTTTGTGTAGTTTGTATTAGACTTATAGAAAATAAGAACTTACATTTTGCTTAAATTACCGATATCTTTATGTAAGCTGCAAGATTGTGTTATTATATATTTAGCAAGAATATTTAAGGGATGGTATTTTCGTTTTTGCTTATATTTTGAATCAAGCAAGAGATTCCAATGTTTGTACCCGAGTCCTCATTTTTGCTTCTGAGCTTCACATCTTAGTTCTTCAGTCGAAGACCAGAATACGTCGACGCGAGAGTATACGGTAAATAGGGTATGTTAACCGTTTTTTAATTATGTTATGTCAATATGTGTTACGCCCATGTCAAGGCTATAGTCTTGTTAATTTGTAAC
This sequence comes from Congeria kusceri, assembly GCA_027627225.1. Taxonomy (NCBI): domain Eukaryota; kingdom Metazoa; phylum Mollusca; class Bivalvia; order Myida; family Dreissenidae; genus Congeria; species Congeria kusceri. Next base: position 27,318,315 of record CM051031.1, on the reverse strand, counting down.
GACGCTTTCAAATTATATCTTAGTCTGTTTTATTAATACTTGGTTGATGCCTGTAGAAAACAAGTGTATTGTCATTGTTGCGATGAACTGCTTAATCGCAGTGTATCATAAAACAGAAACTGACTCCTTACTTTACTAAAAGATTCGTACTGAGTATTTCAAAACATTACTGGAAGCGTAGGGCAAAGAAGGCGACACAATTAAAATAGAACTGCCACTGAGCGTATGCCTACTGCATTTAGTGACAGACGGGCTATTTGTACAAAGTAACATTAAAATATCCATTAGCACAACGGTTTTAGAGCACGCGAACTTGTTGGACTCTTTTTTCATTTGTGTGAATTGTTAACTAGTCGTTCCTGGTAACTGACTAAATGTAGAAATCTGCATTTGCCTTATGTTCTCTTAAAATATATTTTTTAATATGGATCTTTTCACTGATTGGAAAACTGACAATTCGCTCTTTCACAAAAAGAAAGGTTACACTTTCATACTTTCAGAAGTTTGATTTAATGTTGGACAATTTGCATTAAAACACGCACGTATATAACAAAAAGGTGTTTTTTTCCAGTACAACAGCGGAGTAAATATATCAAATAATATAATTTTTAAAATGTTTATAGTACAAAATATATTTTGTGTCAATTCAATAATTAATGACGTTCTCAAGATGACGGCTTTTAAACAGCTTTCCCTGTTTAACTCGCACTATGAAATTGTTCATAATATTTCTACACATTTCTTCACTGATTTTCTTTACTTCCCGTTTGATTTTTTTCAAGAGCATATCTGTGTCCACTGGTTTTGGTCTGTACACAGCCGACTTCAGGTAGCCCCAGAGAAAGTAATCGCACGTTTTCAAATCGGGACTGTGTGCGGGCCAAGATTGTCCACAATTCATCACTTCAGGGTATGGTCAGGAAATCACCTTATCGCCGAAGGTTTCATGAAGATAATCTAATACCATATTAGATGTATATGCCGTCGCACCATCCTGCATAAACCAGACATTTTGCATGTTTTCAGTTCGCTTTTGAAGCGCTGGAACAAACTTGTGTTTCAAAAGCGACAGGTAGCGTTGTGAATTCACAGCGTCTGTGAACACATATGGATCAATAACTCCGTGCGACGACATAGAACACCAAACTGTTAATTTCTCACCATGCAATGGTCTCTCTGTAAAACAATGAGGCTTTTCACCTGCCCAGAATCTCTTGTTTTGTTTGCAGACATGGCCAGACAGCATAAAATGCTACACGTCTGTAAACCAAACATCATGAAACGCGTCAGAGTAATTGTCGGCAACGTCAACTGCCCAGCAACACAAATAAAGTCGTTGAACCTGATCTGTTATATTCAAACTATGCATAATCTGAATTTTATAAAGAAAAAGTTTAAGATCCTTTCTAATTATGTAATAAACACAAGTTTTTGGAATTTCTGTCTCTGAGTAAGAACGGCTCACCCACTTTTCTGGACTATTCAAGAGAATTTCACGAAGCGAAATCAAATTTATGTATGATCTTGTAGATATGTTTTCTGCTTACATTTGTGTTCTTAAAATGATATTTTAACTTTCGTTGAACGTTCGTTACACATTAAGTCTCATAATAATGTTCGGCAATAAAAATGCGTTGTTCCGACGTCAATCGCGCTATCTTGAAAATAACATGTATTTTGGATGACATCATCGCGTTAAAACGTCATTAAGTTTGGCGCGTCATCTTAACAAGCTGTAAAAACTTCCATTTGAGACCTTTAAAGTGATATAAATTTTCTAACAATAGTCATGGATTCAGCAAAGTTATGAAATTTATAAAGCGTTACCTTTCTTTTTGGACACCTTGTACAAAAAAGGAATATTATTATTAAATCAAAATTACACTCCTGACACAGAAATATATCGGACGGGTCGTTAAAGAATAGTCCTCAGGTAAAATAATAACATTTAAGGCGCTTGTTACACAAAACGAATGAAGAAGAGGAATACTTATGTTCTTTTTGTTTAAATGTTAGAACTCAAATTGTCAATTACTTTCCTAGACTCACAAGATACCACCTTGGAACAAGGACTCGTATTTTTCAGTGAGCCTGATATAATTGAGGCGTGTCTTGGGAAAACCGAGCTTAATGCATTTGCGTAAAGTCCGCACAGGCTGCCTACAGTGGATTATTGGTTAGAAGAGACTTCCTTGGAACAGAAAATACCATAAAAGCGGAAAGTGTCGTCCAGGATAAGCCTGTGCGGACTGCTAAGGCTGATCCAGGACGACTCTTAACGCACATGCATCAAGCCCGGATTTCTCACGACACGCCTCAATTATAGTCTTGTATTAGTTCTCCGATATGTTAGCTGGCACACGTTCTTCAGCTAGAAATTATGAGGTACGCATATCAAAGACATTCTTGTGCAAGTGCTGGAAGGTTATAGTCATAATTGTGTGCACTAATGTTTACTGTTTATAAAAGAAGTATAACCAATATCTCGTTTTCTCTGCCGCGAAAACGCTTTTAATAGCTATGCCTATGATATTGCTTGTTTCTCAAAGCAGTCTGGTTGATTTTTGAAAGAAGAAATCCAGTCATTGTGGTCAGTAAAGCGTTTCAATGTCCAGGGTCGTGTAATAAACCTATAGTTCTATCAAGAATTGAATAAAGGCAATGGTACAACAAATACAGAAAACATGGGAAATTATAAACAAAACAACATTGATTTACTATGCAAATTTACTTATTAGTGGTCAGAAACTTATTCAGTGATTTTAGTTAGTAAATTGTTGTGAAATGTATAATATATTTCAAACTTCAAATACTGCACAACCTGTTTCATAGACGGCCCTTATAAATGACTTGTCCAGTTTAAGCTAAAAAAAATTAATGAGTTGTTTCTCAGGCACTTTTTCCAAAAAATCAGCAAGGAGGGCGCATTTTTTTTAATTGAACGGTTTTTTCTCCTGCTTTTTCCTATTGGCACTATGTAATGGCTTATTAAAAAAAGTAAATAAAAACAGAATTAAAGATAATTTTAAACGCCAGGGTCAGCTTCTCTGATTTTGCGGTGATAAAGCAATTAAGCTTTCGGACAGTGGGCTGAGCTTATAAGACAGTGATTGGTGATAAGAGCAGTCAATTTGTAAACAGAAACACGCGTTTGAACAAGAGATCAGGGACAACTATGCAACTTTCTTCTGCTGTCATCTAGAGACCCAGAATGTAAACACTGTACTGAGTCAGGAGCTTTCAACTGGCTGTGTAAAGTTCATAACTTTTATGTGCGTTGGTTTATCTTTTCGAGGGAAATTTGAATTTTCTAGCAGACAACAAAATAATTTATTTGAATATAAACAAAGCGTAACTCAAGTTGCGACAGCAGGAGAGAACTCTTATTAGCAGCCCGAGGTCTTTTATTTATGGCAAGTGACCAGTGCCAAAAAATTACACAGCACAAAAGCACATATGTGACAAACATAACAAACACAAAACACACATGAATAAAACTGGAGTCACCGCATTGGAACGGTCAATGCAAAGCATTGGGGGGTTAAACCGGTTACCTGCGCACGAACCTCACACTTGGCCCAGAATTATTCACAAAACATGTAAGTGTAAATAAAAATTAACCTCATAGCATTTCAAATTAATCAGCAATAAACGAGAATACTATTCAATTTAATAACCATTGAATTACGCAATGGCTAGATGCTAACCAGAGTATCAGAATTGCAATTTTCTGAGGCACGATGAAATGAAACAAAAAACAAGTATCAGCTACATCTCGTCTTTTTATAAAAAGCTTTAAAGACATAGCATCATATGTTCAATTTTCAGTTCATCGTCAAGCAATTTCAAGAAGAAGCCGTAATGTTGGGTGTAAACAGCCAGATTACATAGATTTGTTGTATATGTTTATTTTAAACATATACTTTATATATGTTTAAAATAAACATATTTTATTTTGAAAACAAGTGTAAATGGTGTTTTACAGCATTCATTTTTAATATGCCAAAAGCTTATATTTTAATTTACTTGTGTGCCAAATTTCAAGAAAAATAATCATTAAAACGAGACAAAATAGAAAATGTGTTTTCCTCCTTCTGCTTCTGACAGACCAGAGTTTAACGGAAGAGTAGACATTTTCTAAACCTCAGTCCCTTTTATACTGTTATCCCGGTGTTTAAGTTTTAATAACAACATAAGCATCCCTTTTTATAAAATTCTAAATATAAATGTATTAATCACAAACGGTCATTTATGCAAGCTGACGTAAAAAGACAATCAATTTCAATGTTCATAATCAACATACGTGCCTTCAAATTGATATACGATCGGCATTAATGTACTTATAGAATTATAGAATTGATAGAATTTAACATTTCGTAAGTCATATTTTATAACTGTCAAAAATAAGAATTATTTTTCCGATAAATCACCAATAATTTTTGGAAAGGAAAATCAACACTTGTCAATGCAGCTGGCATTTTCGTGTATTTCCATAGGACTTATATTGACACAGATTTTCTTAAAAAAAAATATGGAATGCTATTAAACAAGCAAAAGCATATACGAAACAAAAGTTTAAATCCACAAATAGACGATATTTATGAAGGTTTCCAATCGAAAATGACTTTTTTTCTGCAAAATTTACACAGTATTTCACAATTGGTGTATATCCGATTTACATAATTAAATCAGACAGGAAGAAATTTACTGGAAATACCGAAATCTCCACTGCATTACTCTTCGTTAGCTATGTTAAAATGCGGATTCGTTTAATTTTAAGCCACTGTCATATATGTAACCATCGTAATTTTAGTAATAGTTTTTATGAACGTGTATGGTGTTTATTCGTCCGAAATCCGTTTCTTATTTACGAAAGGCATAGTTCAAAAGCACTTGGTACGAACTGAATATGCTATTATGTACATGCTTGTTTACTCCAGAGTCATCACCAGTTATCGCACACAGAAAATAGACCATAGCAAGTTACCAAAATGTTAATAATTCACAGATTTCAATGCGTAGTTTTTATATTTTGTTCGGTAACATGCCCATTAGAAACACTTTCTGCAGTTTTATTTTTATTAACATATTTCTGGACTGCTCCTTTAAAACCCGGGCGCGATCGTCAGAAAATAGTTAATAATGTTTTTTTCGGCATTGAATAAAATTCGTGGCGGGCCATAGAAAAACTTTGCGGCGCTGCCTGAGAAACAAATCATCAATTTGTTTTAGCCTTATGACAATTGATATTACTGTTAGAAATACAGTTATGCATGAAAAGCATAGAACTTGTGGAAATCACCTCTGTCTGTTTATGAATAGAGTGACATTTCATCCCCTTAGTTCAATAACTCAATAAGTGCTTATATTTTACACTGAAGATATTGAGTTATTGAGGTGACGATTGGTCTTTCGTGCAAACAATCGCACACTGGTATCCCAGCCAAAACAATGGTTTTGTGAAGCTAAATATGGATTAACTTTCACTTTCAAGACCGTGAAAGCAAGGCTCGGATTGGTTAGCTGAAAGGTCACAAGAAGATAACCTTCTATTGGTCGTCCTCAGGTCCTAAAGCGTAGCATATTTTAGGATGTGATTTTAATTAGATTGCTAAAACACCGAACGTGTAAAACTCTTTTCGTGTTATTAAAATATCGATACAAAAAATATATTGCAAATAAGTTAATTTAATTGTTTAGTATAATGTATGACATCTGATTAGAAAAAAAACCAACAGTTTAAACGACGTACATTGTAATTCGCCAAATTCAGTTTTAGTTTGCACATCCTACATTTTGCCATTAATGATTCTCAACACATGCTAGTGCCTAACTACATGTAATAATCAACTTACGCATATCACCAATGTTGTCATTTGAATGCCCTATATACAGGTGATTGGAGTTGCACACATATGGCAAAACATAGTTGAAGTATATTTTACCATAATAATGCCCTATATAAGGTATTTTAATGTCACTTCGTATAAATACCGGTATGTGGAGTTCGCGCACATGGCAAAAACATAGTTTAAAATTCAATATCAGTAGATAAAAGAAATCCACACGTTAATTATGAATGTTTTTTTTTCAGTAATGAACTAGACATACATTCCAAAAGTGGAAGCTCAATAAATTTGGTACATATAATGCGAAATTATATGGTTGGCTTTATGCATAGGTTCCATTAGATGTTTTTATATTTATAAAATTCGACCAATTTAACACTTCTGGAAATTTACCACTGTTCATCGAAAATACTAAATATACGTTTTATATTAACTTTTTATCTTGCAAAGTCTATGTTTAGTATGCTGTTTGAAGTGCAAGCGGCCTATGTTTTCCTGTCTATACTACAATAATATTATATTATAATAATAATGTTATAGAACAGTCAATACACCATCTCGTCGAATATAGTGGTACCTGTAGTTACAAGTACATTGCAATCCTATATTACATAAAATTAGTTTCCAAATCTGCCCGATTTCTAATAGTATGTTTAAAATATCTCGTTATTTTGCCGACCATTATATTTTCTTTAGCAACTATTTAACTCTGTAATGGATTCCTGTTAGGGCTGTAACACTTTATACCGGAACCTGTTATCGCGTGCTTTTAACCTGCAGAAAATGTTCACTTGGTCGGTTGACGTTTTATGGTCATTTTTGCAGAAGGATTTCATATTTTGTTTCAGAATGTAAATCCTCTTTATTGCATTTGATTTAACTAAAATATCATTTATTGAAATAAAAGCAATTGGACATATATGAGCACTCTAAAAAAACTTCGCCAAAGATGAATTTCACGAACAAGTATATGCCAACAATCATAGCTTCTATCTGGACACACGGGGATCTAAAATCTACATGTTCTTGATATAAATGACATTATAAAACACTAGCAATGTAATATGTTAGACATGTTGTGTCATTGTTATTAGGACATTGGCAGCAGACTGGAACACGTAATGTTGGACAATGAATTGACATATTTGGCACAGACACACTATTCCTTTATGTTTCCAAACAGCAAGACGCGCGGCTGTTTAAAGGGGCGTATAGACGGCCCTTACGGTATAATATTTTTAAATTAAAATAATATTTTAAGAAGTATTTATTAGGTTATTAGCACATAGGTCTCGTTTTTATAAACAAACAATAAAATATATTTATTTTATAATTATAAAAAGTGGTCACCTTTACATTTTTCGCGGGCGCGGGAAAATAAGAAGTAGTAGTAAAATCGATATGAATGAAATAAAAATAAAAAACAGCTATGCTCATGCGCAATATCGATAACTGTATTATAGCGTGGGAAAGTTTTTATTAGAGTGCGCGTTTTTGTAGGCGTGACGTTGAATCCTGCTGGAACCGTGTATCGAAAAACACATTCTTGGAATGTTGTGTTTTTTTAACAATAACATCCATATATAATTGCTTCTAAAAATATATTCGTGAAAAAATGGGAATATGCCTTATTTTAATATGTTTCAATATTTACGGGAAATACCGTCGATATGCCCCTTTGATATATAATACTGCAATCTTATGAACATTAAGTCAGTAACGGTGCAAACGAAATGTTCTGTTATTTGGTGTATTATTTATTATTGCAGTACAACGAAGTTAAATAAAATTAAAACTATGGTGTATTATTTATTATTGCAGTACAACGAAGTTCAAGAAAAATAAAAAAAAATTAGCTTTACAGACTCTTTATCATTGCATTTAATAGAACATGCCTGTCAGACTGGCACAACTCGTGTCTTACGCATCGCATCTAGGGATGTTAATCAATCATTCGGAAGTTAAAATAATACCACGTTAAATAGAAACTATGTATTGAAAGAACATTACCTTGTAAAACCAGAATATAATGAGGGCATAATGAGGTCTGAAGAACTAAGCTTGCAATCATTTACTTCACGATGAGTGATTTATTGGCTAGTTGAACTTTGTGTGTTTCTATAAGTACTGGTAACTGAAAAAGCAAACATCGTACTTAACGGTGGGTTTTCAGTGTTAATTGGTACCGTGCCTTAAGTATAAACAAGAGAGCCATAAGACCCTAGGCTGCTCACTGGAGGGGCTAAGGAACTAAACTGTTCTGAGCAAGTTTTATGAAGAGTTGGCTATAAATGTGGTCTCTAGAGTGTTCACAAGCTTTTTCTGTGACCCAATATTTGACCTCATGTGGCCTGGTTTCGAACGTGTCCCATATATCATTGGGACAAATATTATGAGACAGTTTCATGATGATTGACCTTTAAAATTGGCCTCTTTTTTCAATTTTGCCTGGTGACCTATTTTTTAACCGGTTTGATCTAATTTCGAACACGTCCAAGATAAAATTGAAACAAATGTTCTGAGCAATTTTTAAGAATATTGATCAAACAACGTGACTTCTAGAGAGTTCACATGCTTTTTCTTCAATTTGCCCTATTGACCTAGTTTTTGATCCCACATGACCCAAATTTCAAACTCGTCTGAGATATCAATGGAAAAAATGTTCTGAGCAAGTTTCATGATGATTGGTAATAAATGTGGCCTTTAGAGTGCTCACTTGCTTTTTCTTCAATTTGCCCTAGTGACCTAGTTTTTGAACCCACGTGATCCAGTTTCATACCCACTGATGCAAATTTTCTGAGCAATTTTCATGATGATTGGACTAAACATGTGGCCTCTAGATTGTTCACAAGCTCACGTGACCCAGTTTTGAACTACTCCGAGATATTCTTTAATCAAATGTTATGAGCGAGTTTCAAGAAGATTGTGTAAACATATGAATTCTAGAGTGTTCACAAGCTTTTATTCATTTTGACCTAGTGACTTCACCTTTTGAAACCACATGACCCAGTTTCGAACTCGTCTAAAATAGCATTAGAACAAATGTTCTGGGCAAGTTTTATGCAGATTGTGCAATAAATGTGGCCTCTATAGTTTTCACAAGCTTTTTTAAGTTTTCAATATAACCATATAAGGAAAACTGTCTTGCCACCTGGCGGCAATGTCTTTTAAAGGAGCGAAACCATTTTTAAACTCGGCCGAGATATCATGATAACAAATGTTCTGAACAAGTCTCATGTAGATTGGGTAACAAATGTGACTTCTAGATTGTTCACAAGCTTTTGCTATATTCATATAAGGAAAACTGCCCCGCCCCTGGCGGCCATATTTTTCGACGGGGCGGAACGATTTTCAAACTCGGCCGAGGTATCATAAGAAAAAATGTTCTGAGCAAGTTTGGTGAAGATTGGGCAATACATGTGGCCTCAACAGTATTCACAAAGTAAATGTTGACGACGCACGATTCACAACGCACGACGGACGACGGACGAAAGGCGATCACAAAATCTCACCATTAGCACGTTGTGCTCAGGTAAGCTAAAAGGTCATTGCATGTTTGGTCAGATATAATGCGCAGGAATGCCCATATCATGCCAGTAACATAATTACATGTACGTGTTAATGTGTGGGTTAAACATCTTCGCATACTAATTGAAATACACACTCGTTAGATAATACTGGGTATCATTTAAGTCACAATGCTTATTGCAAGGCAAGTTAATGTGCGCAGGAAAATACTATTTCGCTATCTTCGTTGGATAAGTTTAAGAAGTACCAGGAAGACTTGCACTGGAACAAACGTTTGTCAACACTGAACTATTGTTGCAATTTGTATTCAATATACAGTTCAATTGAAATATAATTAGGAATAATTTACCATATATTATACTGCTTAATCGTACAGGTCATTTGCAAATTATACTCAAATAAGTTCAATAACAGGGTTTAATAGGTGAGCATGAATCTGAGTAACATTTAAGACATTTCAGTGACCCGAGTTACCAGTTTGAGATCTCGGATTATGAAGAGCATTCGTAATCTGATAGGAATGTGACTGCTGGAATGAACGTAGCTTTTATTATATAAATCTGAAATATTATCTGAAATGTTTAACAGAGAGTATTAACAACTTTGTCAGTCCATATGGTGTTTTTTTCAAAATTGTTAAAAGTAAACGTGTGTGCACACAGAAACAATAACATTATCAAAAGTTTTGTCAGCATTTATTTATCATTACTGGTATTTAAAGAACAATTCGACTATGTAAACATTATGAACAAACCAGTTAGCTATAATCAACATGTTCGGTGTTCGCGAGCTTGTTACTTTGGATAAGCACATGTTGTGTATTCCTGCTTTCGTAAACGTCATAACAAAATATCGTTTATACAAAATGGACCCCTGTGTATAGATCAAGGTCACTTAAAAACCTAGACCGTTATTTACAATAACTTTATCGACCACATTATAGCCAGGTTTACTTAACGGTCATAAAAAATTCATTATCATAGCACATACACAAAACATTGAATGTCTGGCCTGAAGAGCCATGAATTTTGTTCACATCCTTCGTTTTGATTAGTCAGGCATTATTATTCGACCAGTTAATTCTGCCAGTAAATGATTGTTTTTTGAATGACTGATTTAATCCTGTTTAGCTTCTGTTCGTACAATTGCTATTGTTTACTTTTAAGTAGGGTGTTCATAATTTGACATTATTTCGTAAATACACACTATACTAATAAAATATTTTTCAGCGGTTATTTCACAATTAAATTATATATATAATTTGATTAAAAATACCACTTTTATTATTATTATAATTAAATATTACAAAACCCAACCCCTGTATATTTGTGTGTATACGTGTCTTTCTATCTACTCACATTAACATGTTTTTGTATGTGAAAACTTCCAATTGCTTTCATTCAGTATAAGATATTCTATTTACGAAAACTTGTGCAGTGCGATTATATTTGAAATGAACAGCAAAATACCCAAGTATGGGCCGTCTAGAACTACTAAATCGCGACTTAAAAAGACAAAACCGTACTGGAATGACATCAGGGATGACGTGTTCTTAGTTACCATGGTAACCGCCGTCTTAAGACAAGACTGCGTACCGACTACACTAAGTCCAGAGACAAATTTGATAAAACATTACGCTGTTCAGAGCGCGACTACAGGCCAGCCCAGGCCAATGAAATAGAGACCATGCGAACAGATCATCCGAGAGATTTTGGGAATAAAATTAAAACGTTGGGCCCTAGAAAAGACTCAAATATTCCAATGGAGGTACCTGAAGCCGACGGACAATCACCTAATAATAGAAACAAGGTGTTCGATCGTTGGACAGAGGACTTCAGAACTTTGTACAACTGTCAAGGTGATGGAAGCTTCGACGAAGACAACTCCAAAACAGCACAAACACATAAGCTTCTCCTCGAAAATACAATGAATGACCCTCTATACGTTCCTAATGAATCTCTGAACTCAAACGTAACGATGGACGAGGTGTGCGACGTCATCAAACACAGCAAGTCGGGTTCAGCATGCGGTATCGACGCAATTCCGTACGACGTATTGAAGTTTCCTCCTGTCATAGCCGCTGTACATCAACAGTTTCAACTTGTATTCGATAGAAGCATAATTCCGTCTGTATGGCGAAAAGCGATAATCTGCCCAATTCTTAAAGATCCTGCCTCGGACAAACGACTTCCGCTTAACTACAGAGGAATCAGCCTGTTATCATGCGTGAGCAAGTTATATACGGCATTGCTGAACAAGAGACTATCAAAGTACCTCGAAGGAGAAAACATTTTGGCCGACGAGCAGAATGGATTTAGAAAGAACCGCTCGTGTGATAATCACGTCTTTACGTTAAGCAGCATAATACGGAACAATGCTAACGTCTTTGCTACGTTTATTGACCTTAAACGTTGTTTTGACGTCCTTGACTGTGAAATGCTGCTGTACAAGTTGCTACTCAACCGCGTAGACGGCAAGTTTTACAACTCCATACGCAATATATACGCTAGCTCCATGTCGTGTGTTCGGCTTAACTGATCACTGACGGACTGGTTCGACAGCGCCAATGGCGTCAAACAGGGACGTACGTTATCGCCGACCTTGTTCGCTGTTTTTGCAAATGATCTCGTAGCCGAGATTAATAACCTGGACTGCGGCGTTACTGTCGGCGATACGAACATCTCAATCCTTATGTACGCTGACGATATCGTGCTAATTTCGGATAATGAAAATGATCTTCAGAAAATGCTTGACGTTCTCAATGACTGGCGTAGACGTTGGCGTGTTATTGTCAATACATCCAAATCGAAAAGCATGCACTTTCGAAAAGGCAGAAGAAATAGAACACAATATCAGTTTAAAATCGGCACCAATGAATTAGAGATGGTTGACAAGTACAAGTACCTGGGAGTCATCTTTAGCGAAAAAGGCGACTTTACAAGCGCCTGTGACGCCCTAGCAAAAGGCGCAGGCAGAGCACTTGGGAGGATCATCAACAAAATCCACAACATGAAAGACTTTGGTTTTAAGTCGTACGAAACCCTGTACAATGCATGTGTGGTACCCGTGATGGACTATTGTGGTGGTGGATGGGGATATAAACAGCTGCAACAGGCAGACAATGTACAGAACCGAGCGATGTGGTATTTCCTTGGTGTCCACAGATTCACGCCAGTCGCCGCTATGGTCGGGGACATGGGATGGCTACCGACCAGATATAGACGATGGCTATGCATGCTACGCCTCTGGAATAGACTGTTGTGCATGGACCATGCCAGACTTTGCTACAAAGTGTTTGAAATGGACTATAATGTATGCACCAATAACTGGTCGAGCGAGGTCAGGGATATTATGACGCACATCGGACTAAGTGACTCTTTCCACCACCAACACACGGTAAATGTTCCCTCTGCAAAGCAACGCATAGAAGTGTACTATGGCTCTATTTGGAAACACGACGTTGCTAGAATGCCTAAGTTGAGAACTTATTGTACTTTTACAACAAGTTTCATACAAGAACCGTATCTCACATTAGACGTATCAAAGCACCAACGTTCGTTATATGTACTCTTCAGGTCGGGCATCCTACCATTACGAATAGAAACTGGAAGATATCTCGGCGAGAGTGAGGATAGAAGACTATGCAACTTCTGTGACTTTCAAACAGTTGAAAATGAAACACACTTTGTGTTAAATTGTCCAAGATATAGTGACTTAAGGCTTGGAATACTTGGCGATGCCTTGTGGGAGACTGGTTTTATAACACTGTCCCCCATAGATCAACTAGGTTATCTGATCCATAATAACACTAGACAACTAGCCAGATATATTACGGCTGCCTACTTAAGCAGAAGAAGTATTCTGTATTCGTAAACACGATTATAAATTCGATACGTATGTCTGTCGCTGCTGTCATGTGATAACAATTTTTATTTTTGATACGCTTGATCAATTTATATACAACGTTGTCAATAAGGGAACTTGCTAAATTGACTTATAGGCCCGGTGGGCCGGGTGTGATCTATTTTGTATCTGTGTTTACTTATAAATGTAAATGTTATACACAAGTCACGATAATACAAATTTACTTACTTACTTACTATAAGTTTAAGTCAAAAGACTAATTGTTTAATATTTGTTTAGGTAGTTTATACCAGTAAAGGACGAGTGCATATCACATACCAATTATAGGGATAAAATCAGTTGTGTGCAACTGTTTAAAAGGCATTAGATACAAACATTCTTACTGAGCGTGGGCGTAGTGTATTAACCGTTATGTCTCTTCAGCATTAAGTACAAATGTTCGATCAAATGGATACTAGCCGTACTATATCGTGATCATCAGTAATTTGCTTGCATTAAGCGCTGATTTATTTGTTATGCGGTGTTGCGTGTACGTTTAATAAACTATAGGTATATAGACCTTTTAAATTTCCTTGCTGATGACCTTGAAGCTAATAATGCGTCATGCACATAACCCAATACGATGGCAAGTCGATGGTACATTCATGCACTGGCTGTTTATATTTCTGCACTTACTACATTGAAAACGTTCGTAGTTCGTATTCATCAACGTCTGTTAAATAATGTATCCACGAAACAATAAAAACAAGACATTTATTTATATTTTCTTCTATAGTGCAAGCATTGTCTGAAGTAACAAACTTATATCTCAATGCTCATTTTGTGCAAATGAATGGCATCATTGAACTATTCTAGCTATTCGATTAGATAATGTATTCAATTAATCGTACTTACAATTATATGGAAAGTGTATCATAATCCTTAAAGGTTGTTTCCTTTGAATAGCAAGTCGAGCAAAGATGCTCAAAGAACATTGTTTGAAAATAGCACAAATCATCAAACGCATGATACTGTTGTTTACAAAAATCTGTTCGTTTGCTTCATTATTAAAATGGTTGATTTAAAACAACTACCAGAAAACATTCTAAAATATCTTTAGTAAAACAAACTTACGGTAATTAACAACGAAGAACATTTCAGTTCCTCTATTGGTCGTTTGTTCAGTAATCTCAAACATTCTTACGCAAACGAAACCAATCGACTAGTAAGTACTAAAACACAGGTGAGATTTGCCGTGCAACCCTCGCTTAGTCTTGCTGTTCAGTTATTTAAACATGATACTGTTTGCTGTGCACTCGTTAAGTCAACAGACATATTTAATAAGGTAAGAGTGTAGCTTGTTGTATGTCATAGCAAGCCACCTAGCCGTGATAATGCCATATCCATTTATAATCCATCTGGTCCTGCAATTGAATGTTATTTTAAACTCCAACCATCATGTTGGAATAGGACAAACATAATGAAACGTTATTATTGATGCGTCTGAAACCATGAGCAAGTTAAGTATATAATAATTTCCACCTAATACACTTTTCATTACAAGGAAATATAGTGGAACGTTAAATGACCATTAACTGTTTAATTATTATTTATTAATATAATATGCACTTTAATAAGTAGATGATAATAGTACTTTATATTTCAGTTCGCGCGTTTTTTGTTGAATACTGAACATCACAAAAGCAAAGACAAATGCATTTCGTATATTTCAGTTGAATTTATAATTTGACTAGTTATTGTACCACACCACTGTCTCTTTTCACAAAAATTTCAGAAGTTGTTTTCATTGTACAATAGTAATTATCTCCTCTGTGTGTTTGCCATAACGTGTGCATTTAATAACGAAATTATCGAGCGCATGCACTTATTATAACTATGGAGGGGAAATAATACTTGTAAATTTCCACATATTTCTACACGACACAAATGAGGGTAACTGTCTCTTTTCACATTATTTTCTGAAGTAGTTTTTATTACACTAAAGTGATGATCTCCTCTGTGCGTTTGCCATAGCGTGTGCATTTAACAACGAAATTATCAGGCGCATGCACTTATTGTAACTATGGAGGGGAAATAATACTTTTAAATTTCCACATATTTCTACACGACACAAATAAGGTTAGGGAAAAATATAATTTAAATAATTTATTACAAAATTAAATCATTGTTATTAGCATCAATCTAACATAAATATACAATAAATAATTAAAGTGTTTGTCAACTTCATGACTTAATACTATGTCGATTCATCAAGATACTTTGCCTTTCAATAGGTAATTTACTGTATGAGATATAAATGTGTCAATTTCGTTTGCAATGAGAAAATGGTCTAATGACATATTTAAGGTTTCGCAATAATAAGGATACAATAACATAACTAACCTGGAAGTAACACCGCTTCGTCGAAAAGGGCTTCGGGGAAATATGTGCACATTTTAAACGAGAATTATCAATTTACAAAAGAAACACGATGCCAATAAAATGGTTGGACATTACTTTTCTCTAACTATATATTAAACACTACAATTCAGTTGTCAATATATTTAAATAATATTCCTAAATGTAGAAAGCAATATGTGGAATATGGAGTACTCATTGTGTTTTACCTATGCAAATAGCAGTAACTCTTTTCAATAATGTCAAGAACACAAATGCGGTCAACCTATACATCAATTCCCGGTGTCTTTGATTAATATACAAGTGCGCTTACACTGCTAAAGCTTGGTTGTGTGTATTTGCATGTTGAATTAATTGTTACTTGATATCAAGCACTGATTACTAGGAAGCTAATACTCCAGTCCAGTCCAGTCTAGAATAAGTTGGTTCCGCCAAATTATGGTTATTAACAATATTGTATTTATACAATTGCAAAACGGCAATATACGCAGGCAAAACATTGCAAAACGGCAATATACGTAGGTAAAACATTGTAAAACGGCAATATACGCAGGCAAAACAACTAGTGGTGTTCTTATTGGGATGCCCTTTGGTTTACCTGCAATCTTCACAGTTTCGACACATTATATTGTTAACGTTCGTATGTTCGGGTCACACCAGTTTAGCCTAACAGTTTCATATTTTACCTGCCTAAATGACTTGTTACATATGATATGGTGATAACAAATGTGACATTTAGCACCATCTTGGTATAAACATTGAGAAACACTATATCTACTAAATTTCGTACTCACACTGTGATATATTTTCGTTCAAAGTGAATGCGTACAGTACGTATTTGATTGATTGCAAATAATGCTCATCATGATGTGATTTTCACTTTAGCGTAATGTTTTCAATCAAATACTAATTTGTATGTGTTACATGCAATACATTTTATGCTAATTAATTACTTAATTAATATATGTTCGAATTAAGGACAGTATTAACTTTTATGAGTTTTTTTTCGTTGGCAGTTCTCTCAAAATCCAGCACATAAAGCATTGGTCGCTTTTGTCAAGTTATTTTGCAGCATATCAACACGTTTCGGATATAATTCCAGATAATAAAGTGCGAAAGGGTCAGTTTGCGGCATCATATGACCGAACATAAATGCATTGCCCAAAATGGCGCCAAAGGAATGATGTTTGCTAACAATACAGATATACAGATTATATTCTGTTCATAATTGTACTAATTTCCTGGCTGCACCGTTTATCGTAAGTACGAACCTATTATGCCTATGATTTTAATAATCATTTGACAAGTTCATATGTATTGTAGATAAAACAATGTGATGGATATATGTTGCCAAGAAAAACAACAATATTGTTTTATAAAAATTAACCGTTGTTGAACCTCCACGTAAGTAGAGAACATGATATATGATTAATATAAACATGTACATGACTATCACTCCTTGCGTTTTCGAAATTTAAATCTTATGAAAATCTAGCTGTTGAGAAATTCCTATGTATGAAAATATTAGGCATTTATTTAACTTAAATGGATGTTAAGTAATTTCACCCGCGATACTAGTATGCACATTATTAAATGTATAAGCGCAAACATAACAAACGAATGAAACTGACTTCTGAAGAGCTAGGTAAGTTCTAACAATTAGCGTTTTCAAACCGCACACAGTGTATCAGAAAAAAAACGATCCGTGTGATTTCAAACACATCGACGCTTTCTTGTGAGAAAGTGTTCGAGATTACTTGTCAACATTAGGTGTTAGTGTTTTATTGTTTTTGAGTTGGCTTTTTTGTTATTATTGTTTCGCGGAAACGCATGCTATTACATATGGCATCACTGGCGTTTTTCTTTTATTTGTATTGTTACGTAATGTAAATCGAACTGTTTTTAACCAATTGCAGTTCGTTAACAGCTTCAAATATGACACACAGTTCGTGTTTTATAAGAAATTTTGTGATAGCATAGGCTCATGTAAAAAATCTTTTAACTAAGTTACCATTTTTAAAGTACCGTAGAAAGCTATATGACTAAGACACCAAAATCAAATATACTAGTAACATCCATTATCCGTTTGAGGATTGGTTTTTTAAACTTACACGAAGTATTCCAAGATTTCTACAATTCTCAATATTTATAAAGAACACATGGACTCTAGAAACGTACATTGCTTTGTATTGCTAAACACATTATAGTGCTGTGAAAAGTATATTCAAAATAAAAACAAATACGACAATTTTAATTGTTGTGAATCCCGCAGTGCACATAAAAAAATCATAGTTTATCTTGCAGGATATGTTTTTTTATTTATTATGTTGTGATACTTGCAGTGCACATTATAATACCAACCAGACAGCGTCGATACGCTTGTTAAATATATTTCAGGTACAAAACAAAACCGAAAGCGTATTTGAAAAAAACAACAACAACAACACAAATACAACACCAACAGCAGCGTGGTTGACTTATGAAATATAAAACGGATCGATAGGTAATAAGACTTGCTTCAGGAGATTATGACGTTTGATTTGTGCTGGTGAATTTAACGTCATGAGCGTGTTTATCAAGTTGTAAAATTAGTCAGGCAAAATATTGCGTGAGTGTAATATTTTAGGACCGTAATTCACTAGTAAAATCACAATTTTATGCCAAATAATTTGTTCACGACTAACGGTATTATTACCTATAACAGCTTGAAGTGTCAGTGTACCAATGGTAAAGTACTTCAAATTACAGCTGCTTTTCTGAGAAATGTCAAGAATGTATCTTTACAAAAGGTACGATTGAGGTTCTGGTATGTTCTTCGTTTGCTAATTACTTTTGTTGTGTTTTCCTAACAATTTCTTAGAACGTTTTATGGTAACTGTTTTCATTATCACTTTACATAATGAAGGTAACGAGAAGAGTTTCTCTGGAAAATGGTTTTAACACAACTATATCATGCGTTTGATGATTTGTGTTATTTGCAAACAATGTTCTCTGAGCAGCTTTGCTCAACATGCAATTCAAAGGAAAAAATATACGTTTGATGGTTATGATACACTTTCCAGATAATGTTTATGTACATTTCAAAATGAATGTATATCTTATCAATCAAAATGGCCGCAATAAGGTATTTATAAGTAATTGTATTTGTAAACAAAAGTATAAAAGTTTAGATACAAACAATTTTACCAAGTTGTAAGAATTAACGCACTTTTAAACATAAAATCTAAATTATTTCTATTAAAATTGCTCACAATCAATCTTTCTTATAGAACATTATTCATTTTGAAACTGTTAACACCCCGTTATTTTCTTTTTTTGTTATTAAAATGTATATTCTTATTGTTCTACTGATGGCTTAGTATTTATGTATTACTACATCGTAAGTAATTCTGATGGTACACGTGCGTATGTTTGTTTCCAATGAAATTGGGTATCATAGTACCTTTTTATATTTATATTTGAGGTTTGGGCAATTTTAGTTAACACACACTCTGGACCAGAGAATATTGTAAAAAGTGGACCAGAATCTCGACTTGTAATTGAAAATAAAAAATATAGAAGTACTTTAAATGTGTTAACACAGCGATACAAGGAATGTAACCTGCTTGTATCCGTCGAAGCCGCATATATTTAATATCGCTACATCATACATATTAACTTGCCTCTGTCAGAATTGTCAGAATTACATTACATTAAAAAATGCATTTGTTGGAATATATAGTTATGATATAACAAATGTTTAATTTGTACATTTAGTTGAATAATGTGTGATATATTACAATGCTAGTGCCTTTTTTAAAATACGGTATTTCTGATTAGAATTAATCAGATAAAAAGGCTTATATAAAATGTAAAGCAATTAGAGTACTATTATGCAAGAAACAATCAGAATCTTTCATGAGAAATATCAGAAACATCGCCCGCAAGCACTTTTTTATAATTTGAAACTTTTTAGAAATGTTTGATGTATTGCATTTCAACTTAATCATTATAATATCTGTATGATTGTAGAACTACATTGTTTAAGAACTATAGAACAAAATATGAACACAATCTAGAGCGTTTTAATATACATAAAAACAAAAAGAAATGTAATCAATATATCGATTGCACCTTCAACAAAACCGGTTTAAAGCCCCAATGCTTGCATTGACCGTTCCAATGCGGTGACACCAGTTTTCAGCATTTTTACGTTTTGTGGTGTGTTGCTTGCATGTTCCTGTATCGTATAGGTTGCCTTAAATTAAGGACTAGTGTATGTTTATTAGGGTTTCTCTCCTGGTGATGACTATGGAGTCCAATTTTTCGTATATTTCGTTCCAACTGTTGTATAGCAACATTGTGTAGCTGACACGTGTAAGTTATCAGAACATTGTGTAGACAGCACGTGTACAGTACATGGTTTGCATCATCATAATCCTATATCGAGACAAGTTTTAAATATTTAAGTTATAATATTATGAAGGACGTATGAAAGGTTGTTGACGACTGATACATGCACATTAATTATGATATTATGCGGAGCAAATCTACCACCATATCAATTTAATTATTTACCAATTAATGCGTAAACATCAGACTACAACACAGGTACTATATTTGTGGTAATCTCTTCGTATAATCAGATAGACAGTGCTATATGTTCAATGATACACTTGAAGCATTTAATTATCTGCAAGCAAGATTAAATGACATCTGATCATATATAATAAGACGAGATATATACGAGTATTACATAACTTGGTTTAAATACCAATTACTAACATTATTATATTGATACGAATAGACAATGTAATACATAAATTCGAAGCTTCATGACCATGTAATGTATTAGTTCATTAACGAAAAATCATATTTTGCCTGTCAAAGGCATAATATAGATTAATGGAGCCTTATGCACCCATTTTGTTTGTAATGAGAAAATCATTTAATTAGAATCTTTATTAAAGCTTTGCAATAATGAGGCTGGCGTAGAATTATAAGGTTGCGCGCTCTGCAGATGTCAGTGGCGTACATGTGTTTTGTTTTCATGTGGCGTCAATGAGACTATACGTACTATTGTAAGAAAATGTATCGCTTTACGAGCAGAATGATTGATCTTTATTAACAAATTAACAAACACATCAATTATGTGAACATGAAAAACATAATATCGTCGCGAAATGCGATATGTGTCCGTGTGCTTTTCAAAGTGTTTCAAAGTGTTTATCGATTAAACAATTGGATATTTGTATTAATTAAGCTGAGCTTGTATAAAAAGAATACAGTTATAAATAAAGAAACTAAATTTGTTGTTCTTTCACGTCGTGTCTTATTGACTTAATTTATATTTTATACCGACAATTTACAATGTACATGTAATGTTCAACCAGACATGAACACTGCGTGTTCGTATGATGGAGAGCGCTTTGTCCACAACTTTAGCTTTAGTTTTATATATCCATTATTTTTCAAGTACGATTTGAACAAAACGAAACACTTGTGTTAGATTTTATGTCTTTACATATTTAACATCATTGAAAATCAATGCATAAACGAAATTGTTCACGTATGCGGCGACTTGGTATCCGGCGTTATCATAGCTTATGTTTGTTCTATCGTTTATCGTAGTTTTCTTTAATGTATCTAAATGTTTTTTGTTCAGATGCAAGCGAAAAATGAAAACTGTTCATTTAATGCGTGTTTAGGTATGTCAGGTAGGGATTGACTTAGCATATTAAATCATCAAATTATTTATGATATTTTGGATTTGCGTTGCACCACTACTGATCATTTGTAGGCTGACATCGTAATATAATTTAATCCCGACTATATAATATTAACGTTGGTGATTGGTATTTTATATATGTATGAACCACATATCGCTTAAATGCACGTGAGTTCATAATTTGACGAAATCAAAAGCAGCCAAGAACATGTACAATGCAATTGTATACAATATCAAACACACGGTGAATTTGGCATAGTTTAATACATTTTCAAAAATTATAATTTCTAACTGTCTGAACAGAAGTGTTGGAACGTGGATCAAGTGAACGCATGGCTATTAGGCGAAACATCCAACAATATAATGTGTATCGAAGATATATAGTTAAACACACACAATTTGTCTGGTAAGAACATTACACAGATTTTCTTACCAACATGTCGGGTGTTGATGTAATTGTTTATGAGATAGTTAATGTTAGTTCATATTCTGTTTGTGGTAACAAGTGCAAATATGTCACTGTATGCGTTTCTATTGTGTTTATGTTTTACAAAACATGATTGTGTTTGCCCGGATTTTCATATGTGGAGGAATGTAAACACTATACATTTGGTATTTTTATTCCATGTAAATGGGTCCATTTATTTCTAAACATTCTCTTTCTAACATTTACATGTGAAACACATTTAAATGTGAAGGTTTGCTAATTCATCAGATAGTCTAGAGATGTGTCATCAAAATGTTATTGGAGGATGGGTAAAATATCAAATACAGAAAGGAATTAGCTAACCTTTATTGTATAGACCAGTCGATAAATTTGTAATAAGAAAATTAAGTATGTTTTGATTATAAAAAAATCCCTAGACTAAGTGTAGGTCTGTTTCACAGTTAGACAATTGGCAAATTCCATGGACAAATAGTAGGTCTGTTGACAATTGGCAAATTCCATGGAGAGATAGTTGTTCTGTTTTATAGTGAGATAAATGGCCAATTCCATGATCACGTGTTCTGATTGACATTTAATTAACGGGCAAACTCCATAAACAGATAGTAGGTCTGTTTTACAGTTAGATAACTGGCAAATTCCATGGACAGATAGTAGGCCTGTTTTACAGTTAGAGAATAGGCTAATTCCATGGTCAGATAGCAGGTCTGTTTTACAGTTAGATAACTGGCAAATTCCATGGACAGATAGTAGGTCTGTTTTACAGTAAGATAACTGGCTAATTCCATGGACAGATAGTAGGTCTGTTTTACAGTTAGATAACTGGCTAATTCCATGGACAGATAGTAGGTCTGTTTCACAGTTAGATAACTGGCTAATTCCATGAACAGATAGTATGTCTGTTTTACAGTTAGATAACTGGCTAATTCCATGGACAGATAGTAGGTCTGTTTAACAGTTAGATAACTGGCTAATTCCATGGACAGATAGTAAGTCAGTTTCACATTTAGATAACTGGCTAGTTCAATGGACAGATAGTAGGTCTGCTTTTCAGTTAGATAACGGGAAAATTCCATGGACAGATAGTAGGTCTGTTTTACAGTTAGATAATTGGCTAATTCCATGGACATATAGTAGGTCAGTTTCACAGTTAGAAAACAGGCTAATTCCATGGTCAGATGGTAGTTCTGTTTCAAAGTTATATAATTGTGAACGTTTTGCATTTTCACGTATGCGCTGCATTCTGACTGGATAATCCGCCCATGTGACCTTTCATTCATAACCCGATTAACCGGCTGCGTATGCACATTACCTTTTTATTATGCATGACAGTACTAACTTTTAAATCACTATTCGAAAAATGACGTCATTGTTTACGATGTTTACGTTTTCATTCATTATTTACGAAATAACGTCATTGTTTTGTAAGAACGTTAGCGGTGCTTACTAACGTTCGTTTACAAAATGGCTGATTCATCGGTTGCCGACGATTAACTTCATAACGCATATATTAGGAGTTTTGAATTGTTTTTACCAGTCCACTACATAATGATCCACAGCTTTTTGAATTGTCTGGCGCAAAATAAGAAATTCTAACTATTCCGTTCTACGAAATGAAACCGAAACTAAAACGTGGATTCGTACCCTAGAGGCTATACGCCAGTCGAGAAAACACACTATTACAAAGGGAGCAATTACATTACTTGCGGCCCTTAGAAAGATAAAATTGCAGTTTTTGGCTTGTAATTATAATAATTGAATAGTAATGTTCTTCATTTCATGGGTGCATAATACAGAGATGAAATGTAAACAAATACCATTTTTTATTTTTATAATTTTTTATAATTGCCAATTTTCATGAACAGATTGTAGTTCTGTTTTACAGATAGATTCCGGTAACAATCCGCGGGAAGATCACATCTGATTCATAGCTAGATTTCTGACAAATTCTTTCAGAACCAACGTTTATCTGCAAATAGAATAGTATTCTTAAATAATGTGGTTACAAAAATTGAATATTGTAAACATATTTACAATGTTACATTTTTCTTTATATGAATCATCTTCATTATGTTTACAAAGAAATTAGTGTCAAGAATCGTAGTTTGTGTTATTTAAGTGTTTCTGAGTGCTTCACATAAGGTTGTGAATTACAGTTTGCATTTTATTTACAAAGGTCTAAATACCGGTAGTCCCTAATGGCTTTCAATTACGGCAACTCATTATCGCACATAATACTATGCTTGGACACCATTACAATTCATTTATGAGTTGCCATTAATTGTTTGTATCAATATATACCTTGCAGTTGTACGTAACTATAATATATTCAAACAACATTGACATGAATACATGCGCAACATATTAATATACACATATATAATTATACATATATAAAATTAATATAATTATGTTGTATTTTCTTGAGCAAACTTTAAATCTATATATTAACGCAAAGAAATATTCTATTTATTATCCTATATTTGTGTTTAAATTATTCCAACTGCACAGGTTCCAGCAATTTTTGTCAATACAACAATCTATTGACCTTTGGACCTTTTAGCATCCACCAATTTAGAAAGGGTGGTGATTAGTTCAACGGGGAACCTGAGATGTGGTATGCATATAACCAAGAATTCTTTATAAAAAGGGGCCATGAGCTTCAGCATTCTGGAAATTACTTAACAGGAATTTTTCTCTGACATATTACGATATTTCATTATTATAAGTCTCAGCATGTCTAGATCTGTGATTTCAAGTGTACTCAGAACTCATTATGCCGATGCTATTTAAATATGTGTTCATCCTCAGCAATTTCCCTTTTATATACGTAATATATGTGGTTTATGAAATTATTGTTGAATAAGGCTATGACCTTGCTAAGCATACACATATCTTGCGAGATAGAAATAAAAAAAACTATGAGGAATCCTTGATAGTTGTGACGATATCCAGGATGTTATGCAATGGGCTTTTAATTCAGACTGTAAATTGTCCAAAATGGTGACATACAAAAAGTCTCAGTTTGCAACATTGCACTTTTCACTATTATGATTACATCAAAACGTAAATATAAAGCTAATGTGGAACAAAATGTTAAAAACTCATACAGATTCCGTTTTATTGTAAATTATACTAATTTTCTGCCCGTATCGTTTTTTGAGCGTCATCAATGGCTGCCAAAAGTCTTGATGAGTAGTTCATTTGTATATCAATGTTCATAGCAGATGCAAACATATGAAGACCATAAACTAGTTGGAGAAGATACGATGTCTATGTCATAATTAATAACCATAAATTGACTGATAAAGGTAAAAAGTACAAGAATAATATCTTTAAAATACATATATAAATATAAGTGTCCGATTAATAAAGAATAAATCCGATACATTTTCTTTTGATATTTTGAGTTACTGTTCATATATGAGAGTTTGCTTTATACGTCATGTAAATGATTAATACTGTTTTCATTTTGAAGGTTTCATTTTAAATGTTGGTCTGGTACAAAAGATGTTTAATCATTAAATGCAAACGCTTCTACAGGAACGTAATAAACGAGGTGTGTCCGAAAGGTTAGTGTACTGATTATTTGGTTTATTGTTACCTTGTATGCGGTTGAAGAGCGAATGAGAAAATGGTTGCAATGAAAATCGAGTACAAAGCATTGCACATCATTGTCAAGCTGTTTGAACAGTAAACACTCCAGATAGATGTTTGATTATGAGACATGTAATACAGACAATAAGGAGTCACGTTTTTTTTGGATACTTTATAACACAGACATTACTGATTATCAAAAGTGTTCAACGAACAGATTAAAACTATATAATTTTATTTTGGAATAACATCTCAATCTATGTACTAACTAGTGCTTGCAAAAGAACGTACAGCTATACCATTTTCAATTAAATGGCCATACAGTTATTATTCTTTATTTAATACATTTTATTTATATGTGTAATTATTCATCTTACCCTAGCTGTTATAGAACAACATTTGTGACAGATGGTGTGGTGAAAAAAAATTCCCCTTTCGAAATTAGTTCCGAAGTATTCACAAAGAGATAACAATCGGGGTGATCTTTCGTTCAAACATAAATAATGTCTGGAGAGGATATTAGCAAGATTCTCTTGCCAACAATGGTGGTGTTGGGTTCTTGTTTGCGAATTCGCTTGCCTGGTATTGTTGTGGAAAACGCATGAGTTGGTATTATCAGCATTCCTCAAGTTGCCATCATTGCTGGCTTTTCTTTTCTCAGCATGTGCATAAGCACAAGAGAAGCATAAGCACAAGAGAATCTATACAGGGTAAAGAATACGTGTCGAATGATTTTGAGCCTTACGAATAAAGACCACACTCTTTAAAAATGATAAAAGGATCGGTAACAGATACATCTGTCTGGTTTTAGTTTTGATATTGTGAATTATGTAATATGTAAATGTTCAAAGTCCGAATCCACAGGTACGCAAAACAATTCATAACACATATGCTTACTTGACATAAACTATCAAAGGCTATATGGCAGTACTGAGGATGACTGCGTTCGTTTAAGTAAAATTACTTACATATAATAGCTCTATGAAACTGTTTTGAAATTATACGTGTATTTTATGATGCGATCATACGTTGATGTTTCTGTTTATTAATGTATTAATAAACTAAAAAACAATATAATGGACCCGTTTTGTTTAGTCTCTGTAGATGTAGCAGTAGTAGTAGAAGTAATGGTGGAAGCAGTATTATTATTATTATTATGATTAGTCGTAGCAGTAGTAGTAGTAATAGTAGTAGTAGTAGTAGTAGTAGTAGTAGTAGTAGTAGTAGTAGTAGTAGTAGTAGTAGTAGTAGTAGTAGTAGTAGAAGTACTTAAGTTGATCACCAATGTACTAAATACAAATATTTGCGAACATAAATGTGCAAATATATCTTTCGGATCATTCCAGTTAACCACAGGATGATGTTCGAACGCTCTAATGCATGTCATGCATGATGCAATTTCTCATTCAGCAAAGTTTTGCTTGATGTATTGCAAGAAAATTATTCTATAATGACAGTAAAACGTGGATTCGCACAGAAGATTGTAATGGAAACAACCATATACTTACTGTATTAATACTGTATAGTGAATCTATTTTGTTAGGTCTTAACATATTATAAGGAAAAGAAAAGTAAGTAGACACTATAGATGTTTTTCAAAAATACCTCTTTGTGAAAGCCTACACATTTTATTTTGTATTTTATTTTATTCCATATTTTAATAAAGTATGTTATTAGGATAATCGATCACTGCTTGTGATTCAACGGTGCAAATTGTTTGTTGACAATATTAATAAATATATCTCAATTTGTGCGTGTTATTTATTTTGTGATAATGATATAAACGTTCACGAATGCGTGTTTATATGGCAGTTGGTTTAATAGACAAAGACAAAATCCGATTAACATCAATAAATTTGGCTGCAATGGTTATAATATGTTTCTTGTAAATATTTGCAGATTTGTATGTGCGTCGTCTCGAAGCAATTTTATTAAGTATGCGAAAGCTGCGCACACCTGTAAGAGTGTAAACAGTATGATTTATCAGTTTTAACCGCTCTAGTTGAATACTTTTCATAAATGTTTAGTATTGTAAAATCATTTATATTACCAAAATATCGCAGTGCAAAAACATTCAACCCGAACAAATATAAACGACACAGAAAGGGAATACAATTGAATTGATGTTAAGATGGCTTATGTAACTGGTCTCAGTTTGTGTTTTAACTCAGCCGATGATATAGCTACGGAATAAAAGACACGCACAATTAAGATACTAGTATTAACGGAATTTAGTCATTTCACCCAAAATTACGTCTCGTAGTTCACACATATTAAACACGAATAAACCTAAACTTAATAAACGGTGCAATTGTGGTACCGCCATGGAAGTGGTAATTTCCACCAACTAGTGTTTTTAACAACACGCTGTGAATCAGACAAAGAAGAAACGAGTTGAGTGATTTAAACAAATCGACGCTGTATGGCGAGACAATTATCGATATTTCCTTGACAACGATAGGCGTGTATGTTTCATTGTTTTTAGTTAGCTTTTTTGTTATTATTGTTTCGAGGAAGCACATTGAAATACACGTAGTATTTATGGCTTCGCCAAAAGTGCACGTCTTTATGTGTTATTTATATTTATGCAGAATAGAGAACAATAATGTATATGAAATGGAGTTGAAATATTTTAAATAAAAAACAGTTTGTTTTGTAGATAGAACTGTGTTCAACGCGTAAACAACATCCAGTTATGACACACAATTTGTATTTAATATAAATTATGTGCTATTTCTTACAGGCACTAGTTACTGACGTTAGAGTGTACATATTCATCAGATTGGTTGCGTAACAGATTTCATAAATACAATTAATATCTCCTGAATTCCTGTACAATAAATGCATTTGTTGAAAAGCATATTATTTATCAAGTATTTAAAATGTTCTTTTAATTTTATAGTATGTTCTATATTAGCATTATAATATCCTCCTTTAAAACATAGTTACTAAAAACAGTAATTTGTCTTCATTATTGGCGCGAATCAGATGAAAACATTTATATACAAGTCATTAAAATAATATCATATATAAGATATAAGTAATAATAATAATCGCAGAATATTTCACTAGAAATGTCAGGCATTTATTTAAGTCGCCCGAAATCACGTCTTCAAATTGAAACTGTTCTGTTTGATTGGTGTATTGCATTTCAACTTTAAATCGAAAACATTACGCATTTTATCTGGACGTTTTTGCCCTCTAAAACAAAACATTTACACAATCTATAGCGTTTTAATCGAAAGATAAACAAAGAAAATAACTTTAATCTATTAATATCCCCTTCATACCAACTTGTGTATGTTAATATGATGTAGCAGATACGTATACGTAAGTCATATAACAGATTATGAGTGTTAATGATGATAATGGATTTAAATCTACCACTCTACTCTATGAAAACAATTGTGTGCCAGTTAGTGCATAAACATATTCGACGACTGTGATATACTTGTATTTTTTCTGTTAAACGGAATATCATTATCATACATTAAACATGGCAAATACGTATTTTGATATGCAAGCATTTATTTTCGAATTTTACCAAATGAGGGATAACATTATAATATGCACCATACTTAAACGAGTACTGTGTTGGTGATAATAAAATTAAATTTTATTCGTATTATTAGATAATTAGATATTGCTCAGTCCTCGGTAATAAACTTGTATCATCTAATTATCTGCACGCAAATGCCATCTGAACTCTTATAACAAGATGTTATAAACTAGTTGAATTCATATTGGCCTTGGTATGGGGCTGAAGACAGACGTATTGGCCTTGGTATGGGGCTGAAGACAGCCATATTGGCCTTGGTATGGGGCTGAAGACAGACGTATTGGCCTTGGTATGGGGCTGAAGACAGCCGTATTGGCCTTGGTATGGGGCTGAAGACAGCCGTATTGGCCTTGGTATGGGGCTGAAGACAGCCGTATTGGCCTTTGTATGGGGCTGAAGACAGCCGTATTGGCCTTGGTATGGGGCTGAAGACAGCCGTATTGCACAGTTGTGTGAATCCTAATAACAAGGTCAATATGAATTCAACTAATTAATGACATTTTTATTAATTAAATTCATAATATTATGCAGCATATTTCGGTTTTAATAGTATCAAAACTAATGTTTCGATATAACTATAAATAGTATGCAGCATCTTTCAGTTTTAATAGTACAAGTTAGATCTATCATAACTATTGGTTCGGTATACATAGCATAAATAGAATGTAACGCCAAGATAAATTATTAAAAATGTTTTTATTCTTCTAACTGTGTATTGTGAGATATAACAACCAAACAATACATAAAACAATTGTTAACAATTTATCCGACCGAGTCTTGGCAAACCTGTCAGTATTCACCAACACATTCTTTAACCATTCTTAGACTTAAGAATAAAGTTTAGACTCTGACTCCAGAAAATATACTCAAGTCTAATTCACCAAAGCATTTTGTTTAAGGATATTCTTTAAAAGTCCAAGTATGCTCTACTGTAAGACATTCGTGAAAAGTTGAAAGCATGATGTGAAATAAAATCAATAATTTATTAAGAAAACCTTCAAATTCCTTACGTTTAGCCATCCGCCAGCCTCTCTTGTCAGTGTAAAGATGCTGTCGGCGAGTTGACAGAGCAAACGCTCAGCTAATTCGTCGATTCCATTCCCTTTCTGAGGTGCATCCAATCCAACTTTAACCCAAATATTAATAAATAATTTCATCATGTTCATATAAACAAATGCTTAATTGAAGTATACTTAAGGGAAGTAAATCTGTGTTTTCGTGGTCGATGTCGTCAGGATTTCATGATTCGTCACTCGGTATACTCGGTCCAATTCATTAAAAAGTACGAATGTTGCCCACTTTGTTTTGTGGGAGTGCTACATGTAGAAACTTCTAGTAAAAAATACACAGCGCATAGTTTATTATGCTGAGCGTTTTCAAAATGGAGTCAAAATACTTGCCATCACATATTAGGCCGAATTAATCCTGAATCCTGATTTCCATATTGGCCGCGTTTTTTCCGTATTGACCGGGTTTTGAATTTATTGTCGAGGTTTACATCGTATCAAGCGAACAAACTGACCAGATTCTCGTTTTATATTATAAAATAAATTAATAATAAACGATATAAATAAGTATTATATGAATTATATGAATTGGTTGATGCGGTCATTACTAACATCATTATTGATAATACACTGTGGGGAATCACGTGATTTTGTTTTGATATGCTACACGGATAATGCCGGCCTCTAAGTCTCGGTAAGCTCAACATGTTTACTTCTTGTAATTGATTTATAATTTTAATCTGGTCGGTAAGTAGCCAATCATATGCGGGGTTTAATTCCGCGTGTACTGATACCTTACTTTCCACACAGAATAGTGTATAGATCTTGCTTACCCTTTGAATTTGTTTCGATGCGAATGATTTTATGTGATAATTTTTCACGGATCAACTCGTTTAATAAAATTTACTTATTCCGAAACCGCATACACATTTTACATATATACTAGACAAACACTATAGAGATTATATATGAAAAGTTTGGACGTTTTACAAGTTGAATTTTCACAAAATATCAACAAGAACAAGAAATGATATGATACATGGATTGAAAAAATATGATATGTTGCACGTACAGACTTTTTAACATTGACTTGGATGATATATCTTTGTATTAATTGTACTGTTTTAACACTATTTTCAGTCATTGTGTAGGTGTGTGACAAATGTTATTGATGTCCGTCTGGTCTATACTATCACGAAAGGAAGCACAAGGGGTAGCGCCATACAAATGTTGTGATCAATTGTTCATCTGCAAGGCGAATTCGACAAGGCACAGGTGATTAAAAGCAATGATATCAATTAAAAGCAATGATATGCAGAAAACAATAACTGTATTTTTCTTTCCTTTAATACCATACATACTATTTAAACGTAAATAATTGATGTCCATTCGTATGCATTTTTGAATTTCAAATTGCGTTTCTGGCCCATTTTACTCGTTTAAGGACCTTTTCATAGCGTACCCAAACGTTATATTCAAGCAATAATAAACTTGATGCATCGTTAAGTTACTAAATTAATTTATAGAAATGGTCAACGATATGTTTTGAATTATTTTACTCCATCTATTTTTTATGCAACAAGTCATTTCCCAACTCAGTTATTGTATTGCATTTAATCTTTTGGTATAGGTGTTTCCCCTATCGCACCAGACGATGATATTTCCACGACCTTGCAGAGGAATGAGAACAGCTTTCTTCATCACATCCACCCATGCATGTAGTCAGTGCAGAATCTCAGTTTAAAAGGCAAGGTTGTTATTCCACGGGATACCATTCCAGTGTAAGACACGTAATAAGTATCAACTTGCATTTAATTGTGAGCATTTTACAACTTCACAGTAATATAGTATCATTTTAGAACATGATGGTTTGATTTTCCTGTTTTGGGCGTCGCGTATTTGTCAATGGTTTATTAAAACAACCGTCTACTATGTTTGACCAATGTAGAATAATTTAATATAATTTTGTATACAGTGGAACTGTTTTATTCTGGGCAGACTAGTTCACTAGCTAAATACATAATTGGTTAAAGGAAGGAACTGTTTTGAAATGTGATCATGTGTTTCAGATACTATGCTTTCAATTCTTTGCAGAGAAGAAAACTGAAAAAAGGAAAA
The DNA here is from genome assembly GCA_027627225.1 of Congeria kusceri. NCBI lineage: Eukaryota > Metazoa > Mollusca > Bivalvia > Myida > Dreissenidae > Congeria > Congeria kusceri. The sequence continues at coordinate 27,286,244 of CM051031.1, read as the reverse complement.
TTGGGGACAGTTTCTACATTGAGATCCTTTTTACTGATGCGCACTCTTGGAGTGTACTGGGAGAAGGCGCGACGAAAAGAATCTAAAATACTGCCGTCTGAGAAAATTGTTATTAGAAACCCATGCAAAAATATTGACGTTCAACTGAAACATATTTGTTAGATGTGATCAGTTAACATGTTAGAAACGGCAAACAAGTTTGCATATGTTGATTATTGCAGAATAAATAAAACAGTTTACAACTAACATGCTGATTTAAGAAAACATCAGCAGCTATAACTTTAGTAACTTTCTAGTAACGTTGAATTAGAAAGGTAAAAGATTCACAAATGTATTGTCATATAAATTCTATAGTGGAAAAAGACGAAGGGCTAAAATTCTGCCAAAATTGGTCGCAGCTGAAATTCCTTCCTTTACGATCACCTACACCTTAAGGTTGTTCAGCTGTGACAGTTTAAGCGAAATCCGCCCAGCCGTTAAAGAAAAGTTGAGTCCACAAAATTTCACGATGTCTATATAGTGGAAAAAATGTCAAAGAGCCATAATTTTGCCAAAATTTGTCTCAGCCCAAATTCCTCCCTTTACGATCACCTACACATAACGTTTGCTCAGCTTTGAAAATATCAGCAAAATCTGCGCAACCGTTAACGAAGAGTTGAGTCAACAAAATTTCATGAAGTATGTATATATAGTGGAAAAGAAGTCAAAGGGCCATTATTCTGACAAAATTTGTCGCAGCCAAAATTCCTTCCTTTACGATCATCTACACATTAAGGTTGTTCACCTTTAAAAATTTGAGCGAAATCCGCCCAGCCGTAAAAGAGTTGAGTCCAGAAAATTTCGGGACGTACCGACGTACGTACGGACGGGCAAGTGCAATGCTTAATGTCTCCCACTTTGTGGGGGCATACAAATAAACAATAGACGATCTGATCTTCTTTTTGACCCGGTTATATGTTATAAAGCATACACATTCTTAGAAACGTGTTGACATTTGTGTATCAGAACTTAATATATGTTTAATAATTCGCAGTTATCGGTTTAGATACGGCTTGTATACGGCTTAGCAATTGTTCGCTTAATTGTTATAGTCGTTTTTAAATAAACATGTTTTACCATATTTTTAGGTTTTACATTCATTTCATACAGACAACATCAGTCCACAAAAATTCATCTACAGTACACTTAAGAATGCAATTGACAGACTACATTGTTTCGTTTGAATAATTACTGTTGCTGGAATGTTATTTAGCATTGTCACATGATGATGAAATAATAATAAAAAAATCACATGATTTGATCTATAACCGTTCTTTGATTTATTCCTAAAAATAAAATCATAGAACATGATTGTAAAGAGTGTTGGTGTTAATATATATGCTGCAAAAATGCATAGCATCGTGGATAATTAGCTTAAAGTAGCTTAGCACAGTTAAAAACTGAAAATCATTATATAATAGACGTAACGAAACATAATGGGACAATCCTGACGCCTCTCAATGGAGCGCAATGAAAAAACTCACAAACTACCGGTAATACAAATTATTAAGTGAAACAGGAAACAAAAATAGAATAGCGCTCTCCGAGAGTAAATGACCTAACTTTGACAAATTTATGGGAAAAAAATTATAAAACACAATTATTCCCGCAAAAGAAAACTTCGAATGAACCACGTCGGCTAATCACATGCAGTGGGGCTGTAACGAATTTAAAAACATTTTCGGAATCGAATCCGAATCCAAATAAGGTTTTTACTTTATTTTCGAATCCGGATCCTCATTAATGAAGAAAAGCGGCATTAGTTAAGACATATTGAAGAAAACTTGATCTAAACACATCACAGTTTATTATAAAAATGTCTGATAAACAAGGTGTTTCAGAAGTAATTGTTCAAAAAGCACATATAATATGTTAACTCTGTCCAATGTAGACATGATTGAAGCATGTTTTTGTCCAGTTGTTTGTTTTTATCTTGCAATTTGACATGTTGATGACGAGTGTTCAGATGTTTATTTAGGTTAGAGGTTGTGCATGTTCTGTTGTTAAAGGGGATCTTGCAGATTCTGCATATTGCACTCGTTTTATCAAGCAGCTCCTTACCGTTTTCGATTGTCGTATAAAAGCCACCGAAATGATCCCAAACAGCAGCTGTTAACTTTTCTGGAGCGTTATATATTTTTCTACCAGCCATATTGAATCGCGAAGTACACAATAAAACAACCATAATATAGTAAATATACTGTGCTACATGCAACAATGTTGCTTAATAAGCGTATTGGTATCACATAATCAAAACCAGTCATCAACCGTTAAAGTCAATGTGTTGAAACTGACAGTGAAACTGAGTACACGAACATTTGCAAGTTAAAAGGCTACAGTCAACAAGATTAGATCCGGATCCGAAATTTTGGAAGATGGATCCGTACCTGCGAATCTTAACATGCTTCCGATTTTTCGGATATTTCGGGTACTCGTTACAGCCCTAACATTCAGATATAGATTTGTCTTTGTAACCATAACTGTACAGTTTGTGCCTGACTGCCTGTATGAGTTTGGTTTATGTGCGTATGACTTTCCACACTGCACGCATGCTGTTTTTCTCCTCTATGCATGACCATACTGATCGCGTCATGTCATCTAATCGCCGCATGAGTCGCATTTTGATGCTTATCCATGCACATCTAGGTGTGCATGATAACGAAGGTTTTCCTACAGGTTTTTCACGCATCATTCGTCTGGTTATGTGCAGAGTATCAGTGGTAGAAAACATCCTACAATACTCAGCTACTGTAAGAGTATATACAATAAGCAAAATAACAATATGCTTAAAATGAGTTTTAATGTTCAATTTCATTGGACATGCCATTCCTTTTTGCAGGGGAAAGTACATAAACATTTCGATTTTCCGAACTCAACGGGCATTTTCACAATGTCAATGACTTGCGGAGCAGTATCAGTTTTTTTAAGGTGGAGAAATATGGGACTGATTAAACAATAATTTTATATCTTGTTTCTTTTAAATATGTTGAACATGAAGCGATGTCCGCGTATTTTACTGTATAGTACCCATACAAATAGTAGATAACTTTAATTATCTTGGTTGTGTTTTTAAATATAATGGCAATTGCTCTGCAAATAATGAGTTCATCATTGGTAAATCTCTGAAAGCTCTAAATACTTTATTATTCAATTTTAAGAAGGTCCCACTTACTCCAAAACGTTACTGTGAATTATTTGATGCTTTGGTAGGATCAACACTTAATTATGCATCAGAAGTTTGGGGTTTTACGAAGTCTAAAGATATTGAACGGGTACATTTAAAATTTTGCAAATCTATTTTGAATGTAAGAAAGTCTACATCATCCATTGGTGTATACGGCGAACTTGGACGTTATCCCTTATATATATCAAGATATACACGCATCATTTCTTACTGGTGTAAGGTATTGCAAAGTGATAATGTTATTATTTCATCATTGTATCGTCGAGGTTTAGACGATTGTAAATTAGGCCACTCGAACTGGGTGTCCTCTGTGAAGAAACTTTTAGATGATTTTGGTTTTTCGGATGTATTTTTGTATCCCGAAAGTATCCATGGTTCTTTTCCATTAATTTTCAAACAACGTGTAATTGACAAGTTTATCCAAGAATGGCATGGTTCATTACAACGTAGTTCAGTTCTGTTGGATTACGTTTATTACAAAAATAATTTTGTGTACGAATGTTATCTTGATATATTGCCTGCTAGTCTCAGGAAATTTTTTACACGTTTTAGAATTTGTGCTCATTCGTTAAGAATTCATACAGGCCGCTATGGCTCAAATAATATACCAAGAAATGAAAGGCACTGTCTGTACTGTGGAAGGTGTGATTTAGAAGATGTGTACCATTTTATATGGATTTGTCCATGTTACTCAACAGTAAGGCGACGATTTCTTGATAAACGATTTTACGATAGACCATCTGTGTATAAGTTCAATTCATTAATGGGATCAGTTAACTCTGATGTTGTTAAAAGTGTTGCCAAATATATTAAATATGCCTTAGAAATTAGACAATCTATTCATGTATTATATACATGTGCATCACTCTCCATACGTTTGCAACTTATGTTATGTTATACTGCAATTAATTCGTTTCGTTTTGAATTTGCATATATTTCACAATTTTTAGAACAAATTCCGAATGCATTGACCGCGTATAGAATGTATATGTGTTCGTTTTTTTCTAGATCATGTACTTTGTACTAATCTTGAATAAAACTCTTGTCTTGTCTTGTCTTGTATACAACATTGCTTAAACAAGTAAGATGGGCCATAAATAACGTTGTATGTAATGTTCGGTAATTTTTTTTAAAGCAATTTGAAATTCATAAATGCTTACGAAAGTACATCAATGTTAAATTTACGTTTAAATACTATTTATGCTATTAAAGGAAAGAAACATACACTTATTGTTTTCTGCATATCATTGCTTTTATTTTAAGAATTGATAATCACCTGTGCCTTGTCAAATTCGCCTAGCAGAAGAACAATTGACCACAACATTTGTATGGCACTACCCCTTGTCCTTTCTTTCGTGGTCGCAGAGACCAGATGGGCGTTGAAAACGTTTGCCACACACCATGCACAATCACAATTCTGAAAATAGTATTAAAACAATACAATTAATGCAAATATATATCATCCAAGAATATGTTCAAAAGTTTGTACGTGCAACATATAATATTTGTTCAATCCGTGATTAATTTTTTTTTATCATTTCTTGTTCGTGTTGTTATTTTGTGAAAATTCAACTTTAAAAAAATCCAAACTTTTCATATATACTCTCGATAATGTTTATCGTACAATTTATATGTAGAGTGTGGATGGGGTGTCTAAATTAATACTTTATATGAAAGAAACGAGTTGATCCGTTAAAAGAATCACATAAAATCATTCGTATCGAAACAAATTCAAAGGATAAACAGGACAAATGCGCAATTCTGTGTAGCGAGTAAGACATCAGTACAATGCGCAATTCTGTGTAGCAAGTAAGACATCAGTACAATGCGCAATTATGTGTAGCGAGTAAGACATCAGTACAATGTGCAATTCTGTGTAGCAAGTAAGACATCAGTACAATGCGCAATTATGTGTAGCAAGTACGACATCAGTTCAATGCGCAATTCTGTGTAGCAAGTAAGACATCAGTACAATGCGCAATTATGTGTAGCAAGTAAGACATCAGTACAATGCGCAATTATGTGTAGCAAGTAAGACATCAGTACAATGCGCAATTATGTGTAGCAAGTAAGACATCAGTACAAGCGGAATACGACAAGTTTAAAACAAATTATAATGTACAGGAAGTAAAAATGTCGAGCTTACCGAGACTCAGACGCCACCATTACCAGTGTCACATATCAAAACAAAACTACGTGATTCCCCAAAGTGTAATAGTATACAATGGAATATAATTATGTTCGTAGCTTTATAACCATATTATATACTTGTTCATTAATTTAAAAGGATATGTTGCCTGTCAACGGCATATTTAATCGCATGCAGACTACTGTATCCATCTTGTCGGTAATAAGGAAGTATTTAATGGGGATTTTTATTAAGGCTTTACAATAATATGGCTGATGTAAATTAACAAAGAAATGGACGCTTTGCTGTGGTCACTTGCTATAAGGACGTTGCCTTTATTTTGCTTCAATGGGAACACGTGTACTGTTGTAATAAACTTTTACTCTTGACGAGCTGAATAATTGAACTTTTTTTACAACTTAACGAAACGCATGTTAGCATGAAAAACCAACATAATATCGTCCTTGTGTTATTGAAACTGTCTCTTGATAATGTAATTAAATGTTTGCATAAAATATACATTCGTATACATTCATGCGAAATGACGAAACTAAACATCCAACAGTTATGTATTTATGTTACTTTTATGCGATGTCTTATTGTCTTAATAAATAATAAAACATGTTGTTATAGATGCAACACTACACAACAAACGCATTATTCGAAGACCAAGCTATAAGTTGTTAGTTTTCTAGTTAATCACCAAATCCTTTACCACAAATATTTTTGTTCACAAATGTAAGAGAAAAGAGCAGACCGTGTTACCATGTTATGTAAGTTCCTGTATGCCAGTATAGCATCAGCTAAACATATTCAGTCGGTGTACACAACTATACCTAAGTAAAATTTATATGATCGAATCACGCCACGCAATTACTGAACATTAGATTTCATATTATCATAACCATTTGTAAAATTAATTTGGGACCAAACAGACATATATGTGTTATTCTTTATTCACTGTAATATCAAGACATATTGCTTTTTTGCGATTTAAGCACTCCATCCATCCATGTGACGTATTCAGTTATAAAGGTATAATGTTGTGACTGTTATATTTTTTAGTTTTCTGGTGTTTGTGCATTTGCGTGCATGTTGAATTAATTAAAACAGTTGTCGAATAAGGAAGCAAATTTCTTTGCCTTGATAGTATCTCAATGCACGTCACTAACCCATTATTCTCAATCTGTAATACGGATCATATAATGGTTTTCTGTAATCTGGAAAGTCAATGGGTTCCTTAATATGTTATCTATAAACTGTTAATGCACAGTTCCAACGCCCAGCAAACCATTATGCTATTCGGATCGGGTGTTGTGTAGATACAAAATTTAAATCATATAGAACCGTACAGTCAGTAAACATTGCTACATAATAAATGAGAATACTATGTATGGGTGGCCTTTAATAACGAAACAAAATTAGTATGACACAGACTTGCCTTTAGCCACGAGTGTAAGTATATAAAATGCTAAACAATGCTAAGCATTTTTAACAGACATGATTATTGCAAGCTTTCTAACATTTTACAGAAAGAGTTACCCTCGAAGTCATCCCATTCTTTCGGATATTTCTGATACCCACCTGTTGCATCAGTACTGATCTTCGATATGGTGAAACCGTACATGTCATTATCCCATCTTCCTTAATAATACCGTGTATACGTAATATACATAAAAGCATTTCATTCACATATTAAGTACATATTGTTAAACAAATTTACGAAAACTAACACAACCAGAACATACATGTACGAAATTTTAAACAAACGGTACATCCGGCATAAAGTAATACATGTTTATCAGTCATGTTAGTTAAACAGCTTACTTTTGGAAAAGGGAAAATAAATTGTTGACATGTGAATCAAATAAAAGTTTTGACTGTTTGATGTAACAGTGTACAAGAGTACGAGATAATATATAACGAAGAAATTTATTAAAAAACAAACACACACATTCTGTCTGGTGAGAATATTATAAACATTTTATTGACAACAAGTTTGGGTGTTGGTGTCATTGTTTGGGAGAGGTAGGTTCATGTTATTGTTAGTTCTTAGAAGAAACAACTGTGTCTCGATAAATTATTTATATTCTTTTCTTGGTAAAAAAGTGCAAATACGTTACCGTCTCTATCCTTTGTATTATGTATATATTTAACAAAACATTTTGTGCTTAACAGGATTTTCATATGCAGAGAAACGTACACGCAATAAAAATTGTTCATTTTCTTTATCCATATTTACAAAACGATTGATGAATTGTATACCGTATTCATTATATGAACTAAAAATGCAGGATATGAGTAGATTTCATCGTATGATCTTCTTTCCTTAGTCAAGGCAGACATACACAAGCACAAGTCAATGATGGACTTCTGATAAACAACAGGAAAGGTCAATGATGGAAATGTTCGCGATACCTTAAGTGATTTAGAGATAATGACGATCTTTCGTTTTAAAAGCAATACACATTGCTTTACATGTACATGATATACGTTTTCATTTTTATTTAATGCCAAAGGCTGGATTTATTTCTACACAATTTTTTTTCTAACATTTACTTGTGAAACACATTTAAATGTTAAGGGTTGCTTACTCATCAGATATTCTAGTCAAGTGTCCTCAAACTGTTACTAAGAATTTCGTAAGCTGATTATTTAAAAATGCCACGAGTTGGCCTACGTTTATTGTATTAACCAGTTGACCAGTTTGTAATAAGAAAAGTAGGTATGTTTTCACTGTTTGATAATTGGAAAATTAAATAGATATAGTAGTTCTGTTTCACAGTTAGATAATTGGCAAATATTGCATGGACTTATTGTAGGTCTGATTACCAGTTAGATAAAAGGCCAAATAGTACTTCTCTTTCACATTTAATTAACTGGCAACTTTCATAAACACATAATAGTTTGTGCTATTTAAGTGTTTTGAGTGCTTCATGTAAAGGTAATGAATCCCAGTTTGCATTTTATTTACAAAAGTTTAAATACCGGCAGTTCTTAATGGACTTTAATTACGGCAACTCATCATCGTAAAAATACTGTACTTGGACACATTGCAATTCATTTACGAGTTGCCATTAATTGTTTGTATCAATATTGACCTGGTTATTGCATGCAATTAAAGTATATTCAAAAATTATCGACATGCAATACCTGTGCAACAAATGTATATACACACATAATTGTATATAAATACTGTCTATATATCTACTATAATTATGTTGTATTTTACTTGAGCAAAGTTTAAATCTATATATTAACGCATTCAAATATTCATTACAATATGTTTCAATTGAAAGGGTTTCTGTATATTATCCTTTATTTGTGTTTATATTATTCCAACTGCAAACATTCCAGCAATTATTTTTAATAAAACAATCTCGTGACCGTTGGACGTTTAAGCATTTACCAATTTAGAAAAGGTTGTGTCAAGTTCACATGCACCTGAGAGGTTTGCATATTATCAAGAATTCTTAATAAAACGAGGCCGTGAGCTTCTATGAAATAATGCGATTTTGCATTATTATAAGTCCCAGTATGTATAGACCTGTCTTTTCAAGTGTCATCAGAACTCATTATGCCGGTGCTATTTAAATATATGTGCACCTTCAATCATGTCCCTGTTATAAACGTAATATATGTGGTTTATGAAATTATCGTTGACTGCTATGACATTGCTTAAAATACACATTTTGTTCGAGGCAGAGATTAATAACTTGAAATCACACAATTGTGAGGAACCCATGAAACTTGTCTCTAAATCTAGGATAGTCTAAAATGATGAAATACAATAAACTCCATTTGTAATATTGCATTTATCTCTATTATGATTACATCAAAACGTTAATATAAGGAAAATGTTGGAAAGATGTTAGAAACTAATACAGATATCGTTCCAATGTTAATTTCACTAATTTCCTGCCTGTATCGTTTTGTAAACGAAATCGATGGCTGCCGAAGGTCTTAATAAGTAGTCCGGTTCGTGTATCCATGTTCTTCGCAGATGCAAGCAAATAAAGACCATAAACAAGTTGGGGAGGACAACACGGCCTATGTCAAAATTAATAACCATAAATTGGCTTATAAAGGTACACACTACAAGAATATCAACGTTAAAATATGTTACATATATAAATATAAGTGCCCGATTAATAAAGCTCAAATCCAATACTATTTCGTTTGGTATTATCTGTTAATGATCACATATGATAATTGACGATTAACGTCATGTGAAAATTTAATTCTAATCAAAAGAATTGCCAATAATTAAAATATGTAATTGAGTTTACTCGATTAAATGCTCGAGTAATTGTAGTTTTGTTGTTGTTTTTTCTTTAATCCAACATTCATTAAAATGGATGTTCCAAACCAACCTCGAAATTTTAACTTCCTATTAAACGATCATCCAAGGCATCAAAACCCCGAGCAGAGGTCATTTAATGAATATTTAATTGGTTGAACACAAATGACAATAAGACCTAATATCAACAGGATATTTCTATGTGTACCAACAACAGGTAGGATACATATGTTTGAAATTTTACATCTCACATGCTAAGAAACAATGGTATATGTACCGATGATCAACGCATATAATAATGATGGAATTTATTGCCGCATATATTATCTGTTTGGAACGGTGCAAACATGGTTTACTGCTGCTGAATTACAAATCTACAATCTGTAAAGAATTTTTACACACATGACCATATATTATTTTTTCGTCTGAGAAACAACCATCTGTTTTCTTCCCCCCCGCCCCTCCCCCTTGCTTTAAAAATCTGTATTGGAAACATTTAACTGTCGAGGATTATGGAAACATTAGACAATGTTAAAGAACTGGTCTGGTTTTCGCCGCTACAACTTTATGAGCAACACCCTTTACCTTTTTTATTCTAGACCCGTAACCCTCTTTTTCAAATACGCGCCCACAACTAATGTGTTAATACCATTGTTCCACATTGAGAAAACGATGATTGCAACTTAATTAATCAGGTATAAATTGTTTGGGGATTAGCGGCAACACATTCAAGTTGCAGATAATATCGAAGATGTCTAGTACGTGCTGACTTTTTTGTTTAGTATACTACAGTATGTGTTTCATAGAATTGTCTTGAACTTTATTTAACCCAACACATACATAGGTAAGCACATGCACATTTAATGACCGTAAGGAAACTGGTACGATCCGTGAGAACAAGAGTACTAGTCAGCCCGTCGAATATTCTTCCACGTTTGACAGGAAAAGTACGTATATTAAAAGTGCATTGTAGGACAACCACCAAATCCTTGTCGTTTGATGATTGTCATATTTATAGTAAGTCGACTATTATCAAAGGTTTTAGAATAAAATGAAAAACAATATTTGAATTGCGTCATATAAATCTTAGGATTTGATGATGTATCAAAAATTGAACTAAATACAACTGTTTATTCATGGCCTTATTTTCTATAATCTCTTTAAGGTAGAAAGATCCTAATGACTTCGGAAATACTCGCGAAATATCGGTTAACTTCGGCCCATTCGCCACTAACCGTAAATCTAATCGATCTGATCCGAAACAGAAATTATTTTCGCGAAATAAACATTACTTTTCGAATGTTGAGTCATTTTCAATTAAATGTGTGAAATAAATGCTTATTTGTGTTTAAAGATGAAAGTAAAACTGTAGTTTGAAGAAAAACATATCTGTGTGAAGGAGATACGTGCTCCTTGCTGTGAAATAACATTTATTCACACCAAAAACTTGGGAAATAGTCAGTCGAGATGGGTTGAGAGCGGGACGTCGGGTGATCGAGTTTGTCGTTCTTTTGGGTAATTTAAAATACTGTTCATTGTGTAAAATTGGACCTGTTCCACAGAGGAATTTGACGAGATCTACCGCTGTAAAAAAAATATGAAAAGTATGTATCGGCGAAATGATGAGAATGGTCTAAGAGACACCTTTTTATCCATAAACAGTGACATTTTACCAATAGTCACAAGTTCCAAGAAGAGTCTTGATGAAGTTATCACAAAGATTTGCCATTTGAAGCTCTTGTTAACCCAATGTAATGAAAATGGCAATTGAATTTATTGAAACACACACTTATAAAAAATGTTTATTATTTTTCTGAATTTGGTAACCACGGACATGTGAACCTCAGCTAGTAACATTTGTATTTAAAATGTTTACACAAAACACTATTACTTTAACATTAATGCAAAAATCATTCATTTAATATCGATACTGCTATTAGATTACAATTAGAAGAGAAAAAATATTTTAACACAGAAGGAAAATATTTGCTTTTTTACTTGTCTCATTTTTCATAATTTTCATAACATAGGGTTGCTTCACTCCAAATGTTACACCTTGAGATTTTTGTGGTGAACCTATGTCGATTTATACCTTTTTCCTCTCAGATACGTTTATATTATAGTTTGGTATTACTGATTTTGACATACATGAAATAAAAGTTTTAAAAAAAAATACAAAAATGGTGTTAGGCGTATTTTTACTGTAATGAAGTCTGTTGTTTTTTACCATATGCTTAGCCAAATTTAATGTCATAAGTATTGTTGCTCAACTTTAGTACTTATGTTTGTTATACTTTTTCATAAGATACATCTTTAACGTATTAATTAAAGCTGTTCAGGAATAAATAAAATACATTTTGACAATATGTCAGTCATTTTTGTAAGTGTACCCCATCAAAATTTTAGGTTGAAGTAGAAAAATGAGGGGTATTAAAAAAATCGCATTTGTGTCAAAACGTGTTGTTAGATTTTGGTTTTATTTCACAGTTAAGTCTCATAATAGATCTAAAGATCAAAGATAATAAGAAAGTCAAGGTCTGAAAAAAGTCCCATTAGGGGCTTTCTACCTTAAACATGTAGATGTAGCAATATAAACAGTCTTAACTTAACACATACATAAATGCATATTTGTATTGAAAATGCGTGTATGTAACGCCTGATAATCAGTGTATAATTTGACAAGCGTTATCGACAAGACATTAAAACCATATGTCGCATAATGGCCTAGGCTTAAACGTTTTAAATCATACAGCACCTAAGATCATCGACACACAGTTCCATAAACATAGAGCATGTTACAATACAGTACATATTTGACACTTAATTTGTTCAGTTGTCTTTCCTCCATCTGTAGTTGTTACATTAATTGGCGCTACTGTATATGTGTGGACATTACTGTTGGTATGTGAGATTTCTCCACATCGGTTTTGATACATATTAACGAAACTGTGTTAAGTGTCAAATGGACGTTTGACCAGCCGTAAACATATTATGAATAATATCATGCATTGGTATATAATAGCAGTGCATATTTACTGTTGTTTAGTGTAAGATTCTCAATTGACCTAGATACGTTTTTCACAAATGGACCCACCATTATTTGTCTCGAATTACCGGTGCATAACTTGATAAACCTTTCGGATCATTGCAGCTAACTACAAGATGATGCAATTCCTCATTTAGCAAATGTTCTGCTTGATTAATAGCAAGAAAATTATTATATAATGAAAGAGAAACGTGGATTCGCACAGCAGACCGTTATTGACACGAGCATATACTTATTGAGTCAATAATGTATATAGAAGACATTTTGTCTTGACAGATTCCAATTGAGAAGAAAAGTAAGTAGGCACTCTTTATGTTTATAAAATGTAGATCTTGGTGGAAAACATACACATTTTATTTTGTATTTTATTTAAATTCATATTTTAATAAAGTAAGTTATTAGGATAATCCGTCATTGTGATTCACCAGTGCAAATCGTGTGTTGACGATATTAGTATAATTTATCACACGTTTTGTCTGGGGTATATTTTTTTACGAGTTGCATTTAATTATTATATATAAGGTCGCTAACGCTACTTGAGTACAATGTAGTTTTGTAGGAAAGGTGGTTAGACAATTACAAACTACGATTAACACCAATAAAGTTTGTGTTTCAATGGTTATAATGTGTTTCCTGTAAATAGTTGCTGCGTTTACCATGCATCGTCTCGAAGCACTATTTGCTGCACTTCTCTTCGTTTTTAATGGATTATGCGAAAACCGCCCACACCTATCTGAGTGCATGAATTATCCGTTGTAAGGTCTCTAGTTGAATATGTTTCTTAAATGTTTAGTTTTACATAAAGAATGTCTTTATGCAGAAGAGTGAACAAAAATGTAAATGGGATGAAGTTAAAATATTTTAAATAAAAGCAGTTTTGGTTTGTAAAACTGTTTTCAATGCGTACACAACATCCAGATATGACGAACTATTATTTTCTTAATTCATAAACTATGCACTAATTTTGTGAGGCAAAGGTAATAAACTTTTAGAACGTACATAATTATCAAATGGATTACGTTACATATTGTATTAATGTTTCTCAATCTAAATCTAATTCCATCGCAATTTTAAACAAAAAAAAATAATTATTCCTATGATAATTGCTCATTGTCTTCGTTTATTTATAGAATATAATCTGTTTTGAAACTGTTATCGCACGGATATTTTATTTCTTTGCATGCAAGGTATATCCTAATGGTTGCGACTGGTGACTCGATAATTTGTATATTACCACATGCTAAATAATTCTGATGGCACATGTGTGTATTTTTTATTCCTAAGAAACTGAGTAGAAGTGCTCATTTTTAATATTTTATCAGTTTTAAGATTGGGCTTTTTTAATTATCAGCAGGTGACCAGAGAGTGTTGTCAAACAGACACAAATCTCGACTTATAACAAGAACAAGTATTATTAAATTGTTAATAAAGCAATTAAAGGGACGCGCACCTGCTTTCATCCGGCATAATGTCATACGACTGTGTGATCTCGTTATTTTTTTTCGTAACTTGCCCTTTAAGAAGAAAATAACATTTAAATACATGTATTTGTTTTAATACTTATGACATATCAATTATCTTATAGACTAAACTTCTAATGTCTTCCTTCAAATATAATTGTGCTATATAATTCTGCCTATATCATTAGAAAGAGTCAGATTTTAAAAGCATATATAACACGTAAAGCAATTAGATTAAATGTCTAGACAAAAAATTTGAACCTCACAATAAGAGAGACAATAAACGTTCACTGTCAGTTTTTATAAGTTATATGAACGTAGGAATGCTGTGTCGTTTCCAACATGATTTATTTATATAATATTTACCTTTCGTTGTGTTATAGTGGACATCAATTAATTCTAATCATGTCAATCTATTTTTACAATAATATTAACAAACATATTGAGAATAACTGATGTTCAGAAATGCGTATTAAGAGAGAACTTATCGAACTTATCGTGTGATCGATTGTTGGCGCATGAGTAGCTCTTATTTTCTACTTTAAAACCGTTGCTGTAGGATAAACGGGTCTGTATCGACAGACATATTTGCATTTTTCGATAGATAAAATAGCTTTTGTTAATGTTGACGTGTTTTTATTTCATGTAAAACGTTTTATTGTTAGTGGGTAACAGCAGAGACCCGAAAGAAATCTAAAAAATATCAGACAGAACCCTTTAATACCTAGTACAATTTTCAGAAAATGTGAATCTTCAAGTTTTTCACTGTTTGAAATAAAAATATGCAATCATTTACTTCAGCATTTTAATTACAAAATGAGGGATGATCTTTTACCCTTGCATTAGACTTTAAACCGGTATTATGTTCCTGATAATTTATTCGCATAATTAAAAAATGAGGGATGATCTTTAAACCTTGCACCAGACCAAAAAATTGGTATTATGTTCCTGATAATTTATTCGCATAACTACAAAATGAGGGATGATCTTTAAACCTTGCATCAGACTTCAAACCGGTATTATGTTCGTGATAATTTATTCGCATAACTACAATATGAGGGATGATCTTTAAACCTTGCATCAGACTTAAAAACGGTATTATGTTCCTGATAATTTATTTGCATAACTACAATATGAGGGATGATCTTTAAACCTTGCATCAGACCACAAACCGTTATTATGTTCCTGATAATTTATTCGCATAATCAAATACGCGTTGCTCTGTGTTCAATAATAAACTATGTCATTTAATTGTCTGCAAGCAGGTTTCTAATGACATATGGTGATCAAATATAATAAAAGATGTATACGAGTACTAAATGAATTGCTCTAAATAGTCATTATAGTAATACTAGTTTACAATATAATTTTATACTGTTCGTAGCTTAATGAACATATAATCTATATGGTCAATAAAAAAAATATGTTGCCTGTCGAAGGCGAATTAAATCAAATGGAGACTAATGTAGCAATTTTATCTGTGATGAGAAAATAATTTAATGGAGATTTTTATTATGGCTTTACAATAAGAAGGCTGATGTAGATTAACAAACATCTTTGCTGTGGTTCCTTGTTATAAGGACATAGCCATCATATGGCTTCAATGGGAACACATGAACTTTTGTAATATATGCTTACTCTTGATGAGCTGAAAATTTGAACTTTATTACGAATATACGCCGCACATATTAACATGAATAACAATATCGCGTCCTTTTTTATATATATACGCCGCACATATTAACACGAATAACAATATCGCGTCCTTTTTTATATAAAATGAACGTTTGTATTCATGCAAATATGAAGAAACTGAAAATTAAAGATGTGTCTGTTCATGTTTATATCATGTATTATCTTATTGTCTTAATAACTAATTTGAAACTACCGGTTTTCACATCGTGGCAAAAGTATCAAAGAAGCGAAATATCGAAGTCAAGACTAAACTTTTATAGTTATCTGAAGGGTATAATGAGCATCTGAATCAAGAACATTTTAATGTTCTATCAAATTTGATAAATATGTGTTCGTGTTTTAATGTCAGAAAGCGATCGCTCTATATAAAGGACCATACACAAGTTGTGACGATAACAAGATTTATTATATAATATTAATTAATAACCATAAATATATTATTAAGGTACGAAGTTCTAGTTTAATAATGTTAAAATATATAACATACATAAATTTTCGATTACTATAACATACATACATTCGTGTGATAGTATGTCTTACTGTTCACATACCTCGAACGCCATATACATGATTAAAGTTTAAATGAGGCGTGTCGTGGGAAATCTGGGCTTAATGCATGTGCGTTAAGTGTCGTCCCGGATTAGCCTGTGCAGTCCGCACAGGCTTATCCAGGACGGCACTTTCCGCCTACAGTGGATTTATGTTTAGAAGAGACTTCCTTGAAACAGAAAATACCATAAAAGCGGAAAGTACAGTCCTCGATTCGTCTGTGCTACATGCATTAAACCCGGTTTTTTAAATACGCCTCAAATGAATTTTGCATTGTTTTTTAGGGTTTATCTTTTCTATTGGCCTGGTATAGAAGATGTTCAAACATGAAGGCAAACGAATATAAGAGGAATATAACATTGAGCGTATATGGATGTAGAGCGAATAGGCAAATAGTTGCGCTAAAACTCGTGTTTAAAGAAGTGCACACCGTTGTCAAGCTGTTGAAACAGCTAAACACTTCAGATGACTTGAGAGACAGCTAAACACTTCAGATGACTTGAGAGACAGCTAAACACTTCAGATGACTTGAGAGACAGCTAAACACTTCAGATGACTTGAGAGACAGCTAAACACTTCAGATGACTTGAGAGACAGCTAAACACTTCAGATGACTTGAGAGACAGCTAAACACTTCAGATGACTTGAGAGATATGCTACTGTAAAGGGGTTACGTGTTTTGGTGATAATTATAAGGGACTCTGTACTGGGACTCAAACGTATACTACGAAAACGACTACAGCTTTATGTATTATTCCTATATAACATCAAATGTACTATGTACTTAGCTGATTTTAATAAACTGGAATTTACACAAGCACTTAAATCGAAACCATTTCCAAAGTATAAGGCTTTAACCTGTTGCATATACATTTCGAAAATAATTTTACCAAACTGCATAAATTATCAAGTAATAAAAAGAAAACAACAACATTTTAATTACAAGGATAATAAAACAATTTAACCAGGCTGTTAGCATTCGAGAACATAATTTGGTCTGGTGAAAAAGAAAACATCGTCTGAACCAAGTACGTAAGTTATCGCAAACAGATACCAGTCAGGGGGATCTTTAGTTCAAACACATATGTCTACAGAGGATATTATAAAGATTTTCTTGCCAACAATGGTGGTGTTGGTTGCATTTTATTTGAGATGGCTTTCCTATTATTGTTGTTTCTCGGAAAACGCATGTGTAGGTATTATCAGTATTATCAGTATTCCTAAGACTTTTCTGATCTCAGCATAAACACATGTGCTCATTCACGTTACAGGAAAATACCACAAGTCGAATGATTTGAACGTTACGAATAAATTCTGATGGAATGGATAAATCGTTTTATGTTAAGTTTTAATATTGAGATTTATAAAAATGTGTATCTTAATGGTCGGCAAATAAAATATAGATGTACCGCAGTGTAACGGCAGTATTAACTGAAGACAATTCATTACACATATACTAACTTGTGAGAAACTGTCAAATTGTTAAATTACTACGATGCATTGGAATTAATTATCTGATTTGAAAAATCTAAAAATCAAACTACATTCATTTCTTTCCTTGACATAATTGTTGCCTGAAAGCTGAATAAATATTCAAAACCATGTATTGTTAGATCATATTAACTGATAACCAGTGAACATAATGACGCGCGGTGTCGACAATACATTAAAACCATACGTCGCTTAATGCACAAGGCTTTTCTATTTCAAAATATACCCCATCTTATACCTAACAATTCAACTTACACAGAGCATGTTGAATACAATACATATATGATACTTCTTTAGTTTAGTTGCCTTTTCTTCTTCTGTTTGTTTTTACGATAAATCGCGCTGCTGTATTTGTGTTGACATTTATTTTGCTTTGTGTTATATATCCACATCGGTTAAGATATATATTAAATAAACTGAGCTTATTGTATGACATGCCGTTAACATAGTGTGTTGTGTATTACAAAGTATTGTGTATATGCTCTGTATTTCAGTGTTATATAAGATCCTCATGTGACCGAGATACGTTTCTTACCAATGAACCAACACGTATTAGTCTCAAATTACTTGGGACTGAACTTGATCACCATTGTAGTAAATGCAAATAGATTCTATTATTTATGTTCATTTACCTTTCGGATCATTGCAGCTAACTATACGATAACGTTTGAACACTATATCGAATGCTATGCATGATGCAATTCCTCGTTTAGTGAATTTTCTGCTTGATGTATTGCAAGGAAATTATTCTATAACGAAAGTGAAACTTGGATGCACAGCAGACTGTTATGGAAACGATAATGCACTAGCTGTGTCAATCCTGTAACATTGTATATAACAAATAATTGCCTATTGACATTGTTATTCATTGGAGCAAATTGTTTATTAATACTAGTATAAAATATCCCACTTTATATTTTTACGGATTGCAGGTAATGGATAGAATGTCACAAACGCTACTGAAGTACAGTGTAAATGCGTATTCTGTAGGGCAATTTGTTTGACAAATACCATTGACGATATGCACCAATAAATACTGTGTCATAATGGTTGAACGGTTCATGTAAATATTTGCAGTGTTTTCTGTGCATCGACTCGAAGCATTTAGAGCAACATTATTTATTACTTCCCTACGACCTTTTATGAATTACGCGAAACTGCGCAAACCTTTCAGAGTGTAAATGTTTTATAAAATATTTTATTATATGATCATAATTTATATTACCAATACATTGCAGTAGAAACACATTTAACCCAAACACATATGAACTTTAGACAAAGGGAATACATGAATTGTCATTATAGCGTGGCTTATGCGAGTTGTCGCAATGAGATTAAACAATACCGAAGCTAAGATAAGGAATAAAATTACATGTATGGCAATTGAGATAAAGGATGTTACGTTATTTCACTCAAGATACTAGTATGCGTATGTATACTAGTATGAAAACAAGTAAACACAATAAACGAATGCAATTGTAGTACCGCCCTGGAAGGGGTTATTTCCACCGAATAACGTAGTTTAACCACACGCACTGTATCAGAAAGAGAAAAATAACTTGTTTGATTTCAACTCATCGATACTGTCTGGTGAGGAAACTATCGAGAATTTCTTGCCAACAATATGGGTGTCGGTTACCCTTTTTGAGTGGGCTTTGTTGATATTATTGTTTTGAGGAACCTCATATTAACAGTATGCATGACATCGTCAAAAGTGCATTTTTAATATGTCTTATATATGTATAGATGCAGAATAGATACAGAATAGCTAACAGTAATGTATATGGGATATAGTTGACCTTTTAAATAAAAGCATTTTTGTTTCGTAAATCGAATTGTTTTCAGTTCGAAAACAACATCCCAAAAATAACACACAATTCGTATTTATGATAAAGTATGCACTAATTCGGTCAAGTAATTGTCGTTAGAGAGTACATATTCATCACATGTATTGAGTTACAGTTTTTATTAATGGTTTCAATTTATACAAGATAATTTGATTCAAAACTTTTTTATTTCTTTGCATCGACGGCATATCATAATATTTTCTACTGATGGCTCAGTAATTTATATAATACTACATGTTACGTAATTCTGATGGCACATGCGTGTATTTCTGATTCCTAAGAGAATGGGTAGTATGGCTTATTTAAATATTTATATTCAAAGTTAGGGCACTTTAAGTCATCAGCACGTTAACAGGGAACGTTGTAAAGTAGACATAAATCTTTGCTACTTAAAGGGCCCAGTTCACAGATTGACGAATTTACAATTTTTCAACTTTTTGTCATCGAGTCCTTAAATAAAAGTAAATACAAATAAAAGTACAGTGCAATCATGGGAGCAAAATAACACTACGGACCTAGAAATAGACTGTGGAAACTGTTTATGAATAATCATCAGTTGAAATTGATAAAATTATAAAGTGTTTGTAACGCTAAACGATGGAATAATTTAGTGTTTTTGTTGTTGTCGTTGAAACTGTTGAATTCACGTGGAACACTTAGATAAAGTTAATAATTCAAGATAAAATTTAGAAGTCTAAATGGCCGAGTGGTTAAGGCGTTAGCCTTTTAATCCGGAGGTCCCGAGTTCGAACACTGGTGAGACCAATTTTTGTTCTTTGTTTCTGTTGTTGTCTAAATTCTTTTATTGTTATTATAATTGAGCATTTTAGTACCGATGCTGACATCCGTCAAGTAAAGGCATTTAATGGCATAGTTAAAAATGCGAAAATCTGAGAACAAGTCCCTTTAATAAGAAAAAGTGGAAATATTATAAAATGGGGTAACAAGGCAATTAACGGGAAGTACATCCACTTTCACCCTGCAGAACCAGATATATTTCATCTCGCTTTTTCATAACTTGCCTTTTTCTTGTCTGTACGTTTGGTGTATTTCAACGTAAAGATATCATAATCGTATTAACGCATTTAATATATACGTTTGTAAAACTACATTGATTTTGCCCTCTAAAACATGTGAACATATTTCATCTCGTTTTTGTTTTCATATTCTGCCTTTTTTCAGAATACGATAACATTAAAACAAATGCGCTTGTTGAAATACATAATATATCAAATACTTGTTATCATATATGTTTTCATTGTACAATGTGTTATATATTACCATTGTAATGTCCCCCTTTAAAATATGTTTCCGCCGGCATATATTATTAAAACAAATCATATTAAAACACTTAAATAAAAGCAGTTAAAGTACTATTGTACAAAAAACAAAAGATACCGCCGAATCTTCACTAGAAAAGTCATACAGCTATTAAAGACGACCGAAGTCCCGTTTTCAAATTAAAACTTTTCTGTATGTTTGGTGTATTGTATTTTTGCTTAAAAACTATAATAATGTATGGTACTAACGCATTTATCTGTACGTTTGTAAAACTAAATTGTTTTTGCCCTCTTAAATACAATATGAACACAATCTATAGCGTTTTAATAGATACATAAACAAAGAAACACAGAAAATCACTTTAATTTACTGATTGCCCCATCGCACCGACTGATGTTTGACAGTATGATGTAACACGTTCGTATAAGTCATGTAACCCATTACAAGTGTTAATAATGATATAATGGAATTAAATATACCACTATAGGACTATAATTATCTATCTATACATGCGAAATCATATGCGACGACTGTGATAAAATATGCATGTATATTTGTATCATTATCGGTATGTCATCATACATTACACAAGGCAATTACGTATTTTGATATGCAAGCATTTACTTTCAGATTTTTAGTACCAATTGAAGGATGAGCATTATATGTTGAATCATACTATACACTGTTATTAGTGTTAACATATTTTTCCTGGTACAATGTTTGTGGTAAAGTATTCTTAAAATTAGATAATTAGAAATTGCCCACCCTCGATGATAAACTTGCGTAACGAAATATCTGCAAGCAAATGATATCTGAACTCATATGATAAAAGATATACATGAATTGGTTTATAGAGTTATTACCAACATCATTATGGTGATAATAGTATAAATAGTAGTAATAGTATAACATGGAATTTAATTCTATTCGTAGCCTTCATGACCATATTATATATTTGTTCATTAACTTAAAAAAGACATATTGCCTGTCAAAGGCATATTTAGTCAAATAGGGACTTATGTATCCATTTTATATTTAAGTAGACAATAATTAAATGGTGGATCTTTTTATTAAGGCTTGATAATAATGTGGCTGATGCAGATTGACAAACAATGATCGCATATGCTGCGGTCACTTGTTGTAAGGATGTTGACTTCACGTGGCTTTAATGGGGACAAATGTACTGTTGTAATTAACTGTTACTCTTAACAAAACGTATGTTAAGCATTCAGAACAGAGTATCGTCCTTAAACATCTGTGCGTGTATCTAGACACATTTCTCTTTATGCGATTTAAGCACTCCACACATTCATGTGGCCTATTCAGCTCTAAAGATATCATGTCGTGACTGTTATCTGTTACTGTTTTCTTGACTGTTTTCGTGTGCATTTTCTTGCATGATTAATGAATTGCAACGATGCTTTTCCGTGCTGTTGACCAGAAAGCAAATATCTTTGCCTTGCTAGTTTCTCAATGCACGTCACTAACCCATTATTCTATATAGATCATATAAAATTAGTCGCGGGTTTTAGTTATACAAAAAGACAATGGGTTTGTCGTTAATATATATACAAACTGTTAATGCACTTACCTAACGCCCAGAAAATTATTATGCTATTATGAGTATCACCATGATCAGCTTACTAACAGTTCACATTCATAAATATGGATTATTATAGATAGAAGTTCATGTACTAGTATGTACAATTGTCTGTTATGGATGCAACGAATTCACATTTTATCTTCGGATCCGAATCCGAATCGTTATTCTAGAATTCAAATATTCGGATTGGATCTGGAAAGTAATTGTCGAATTGTTCATTTAGCAAACACTGTACTAACATACATGTATAAACATATATTATTGGTGGCCTTACGACGCAATCGGGCCTTTAGACACAAGTGTTTGTACCATAAAGTGCCAAACAAAAAAAGTTAAGCCTTCTAAGTCTTCTTCCAGTTTGCAGAAAACATAACTCTAGAAGTTTTCCGGATATTTCAGACAAATACCCGTTGCATCACTACTGAT
This sequence comes from Congeria kusceri, assembly GCA_027627225.1. Taxonomy (NCBI): domain Eukaryota; kingdom Metazoa; phylum Mollusca; class Bivalvia; order Myida; family Dreissenidae; genus Congeria; species Congeria kusceri. The sequence continues at coordinate 27,263,195 of CM051031.1, read as the reverse complement.
CTTTTTATTTTGACATCAGGATATTTCAGACAGATACCCGTTGCATCACTACTGATCTTTGTATTTTGACATCATTCATGTCATTTCATCCTGTCTGAAAATTAAATAAGGTTGGCAGTTTGGCATGTCATTAATTAAAATGAAGAACATATTCTTAAAATGCACTTGGTTAATTGATTTACGAAATGCAGCCAAGAACATGCATATACACTGCAATTGATTACGAACCCTAAATTCAACATTAATTATGATTGTAAACTTTCGGAAAAGAAAGTGTTGGAGCGCATATATTGCATTTGTTGTATACAACGCATGATTTAAAACTAATAATTCGTTTTTCCCGTTTATTTACAAAACGGTTATGTAACTGTATTTACTATAATGACGCGTATAAAATGACATGTGTAATTTGTATACCGTATCTTTTATGTAAATTCCAAAAGGCAGAATATAAGTTGATTTCAGTTTAACGTATTTTTTTCTTTGAACATGATATATTTATAAGAGCAAATGTCAATGGCGGATCATTAGCAACGACATACAAAACCACGTACAGCTATACCATTACCATTTATATGGCCTTAAACTTTTGCAAATGCATTTCCAAAATATTTCTTCGGATTTGCACAATTTATCAAAAAGAATAAAAAGAAGAAAATACATTTTAATTACATGTGTATGCAAACGACTAACGAAGCTAGTGTGCACGAAAAGATAACAATCTGGGTGATCTTTAGTTCAAACACATACGTGATGTCTGGAGAGGATTTTATCAAGATTTTCTTGCCAACAATGTTGGTGTTGGTTTCATTGTTTTCGAGTAGGCTTTCCTAGTATTGTCGTTCCTCAGAAAACGCATGTGTGGGTATTATCAGTATTCTTAACTTTGCCAACATTGCGGCCTTTCATTATCACATCATATGCATTAAAAAATGTGCACTTTTACGGTACAGGTAACGACCACAAGTCGATTGATTTTGAGCGTTACGAATAAAGCACGCAATCAACGAAAATAAAATGGAATAGTCATCCATACCAAAGTCTTGTTTGCTTCAATTATAATATTGTGATTTATAATATGTGTATTCTGCACATTGACATCCAATCTTCATGGACACAAAGCAGTGAAACTACACTTAGTCTGTTAACTGAACTCAATTCATTACACATACACTAACTTGTCAGAAACTGTCAAAGACTATTTGCTAATAGTAGCATCGTTTGTTTACAACAGTTGTGTCAATTCTGTGTTAAAACGACGTTTAAATTTATAAACAATAAAATAGGGACATAAAGGCAAATTGTTAAATTTCTAACGGACGTTCGAGCTAATTATCTGCTTTGATCAATTTTAAAAGAATAATATTGTTTTCTTTTATTAACATAAGTTTGCCTGAAAGCTCAATCAATATTCACAACAAATATATGGTTAAACGTTGTATTTACATTTTATTCAGTTTCTACTTGTTACGTAGTTCATGTGATTTGCAATCAAATTCCAGAAAGTAAGACATTAATACATTATGATATTTACTATTATATTACGTATGTATGTAATACGAATAATAATTGCCATATGATAATATATTTAACAAAGTGTTTTGAAATTATATTCAGGATTTCTATGAGTGTATTATCACGCGATAATTATCCATTGTTTATGTGTCTCATTGTATGAATACATACTGAATAACTATGTAATTGACCCGTTTTGTTGTATTGTGGTTTCACTGTCTATATGTCGGTTTAAACACTTGTTTTAAATCGATTAACTTTCGTTAAGTTGAACATTATTTTCTTTTATTTTCTGTTGGTAGGAATAATCTATTTTTTACAAATGCAGAATAATATATTAAATTTTACTCATTTGAATAAATAAGTTATATAGATTTATTACCAATTACTACTTGTGTTTGTGTATTGTGCACTGTTGTTTTGGCAATCGTGTAATTGTCGTAAATAAAGCATCTTGTGCTGGCTACAAACAGTTCTCTCCTGCTGATGCATCTGCAGTTTCAATTGGTTTGTATTTGTATATTGTTTGAATTGATAATATTCCTCTGGCATATCTAATTTCCGTAATAAACCACCGCTTACGTTTATTTAGAAAGGACGAACACAAGAAACTACTTTCGTAACTCTTCAGAACCAATCTTATTTTCGTACCGAGGGATGTTTCTCTTTGATGCATGTTCTGAAATTGAAATCGAAAAATAACTGGTCTGCGTTATTGCTTTGTTAGAATAATTGGCGTGTATGTTTCAGTAATTACAGTAATAAGTCGTTTTGCGCCTGTATTCTACATTTCCCCGATGATGATAGGAGTAGTAATAGTACTAGCAGTAGTAATAGTAGTAGTAGTAGTAGTAGTAGTAGTATAGTAGTAGTAGTAGTAGTAGTAGTAGTAATAGTAGCAGCAGCATCAGTAGTAGTAGTAGTAGTAGTAGTAGTAGTAGTAGTAGTAGTAGTAGCAGCAGTAGTAGTAGTAGTAGTAGTAGTAGTAGTAGTAATAGTAATAGTAATAGTAATAGTAGTAGTAGTAGTAGTAGTAGTAGTAGTAGTAGGTAGTAGTAATAGGAAGTAGTAGTAGTAGTAGAAGTAATAGTAGTAGTAGTAGTAGTAGTAGTAGTAGTAGTAGTAGTAGTAGTAGTGGTAGGTTTAGTAGTAGTAGTAATAGTAGTAGAAGTTGTAGTAGTAGTGGTAGTAGTACTAGTAGTACTAGTAGTAGTAGTAGTAATAGTAATAGCAGTAGTAGTAGAAGTAGTTATAGAAGTACCAGTTGCAAAAAACAGTAGAAGTTGTAGTAGAAATAAAAGTAGACGTGACGCGACGTTATCATCATCATCATCATCATCATACTAATCATTATCATCATCATCAGCAGCAGCAGGAGCAGCATTGTCAATGTCTTCAGCATCATCAATATCTTCATTAGTATCATCCTTATAACTTTTGGGGGATTTTTTTTCCGTAGAGTAATGACGCTAATAACAGACAGTAAATGTAACGTAATAATAAAACTGTGATAATTTACTTACTTAATGTACTGAATGATTGTGGTTACATACACTGCAAGCGTGAAGACGATGCAAGAAATTACCTACGTAGTCGTTTGTTTAAAAACACGGATGCTGTTAGTACTTTCGCAGCTTCCACTTTGAACATATCATGGAACTCGTTAAAAACAGCGATATAATTTGATTAACACTGATAACATGAATACCCAATATCAACAGGAAATTTCTATACGCAGGAATTTCAAAATGTTCCGAATGTAACTGGTGACCAATGATTATACAATGTAAAATAACTGGTCTGTCATTCCCGGCTGCCTGTTTTGAGCACTTGTTTTTTATTCTAGTCCCTTAACATTATTTCCCTTTAAGTACGCGACCACGACAAATGTGTTTAAAAACTACTGTTACTATAAATTGCGCTGATGTATATGTGTGGTCATATATTTAAGAAATAACTAACGGGTAACTGTTGGTTATTGCGGTAATAACCAACGGTTTGGAGTTCCGATGCGTAGGAATTAAACCACGAGGCGGTAGCCCGAGTGGTTTGATAACAAGCATCGGAACGATTCCATTTTAAAGAGTTTCACTGACCAATTCGAAAATAGAAATCAACCAGACCGCAAATGCTTGACACCTTATACGAGGTAATTTCAATCTGTTAGTATGTCTAGCACCGTAGCATTCAGCTTAGATGCAAATGAGTACATACTGCCTGCATGATTATTGAGTTAGCCCGGAAGACTGTGTATATTAGAGGCATGTTCTTAACGGTTCTCGACGTCATCAATCCTTTCTTGTTGGCCAATCAAAACCCGATACATGTCTAGCTTGCTCAAAGAGCCAGGGAACCTGTTTTTGACGCGATTATTCTGTTTCTAGTAGCAATTCAAAGCGGATCGCATCTGACATTATCTAGCTATATCTGCGAGATATTGAGTGGAACAAAATGCTATATTGCTAAAATGTCATTTACAGTGTTGTGATTTTCATACCTACTCTAGCAGTGAATTATTTTGGAAAGCAATTAATTGCTACGTGAATGTTAACTGTATTAGTTTGCGGCTGTTTGCACTCAAGTTAAAGCCATCAGAAGCACCGTTTTCTCATTTTTATGAAAACACCTGGCAGTGCAGACACTTTCATAATGAGTCTCGGGGCAATCGTACGGAAGACGCCGTATAGGAGCACATCGTGTTATTAATTAATTAAACACAACTTATAGACATTAACATTTTCCTTCGCTAATTTGTATAGAACATAACTGTTATACTTTTATAAACCTGTTAAAACAAACTCAATTTGAAAATGAGAAACGGAATTTAATTTTAAAAGGTAAGTTTGTTAGTTAGACACAATGTTTTTGAGTTTCTTTTCAGAGGTAGAACAATTTTCGCTTTACAATAGCAATGCGTGTGAAGTATTGCTGTATACTGCAAAGCTTGGAAATTCTAGTTAAGGATTCTTGTGGATAAATAAGTATGTATTTTATTATTGCGTAAACAAATGATCTATTGTTATATACTGTGTGTAAAATGAAAGTTTTACTACAAACTAAATACTTCATAATTAGTAATATAATACCAACGTGTGCACATTGTTTGGTTGCACTGATTTTATATGAAGTCTGATAGTATGTCGTTTATTTGTATGAAGCGTTATGGCATAAACATATGTTTGTTTCAGGTTACATGTCCAAACAAATTAGGGTAGGTAGGTAGGGATTTGTTTATATTTTTTTATTAATTTTTTTGGTAAATGGTCAACTTTAAGTTTCTAAAACTGAATAAATATTGAGAACATATCCAAAGCAACATTTAATTAGTGAAAAAAGGTAAATAAAAAATAAACTGACAAACCCAATAAAATGTGTTAGCGTCGGGGCATTTTTTTAGTGTAGGTCGGGTAGCCAGAAACAAACATATTTTTCTTACGGCTAACACTAAATATTTTAACCTTACGGTATACAAATTGGTAAAAAGCTTTCCGTCTGGAAACCAACCACGCGACTAGCATATCACAATGAAAGCATTTGCTAACTTGACAGCGTTCTTACAAAAGTCATTTACCGCCTCTCGGTTTTCAAATTTGCACGCAACGTGTGCAGTGTTCTACTATTAGGACAACATGTATTGAATGTCGAGTTATCAACATTTTAATGAATTAGGGCACACCGTTCCATGAATGCCAATGAGTGTCTTAACTGAGAGAGAAATACCTTGTAAATTGTGGCATTGCTGTAGAGGTTTGTACAACAGCCTAAGTCGAATAACGACATTAGCGTTATTAGAGTTAGACTCTAATAACGACATTGACACAATATAGAGCTCTGCTTGTTTGACTGGCTAAAATATCACAATGTAAAATATATATATGATAAACATGGTGCTTACACTGTATTTAGACATCGGAATGTAGTATAATATTATGTAACAAACACATAAAAGCGCATTTTAAAACATTGTTCTGAAAAGTTCGTATTATATTTAGCTCTAGAGAATACATAAAGTTGTATAATTTTGCCTATTTAATATTCTCCTATGTAGATACTTTTTTCGCATATTGAAAAGATAATCCATTTACTGATGATTTTGTATTTACTAAATGTCAATGCAGAATAAAAAATCATTAATAAATATAGCATTCGGGTTTATTAATCAAAAGTCTTTCGATCGTTTTGATGCGTTGACATTTATTAAATATCGCCCTTAACCTATAAGAAGAGAAGTAAATGAATAATGTTCACTCTACTTGATTGTTAGTGACATCCAAAAGAAATCCCGGAACTTAGTCTACGGAATAACAATTATAGCTGCACTGTCATTGTGATTTGATCCAGCATTACATTTATTTTCTAAAGCCCTTTATTTTATGAGTTTTAAAATTTCCATCTGCCCACTCTGTAATGTCTTTTATGGCAGTATTCAATACCTGGGTAATGTAATTATGTTTCGAATTACTACCAAATAGTACATGACACCGTTATAATATTAATCTTGTCTCGTTTTCTATACTGTCAGCAAACTATAATAACATATTTTCAGCATCTAAGTTTGCTATGAATACTTAAGCTAATTTGGCGATAACAAATGAGACATTCACACAAGCGATAGTTCATGTTTCATGTAATAACAACCACTACGAGTGTCAGGTTTATTCATTATTATTGGAGGACTGTCGCTTTAATTAACAGTGGAACTCCCGTATAAGATGCGGTGATCAGCCAGAATGATGAATGTGCAGCTAACGAAATGTCCAGCTTTGGTGCTTGATTGGGTCTATGCAGGGCAAGACCTATATAATGATTTATAACATATCCTACTTTGTAAATACCAAGGCATGCGTTTTTTCAAAGAGTAGCACATTCCAGCTAAAATCATATATTTCTCATATATACATCACAAAAAGCGTTTAATATTTTTATATTTAAGTGTATTCAAATAAAAATTATGTTTAATTTATGCGAGACGTATCAAATAAATAATTATGACCAAAGTTGATTTGAGTACAGTATGTCTTCCTATACAGTTCCTAATGTACGTTTGTGCAGAAGACAATGAAAGGCTCAACATATCGGTTATTCTCGTTGGATATAATTGTATTCGTTTATCAATATGTTAGCGTGATTGTAAATACATTTTTTCCCGAAACTGTCTGCGTTAACTTTGTGCAATGTGCCCAGACCTTTCACACACACGTCTTGATTGAGTTACTGTTTACGGTTTGACCGCGTAATTTTGTTCACGGTTTGACCGATTAATTGGAAATGATTATCAGCAATAACGAGATTTTCGATTGTCGATATTCGCGCTGCAAAGTCTGGTATGATGATTGATTTGTATTTGAGTAATTACCCTTCCAGGAAGACCTATTTCTTTCGAAATTTATTATTGATGCGTCGTGATGTATGGCAATCGATGATGTATGCATTCGGCGCATTAGGAACGGCGTTGTTTTTGATTGTCCGTTATTCGATTTTAACACGGAGCATGAGTGTTAATTGGGTAGCACATTTTGTCTGATGATATATTTAAAAAAATATTGCTGCCAAATCCATGAACGGAACTCGATCAATATGTGTAGTATAAACGTTTGTTTGTATCTTAAGTGATTAATATCATCACTAGTATACCCTTTTTCAATTAATCATGAAATAAAAAGTATTTTATTTGATGCGTATCTAAATAGTAAAACCTCTATATACAACGTTAATTTACATCGGAAGCTGTAATGCGATGCTTGAACTTGAGATGCTTATGTTGTGAAAATTTTGATCGGGAAATATTAATCAAATATCAAATAACATTTTATCTGCTCGATGCTCTGTAAACAAATATTCAATTAAAATAAATTACATGCTTTTTGCTCTGGCAGAAGTAACACATTTCGGAGGTTCACCTCTGAAGGTTAGAGTTGTCAATACGCCAATCAGTCAAACTCATGTGGAATGCGTCAGAAATTGTTTGGCCGATTTCTAAACAAGAAATTGCCAATGCCATACATCTGGAATACGCGAACATATGTAATACTTTGTTTAGTACGTGAAGCTTTGTACGAAGTAGTTGTTCAAAATTGGTTTTTTTTGCAAACAGAAACAAAAATGTGTTTATGTAAATTCACTCGATTTCAAAAACTGAGTATTTTTACAACCAAGTTTTCCTATGACAGGTATCATACCAAGTCAAAATTTCAGACAATTGTGAAACACAAGCATACGTATTATGTTAAATGTTGAAAAGGAAACGGAAAAATATATATTAAAACAACTAAATATCAGGAAATCAGATATCTATAATTATTTATAGGCTTTATAGTTTTGATATAACGATAACCTTTGCGGCTTCAGTTAAAGCGTGAACAAAATATTCTTGGCATATTAACATTAGATTATGAATCATTATTTACTCCGATAACTATCTAGTTAAAATGCAATCTAAGTTATTGGCATTAGAAATTACGAACAAACCGCCCAAAATGAAATCATCTCATTTCACAAAAGCACACGATTACAATATTTTCATCACTTTGCGTAATTAAACAAGCTACCGAGTATACCATACAGTGACAAAAATAACCTGATACTCGAAGTAATCACAACATAGTCAATAATCATTCTGTGTAACCCATATCATATTGGAGATGATTTATTCCTGTAAGCAATCTGTAAAGTAAATATAACGAAATAGACTTTGGAAATGATGGATCTTGAGTTACTGAATTATGACACATTTTAGTTATCAACCGTACACAATAATCAATGATTTCTGACACATCGCGTCTGGATATGACTGAATTATTAAAGTTTGTGATGAGATGATCATGGTTATAAGGAAATTTGTAGTTTGAATATGTCTGACAAACATAATTATTATACCACGCACGACCTATTTTAGTCGTTACGCTTCGAGAATGTGTATAATGTTATTTCTGGATTAGAAATGTTTATGGATTTCCTAAAATGTTACTTAGAATGTTGATAATTATAATGCTGATGATCATTATTAACATATTTACTGTTGTTGATGATATTGATGCCATTGTTGTTTTTGAGAAAGTTATATAAGTCTTTCCCAGGAACAGTACACATGACACGGAGATTTGCTGCGGCCAGACAGACGCAAAAAGAGGCGAAAATAACGCCGTACTTAATATTCAACTGAACACATCCAAACGTCATTAACCTATACAATTTCGTTGCTGACGCATTGGACACAACTTATCCGCAGATACGTATACCATAATCACCAATTACCCCCAACTATATAGTATGCATCTGGATAGCACTATATCAAATGCATTGTCTAATGCATTTATTCTAAGGAACTTGTAAATGTAGATGGTTTTGAATCGGTTGAATGTGGGACATACAGATTCAAGCGTGCACAAGTGAATGAACTATTAACTAAATCAAATTGATTTTTAAGTGTTGTATTCTATTCGCGCACAGGATGTTGAACACGTAATGTAACATTCATGTTGGCATATTAATTTAAAATTTAGAGATTAAGACTTAGTATTTCAGTGAATAAAGGATTAGGATTTGAACAATAAGATAAACATCAGCGCAATGTTCAAACGTGGAGAAACGAATACGGGGAATACCACTGATACAAGGCCACGCTCTAGCAACTAATAGGCCAGCTAATCGAAGTCTTACATTCAAGATCTTAAATTTGAAAGTGCAAATTTAAGAGTCCAATATCTTACAACACAATTACAGATTTTCGATTTCATATAGAAAGGTTACTATAATTAATAAGTTTACCGAATAATGATAACAATGTAACGATCAGAATGTTTTCTGCACGTCATGTAAGGTAAGTAAATTGAGTGAGGCACTTTTAGATATTCAAATATTTTATCAACAAAACATTTAATGGGTCGTCATCAGGGATCATTTTGATGAAGATTCATTATTTATGGACACATATCAGTTTCCAATCGTAGAAGAAAATAATATGGAAATGTGAACAAATACGCAAACGGTATGTTCTAAAAGAAAAAAAAGCACGCTATCAAATCAGTGTATTTTGATGTAAAACATATAGCCCCACTAAATTTTATTAGAAGTCGGAATAAAACAGAACAGAATGTTTATTGAAATCATTATTCCGTCTATAGAGTAATAACGTCTTGCTACATATTATTTAAGTGAATATCCTATACATTTACATACACAATATCAGTTACATGCCACTATAAGCTATTCGTAAAACTGCAATAAAAAATGCGGTGATCATGCAGTCTATCACTCGTCTGTTTTCCGATTATATCCCCTATAATGCGCACATTAAAATCATTGAATTACAGAAGCCGATTACGGAAGGCGCCCTTGAGTTTGATTTGTTGAGTCTGAGCGTGCGTGGGTGTGTGTTATAGTTAAGATTCATGACCCTTTAAATATGGTTCGTCCAGCAAAACATATGACAATACAACGAATTTTACCTTGAATCATTTCTTGAAGAAAACACATTAACGGCCAAAACTCACTCTGTAGTAAAACATATATAATAATATTGCTGTGTATAAGACAGTGTAACTAAATATGAAGTTTACGGTATTTTGTTATTAATGTGAAAATTCATCGAACATTATTATACGAATGCATAACTACAGGCATGCTTTGATTATTGAGGGTAAAATATGTTATTTTATTTAACATTATATACGCAAATCAGATTCAATACCCAGATTGGTAATTCCTCTTTCAGCATAACACAAATAAAACTTCCTTCGTCAACAATATCATCATCGTCATAACCCAGACCTTTTTAATTAACAATATTATTTAAGAAATAATTGACGGGTAACTGTTGGTTATTGCGGTAATAACCAACGGTTTGGACATCCGATGCGTAGAAATTAAACCACGAGGGCGGTAGCCCGAGTGGTTTGATAACAAGCATCGGAACGACAAACCGTTGGTTATTACAGCAATAACGAGCTGTGTTACCCGTTAATTATTTCGATTCTAACACGATTTAATATACAATTCGTATTGTTTAAGGTTATGAATGAGAACTATATTTATTTATACTCCGCCCATTTTCTGAGAAGTGCATTCACACGTGCGTTTCAATGACGTCAATAAATCATAACAATTCTAAATGACGTCAGCTTTATTGATAAACACATTGAGCGAATGACGTCATACTTATCGATATAATACAGTGAAAATATTATGCTAAAAGCGCAAATTACAAGCATATTAACAAAACGAAAACGTTTTTGTGAACTTATGTATAACATATGTAGTACAGGTGTGGTTTTATTGGGCAACATAATGCAGAAATGATTTGTTTGTCACAATTTACTATCGCGCGTTTAAGCACGTGCATTTTACGGAACAATTTTTTCGAATTTCCGGAACTATTTTCAAAACATTAGGCTCCGCCCATAATTTGTTGCAGAATAACCCACAGTTATTTTCCTTCTTTATCTATGGACCACTAGCCGAGTGCCGTGGTAGAATCAATAGTATTCCCTTTCTGTTCTCTTTTAATAATGTTATCGTATTATAATTGGTAGTATATAATTAAATATTATGGACAAGTATATTGATGTGACTGCACATTGGATTTTTGTGTATACCTGAAACTGAGTAAAAACTGGGATATGTCATATTGATCACTTTAACATGCTTTTAGGCATTTTGGCACCATTATCGCCAGACCATCTAACTAAATGTTGACGAGCAAGTGGTTCCTTAAAAGGTAACTTTCCTATCGTACTCTACGCCTGGAGAAAAAACAAAAAGTTGTGAAATTAACAGTTCATGCGTCGTAGAGTTGGCGCCCTCTGCGACATCTTAAAGAATTAACATGGGCCAACAGAAATCTATTTTATTGCCAAAATGTTTGTTGTATTACATTTGCTTTATTTGTGATCGGAATTGTGTGATATTCTTGCCCTAAGTTTAACAGAAACATGTTTCACTACGGAACAAAATTCTAAATTATGTGTGATCTTTCTTTTGAAATTGTTTACATATTTTGACGCAGTATGACAACACACTATGTGTATTCACTGTAATGTAAACTATATATATAACATGCTTTGTTGAATTTCATAGCGATTAATTTGCTTTTACAAATATTCCAGAGTAAGTTTTCTTTTCTTTTCTGTTCGTAAAAACATAATGCGGACACATTTCGTTGATATCAGCCCGGGCCCGGCTAAATCAGTTGGTAGAGAGCTTGACTGTCAATTCTTGGATCGTGAGTACGCGCCCCAGCCCGGCTTACATAACTTGTGCGGGAAATTGGTGATGAAATTATTTCTACGGCCATTCTTCTCCGCCTACCTCTGATTCAAATAGGGCAGTTGTCAGTTACTGGCATAGGTATGTGACTTAGTACTGGTAAACCGCTTAAAGTGGCTAAGCTTGCCCAGGAAATGTGTGAATAGGTTAACTGACCGCCGTGATATGACTAAAATACTGTTAAAAACGGCGAAAATCCAAACAAACAAACAAAATCTGATCAGCCAACAACCAAAGCTTAGAAAAAAAATGTGCAATTGAGCAGGCAACAAATACAGTTTCCACAGCATTGGTGTTTTTGGCTATAGTTTTTGACTCGAAAGATAATCACCAGGGCCCGTATTCACCAACCCATTCTTAGACTTAACAATACAGAATAGACTTAGACTCAAGACATAACTTGTGCATTTGCAAATATACCGGATACCAAGGTTGTTTATGTCATTAAGATATCATTCTAAATAAGGAATGATTAAATTATCGTCGGTGGATATCAAGTTATATTCAAATTAACAGCGTTTTAAAACAGAACAAGTTTAAGAATATTCTTTATTCTTAAGTCTAGGAATCGGTTGGTAAATACTGGTCCAGAATGCAATGATGATGTACACAACAAGTCTTCAAAACTAATCATGCGCAAGGGCACGTTCTTATCATTATATATACACATTCTTAAAATTAATGTTTTTGTTCTTTATTGTTGCACTTCTAAAATGTAGCATTTTACTTTAGATTTCACAAAGCCTCAACATATTGCTTAACAATGAAGTTACGAGTCATCGCGTATGTAAACATTTAAATCGGTCAACAGGAATGGCAGGATAAATAAATGTGTCGCTTTCACGAGTTCTTTAATGTTTCCTTGCAGGTATATGACATTATTCATATCATGCTCTAGTATGCTGTTAATGGATGATTTCCTGTAGATATTTTCAAACTGTTTAAAAGGGTTGAGAACTTAAATGTCTGATTAACAATTTGACATTTTGTGTTTATAAGTATATTTATTTGTTTGAGTCTCTTATGTGCATGCATATTTACGTAATACACATCGAAGTATTAACCTACAAATACTATATTATACATGGCCAATATTTTAAGAATGGCAAGATACTACGTATATTCTTAATATCAGGGGTGAGATCGTAAAGTGAACTCTGGCTACCTTTAAGTGAGACAAAAAACAGCTGGTGCTCAAAATGGCCGGTTTGAAACAAATGCTGGATGTTTTTCAATGGTTCGTTCTGTTTTTTTCCCCGCTTTTTAACCCGAGAATATGCTCATGTTGTGGCCCAATATTCCATGTAATCACGTGTTGTATGTCAAGACTATAACGTTTCATATAAAAAAGTTATTGAAGGTACAGTGTGTGCAGGTGTGTTGTTGACTTGCAGATTTCACAACATTTTATCGCATTTTTAATAGTTAGAAGACAATTTAATACCATTTTATGACTATCGATATGCAGTTTAGCAGTACTCTTATACAATAGCCAAGTATGACACTTCTAGAGCAAATATTCATACTGTAAGACTGCAAAAACGGTAATCAGGCATTAACGTTTGCAAAGCATAGAATTTGATTTGCAGAGATGTGCAGCTCAATCAGTACGTCCATCCATCCATATACATATCTGCATTATTTATACAGATAGATATATCAATCGTTTTGTATATACGTTGTTGAAACCATTACACTTTAACGTTAGAGTATTAAATAATTACCTAATTGAAGTGATTTGAGCAAAACTATGAAATTACTAATATTATAATTTAATGATTTGTCAAAATCACATTATCGTTGTGCAACTGTTTTAATGATATTGCATTGTTCCATATGAGGTATTTAAATAATGATTACTCCATTTTAGTGATTTGCATAAAAATTATTAAATATGAATGTTAATAATACGTTTTCAGCCAGCGAGTTTCCAATGGCAATGATCAGATGACCACTTTCTGTCCACTCACGGTTGACCCAGGAAACTGTTCACTAGCTGTAGCAGTCCAATAATAAAATGGAACTAACAATGTGCTGTTTTTGGGATGTATCCTAGCATCAGTTAATGAAATTAATTAAGATGTTCAATATTCACTATTCAGTATTGAAGTAGTATCATAAGATGTGTTTGTTGTATCATCGACTGATAGGTATTATATTGTTAAATACATGGTAAAATATGAATGCCTGCTTACATTTAATCAGGTTTTTTCAAAGTCTTCAGTTGCCATATGCGATACCCTTATAAATTATTCTTTTATCACGGGCCCTATTTACTAGTATATAAGAAAATAATTAATGACAACAGTATACAAAGCGATCAAGAACAGTGATTACCAATGAGTTAAATTTAAAATGCCAATAGAGCTGGGACGGCTGGTGCTTGCTGTATCATAATACTGGATAACTCTGAAAAAGAAAGGAACAATATATAATTATATGTTAAATACATGTATACGATTCAGTTAATTAATTAATTGGTTTTATATACACCGTATAATATGGCCGGTTTACCCATACCAAAGGATCTGAGGTTAACATGATTAACAAATAATAAAAACAATGGAATATGCAGATATGTACGAGGGCTGTTTCATAAATTCGCGGAATTCTCTTGTCAGAAGTTTAGTTTTCAATTAACTTAAACGAAAGCACATGCACAAGTTGTTTGACACATATCCTATGATATTTTTAAATGGATTTTTATTTTCTTTAATTTATGGAAGATTTAGTGGTATCTATAGCAACCACTATTTGGCGACTTGAAGCACGCCAGTTTCCATACATTTGAAACGCAATGAAAGTGCTGTTGAGTAGACAAACGTTATGCATATCTGGCGCGAAAGCTACAGATGTTAGCGTCACGTTCGACGTAATTTCCTGTAAGTTTGAAAACACTGTGTTGAACTGTTACCTCCCAGCAGCGCCATGACTTCTCATATTCGCTGGACGTCAACGGACGATGTTCAGTTACATTCTGTGGTCAAATTTTGCGTTGGACTCAACTATCTTCGGCGGAAACATTTAAACAAATATAAAAAAAATCGGATACATTACCAAAGTGTGTAAAAACATGTGCGTACAAATGGCAGGCGCGATTTAGGGACGGTAGAAAATCTCCGTACAGTCCGAACTTAGCGCCAATGGACTTTCGTTGATTTTCCGACCTTAAGAATGAACTGAGAGGACAACGCTTTGAAACATCGTTAGAATTACGCAATGAATCGAGATAAATTATTTCATCATTCAATAAGGATTGGTTTAAGGTTTCATTAGATGTACATCGTTTTTCGATAAATCACCTAAGGTAGAAGAAATTGAGTAATTCCGCGAATTTATGAAACAGCCCTCGTATATTGTGCATTGTACTTGTTAAGGTAATGCCTAATTACCTGTTGTTATTTTGTACTTTAAGACGTCGCCGGAAATATGTTTGAGCTTAAAGTACGTTTTTGCACCCTTAAAGTACGAATATTTGCTCTAGAAGTGTCAAACTTGGCTATTGGTTTAGAGTACGGCTAAACTTCATATCGGTAGTCATAAAATGGTATGAAATTGTCTTCAAACTATAAAAAATGCGATAAAATGTTGTGAAATCTACAAATGAACAACACACCTGCACACACTGTACATTCAATAACTTTTGTATATGAAACGTTATAGTCTTGAAATACAACACGTGATTACATGGAATATTAGGCCACAACATGAGCCTATATTGGGACGAACAACGGAAAAAAAGCTGTAAGAACCATAGAAAAACATCCAGCATTTTTTCAAAACACGCCATTTTGAGCACCAGCTGTTTTTGTCTCACTTAAAGGTAGCCAGAGTTCACTTTACGATCCCCCCCCCCCTGTTAATATGCACAATTAAAAACGTGTATTGTACAAATAATTATACACAATGCGAATTGTCTGATACTCAAATGTTGGTTTATAAAACACAACAGTGCAACATACGATTATATATAGGATCTGACACGAGTTGTCATTTCATTCCATATTTTATTAAACGAGGTCAGGAATTTTGTTAGTAAACGAGCCTAATTTTACCAACACATGTTGATAAATCCTAAAAGTTGTGTATTGGCATGACGTCATTTCATGTTGACGACGTCATTTCACCAAAATAACGTCATGCGATTGGTCAGTCACAGAATATGTAGCCAATGAAAACGCTCAAAATGTTATCTTACACATGTGTAAGATAGAAATATTCGTAATGGTTGTATTACACGGGAGAAAAGGTATAGCATGTGATAATATACAATTATTGACTAGGGAGCCAGTGAATATGATCTAATATTCACTGGTAGAATGTCATATTCACCGAGGCGCAGAAAACTGTTATTTTTTTAGTAAATATTGATCAGCATCATTATTTTCTTTCAGTTCTGATCAAAGAAAAAAGCTCGTGTATTTATTCAAATATATCACATTACCCGAAAACTATACATAATAATGAAGTATGCTTATACTTATTGTCAAGTAATTAAGTCATAAATGTAACATATCACAGTGAAATCGTCTGTTAGTGTTTACATTTTTAGTCACTGAACAGGAAATGCACATTGGTTCCGGTATCTTTGTGGGTATCTAATATATTTTAAACTGTGTACTCGGAACCAATATTTAATTTGCTCATTTTCAGAAAATGCTTTA
The DNA here is from genome assembly GCA_027627225.1 of Congeria kusceri. NCBI lineage: Eukaryota > Metazoa > Mollusca > Bivalvia > Myida > Dreissenidae > Congeria > Congeria kusceri. The sequence continues at coordinate 27,246,753 of CM051031.1, read as the reverse complement.
TTAGGTCATTGAATATGAGCTAAATTCTATTTTAACCCAGTGAACATCAGTTTAAGCCAGTGAATATGACATTTATGTTTGCTTGACGATAGCTGTCTCGACCAATGGCAGAGTGTCTATTTATAGGTCATACAATAAACAATGATGTTCCTTAATAGCAATACAACATTTGTATGACGTATTATGGAAAATATAATGATGCAAGCTGGTCCGGTCAAGCTAAATTGCAATACAAAGCTTTGATTTATTTCATCATGCTCACGTTTAATTAAATGAGTAGTGATTACATCAAATGTATTATAGTTGAATTTTTGACCATGATATATGTACTTGGTGATGCATGAAGATATTAAAATCATAATAATTGTTGTGTTTATTTTACTATATAATATTCACTTTCATCTCCAACGACCTCTAAAGTGTTGGTTACAATCGAACCAATTTATTTGTTAGCTCGATTGCATCGAAAGCCTAAGGCTTATTGAGACACTCAGAATCCGTTTCCTGGGTAGAACCAGTACTTAGTGTCTTTGGGGGAAATCTTGAGTACGCTCCCAGAACCATGACCTCACGATCGCTAGACAGACACCATATTCAAAACGCCACCGCGACCTCGTGTCAAACGTATTGTTTGACCAATAGTCATATTTGGTTGATTTGAATGCCTCTGGTATTTACTGTCATTGTACAAATCGATCGCGAACATTATCATGATACGTTTTACTGACATCTAGGAATATGTGACACATGTTATTTATACATGAGTACAATAACGTTTACAGATGCATATATTTTTGTGCATGCTTTATTCCACCTAGAACAAATATTGTAGTATAATCGAATGCTGTTTGAGAAGATATTCGGACGATATTCTTATTGTACAGTTTTACAGTTTTTACAGTTTATTGAGTAATACAGTGGGCAATATGCCCATGAGTATACAAATGAAGGTATAATAATATGCATAGGAATAAAGTCAAAGGTCACCAATAACATCCATACTGAATGTCAATGTTTACATATATAAACATTTATAAAACAAATCTCGAAATTATTCAGCAATAGATAATAAGCGAGAGGTGGTATATATATTGTATAATCAACATCATACATTAGTCATAATACGTATAGAAAGAATTTCTAATTTCCAAATCTTTATAAATAAACATTGCCAATTTTTTATTAACACTGCTATTTTAAGAGGTAAGTAATTCTATAAATTTGATCATATTTGGTATAAGATAATAAAATGGGCTTACGTAAATCTTTCTAACATCATGATACAATGTACATTCAAGGATAAAATGGTATTCATCTTCAAGAACATTGCATAAGTAACATTTTCTTTCTTCATAAGGTATAGCTGTTGGTTTAGGCCATCTACCAGTTTCAACTTTAAGTCTATGTGCAGATACTCTTAATCTGGAGAGGGCCATTCTATACTTGGAAATATTACATCATTTAAATAGGGTTGAAATTTAAAATCTGATATCAATATGTACGTTTTAGCTCTGCTTGATTCACGTAATTCAGAGTTCCATCTTTGTAAAAATATATCTGTTACTCTGACTTTAAACATACTTAAAAAGACATCTACATTCCCAACACCACTTGATTTAACCACATATCATTAAAACCACAATTCCTAATAAATTTTTAACCATATATACCCATGATATTCTATTGGGATAAATATCAAATTATCTGTACATGATATTATAAACAATTTTAACATATTTAATAGATTGCATGTGTACTATTTTCAGCCAATATTTACATTAAGTGCATGTCTAACCGATAAAGGTGTTCTTCCCAATTCACCATATATAAAGATATTCTGTGTTTGTCTTCGGACTCCTAGTAATTCATTACACAAAATTAAATGTATTCGCTCTATTTGGATACTGTTATGAAGCCCCCAATTCTCTGAACCATAGCTTAAAACAGGATAAATTAGTTTATCGAACATTTCTAACCTGTGGTGTATTGTAATATTATTAAATCTTGACAAACATTGTCTTAATTTAAAGATAGCTTTCAAAGATTGTCCAGACACACTGTCAAAAGTTTTTGAAAATGAACCTCCAGAAGAGAAAACAAACCACAAGTAAGTAAATTGATCAACAATCTCTAAATGATTATCATCATAGAAAAACTGTAAATTCCTCCGCAGTCTTCCTCCTTTTTTAAAAACCATGATTTTAGACTTTTGTAAATTTACCATTAGTTTCCATCTATCGCAATATTGTTTTAATAAATTTAACCCTTCTGGCAAACCAGTCTCAGTCTCTGAAAACAACACAATATCATCTGCATACAACAAAATAAGTAACTTAAAAACGTCTAAAGTTATTCCTTCATAATTATTAGTCAGCACAAATTCCTCAATATCATTCAAATACATCGAAAATAAAAAAGGAGACAATGATTCACCCTGGCGTACCCCTAACATACATGTAAAGCTATCACTAACCTCGTTATCATATTTAACTCTTGACTTATAGGGAAATATGTATTATGTATGTAAATGCGTTTCATGTACGCAAACTGAACAAAACGCTACATGGCTTTGTTTAAAGTAATATAGAATTAAACGTCGAATCATGGTCAACAGGGCCAAGGTGCTCAAAACTTTAACGGCTGATTAAGATAACAACCGTTAACTTTTGGATTAAGTTATTTATGAAGATTAAATGTTTAGGTTTTAGCCTTTGAGTTTATTCAAAATGAAATGAAATGCTTAAATAATTTTCAAATGTTTGATAGTCAAGTTGCTGGTAATATTAATTTTATTTACATCTAACGTTAACAGGCTGTTAGATTTATTTGCCGTTAAAGTTTTGAGCAACTGGGCAATTATTCATACATTTGCGGATCTTCACATATTCGTTATTGAAGTAATTGTCGGGGACGAATAAAGTCATGCATACAATGAATCTACACTTGATTTGTCTTTTAATCAACAGGAAACGTCAAGAAGCCATAATTTGACATAATTTGACTTTGTATTTTTGTCTCCCTTGTTAATGACAATCTTACTTAAAGATTCCATTAGGCAATGTCAGAAGTAGGGCGTGAGCATCGCTAATGGCACATATTGTTCTGCTGCCAAGATGATTTGGAAGGCGTCTTAAAAAGACAGAAGGTTGATTAATGTGAACATATTTCAGATTTTCTAGCGATATGGGTATTAAGACAAACGTGCAAACGCGGGACGCATATAATTTTACCATTAGTATTGAATATGCATACTCATAGCAATTGCAATTTAAACGTAACTGATTTTAATTAAATGACTTTACATGAACACTCTTGATACAGAAATATAGAGGAAATACAGTATCTTAAACGTATCGTTTAATGATCATTATAAAATAGATGTCCCTTAATACCCAAAATGGTTTGAATTTGTAAATACGTTACTCGTGCACTTTGTTACGTCCGGTAATGCAAACATTAAATCAAAGGAGATTTGCGAAATAATTTTACATTTCACAAAGAAAACTTCAATAATTCATTCTCGTTGTCATTTACTGTGCTGGAGAACTCGTTGCAGAAAATAACGAATCTAATTTTATCACATTTCCGCAGGCTAAGACGTTTCTAGTGGCGGATAATTGGACACACAGATTAACATGAAAAGGGCTTATAACTGTTTTGTTTAAGTGTAAAACGTTCCTGTCACCAAATCGTTAAATACATACATTCTGTTTTGTAAAATTGTACCACGTACGAGAAATGTTCCAAAACAGTTAATCATTGTCGAATATAGACCCTACTAAATACTAAACCTTTACACAGAAATCTCTTGCAATGTTCATGAAAAGTTGGTGTCATGCTTTTACCAAGGCCTTTTTTAACGTTAAACAGCTATGTTAATGTCGATTGGAAAACTTGATAATATTGCAGAAGATATTTATAAACGTTATGAAAATGTTTTTTCCAAAGTTCAAGCTTACTACACGATAAAAACTTAAAATCCAGGCATAGGGCAAATGGCAATATGAACAAAATTTAAACATTCTGAGCCAGTTAAACGCAGTAATTATACACATACACACATGACAAAACGGCCATGTTGGCATGCTTTAATAAAATGTTCCCACGGAAACACCGCCTTTACAAATAAATCCTATTGTTTTCATACAGTCAAGACAGTCAAGACAGTTGATATTTTTTCACTTTAATAGCTGGTTAAACATTGATAAAACAGCATAGCTTAATGTTACAGTTATTATTAAAAAACAAGCAGCCGTTCAATAGTTAATCCATATACAATTATCCTTTATTTATTACTGAAACCATCAGTTATTGCAGGTTTCATTTGTGTTATTTTGCCTTAATGATGTTGCTGTTAAAATGAGTATATGGGTATTTGTGAAACCCTGTATAGAATAACATAAGTCCATCAATTATTCACAACGCTGAATATGTGTAAATATTCAATTTGTTTTTAAGCAAGCAGAGACATTTTTAGTGATAAATACTTACGTGGAAGTTTTGAAAATGGTCTCTTATAAATACGGACTTTAAATAAAATAGAAATGTTACTTACCATGTCAGTGAATAAGAAATAGAAGGGCTTAGTCACCTGAGAGAAATGGCACAGTGCTTATATATGTTTGTTTTTAATTGTAAGCCAGCTGATTTTATGGAGTAATACCTTGGCGCCGTGATGCAACCCTCTTGTCACACATTTTGTCTCAAGCTGTCAATTATGTGCGTCACTTGTTATTCAGCAAAACGACCACTGCATGGCTAGTACAGAAACTACTTTTTGATGCTATTTCTGGTGATTCATTTGTGTTATGTAACAGTACGCCATTTGCAAACACGATATTGTACCAAAATATACTGTTTCTATAATTAGCACTTTAGTAAACATTGTCATGTATTACAAACTAATTAGATACTAGACCATTCATTTTCCTCTTAATTTATTGTGAAGTCATCGCTGAAAAGTGACCTAATATCACCTACATGCCATGCGTGCGCATGAGTTTATGATTGTTAAGATATCCGACGTTTAACGATTGTATGTTAATGTGTGCATAACTTAATGCATGAAGTAGTAATTAGTAGTGCATTAAACACCTATTTGCATAAAGATTTTCAACCCATCGTGTTTTGTTTTATTCGTTGTAAAGTTGATAGGTTTATTGAATATTTATCATTTACGTATATGGACATCTACTTATATGTACATATGTGCGCTTATATTTTAATGCTTGTTTAGTATATCTGGTAATAACCATATTTAGAAAATGAGACTCACGTGTATTCACGTACAGTTATATTGTTATACCATCTGTTGATTGTAAAAACATCGTCTCATAATCTCGAAGCACAACAGCACCCTTTGTATTCTAAAACAACTTCATATATCTTTGCTATTTTTGTTGTTTCTATTTCTTTTGATTGTGTTCTTTCACTGCACTTAATTTTACATATTAGTTAATCTGGTAATAACCATATTTAGAAAATGATACTAACGTGTATTCACGTACGATGATATTGCTATACCATTTGTTGATTGTAAAAACATCGTCTCATAATATCGAAGCACAATAGCACCCTTTGTATACTGAAACAACTTCATATCTTTGCTATTTTTGTTGTTTCTATTTCTGTTGATTGTGTACTTTCACTGCACTTAAACTTACAGTTTAGTATATCTGGTAATTACCATATTTAGAAAATGAGACTCACGTGTATTCACGTACAATTATATTGTTGTACCATCTGTTGATTGTAAAAACATCGTCTCATAATCTCGAAGCACAATAGCACCCTTTGTATACTAAAACAACTAAATATATCTTTGCTATTTTTGTTGTTTCTATTTGTATTGATTGTGTACTTCCACTGCATTTAAACTTTCATCTGCTTGATGTATTTATTTACAAAATCTAAAACGATTTGTTAATTGCTTTTTAATTGTCCATCTGAATGTAAATAACACATTACCGGTATATTGTAAAAGCGTAAGAATATTTGTTCATACGTTTGATAATGGATTTTTCATTAAATTCAACTAACAATTCGACAAACAAGAAATCTGTGAGATAATCAGCACACGTGTACTTTCTTGAGATTTTTTAAACTTTAAACGTCATGGTAACAATATAGTAAAATTATTATTGTGGAGTGGCTACATCATTATGTCGATGTTGGAGGAACTTTTTAGAATAAACATGTCAATTGCTGCTTTTATATTATTGCAGTTAATAAATAAAAATAACAATTCGATGGGTAGAATCTAATAAGATTTCATTGTTATACCTTCATTATATCAGATTGTTATGATAATTCATTAATAAATATTAAAAATATGCGGGTAAAGAAATATACTATATGTAATTCATTGATACCTTTGCATCGACTTTTTAAATATAAAATCTTCTCGTTTATTCAAAACTTACTTCTGCAGCATAATGATGCCCTCCCTTTCAATGGTACGTTAAAACAGCAAGAAATTTGTTTTACTATCAAGTATCTTGCAGCTGTTGTTGCAACAGAAAGATTGTTATTTATTATTATTTGAGTTTTCATTTATAAAATGCGTTGATTGTGAATCATAGTCATTCCAGTTTCCGTTTAACATGTATACATTTGTCAAATAGTAGCCCAAATATGTCTCCGAAAATGCCATGTGAATATGAATAATGCAAATAGAACACTGACTCTGTATAATAAATTGGTCTAGCATCTTTGATTGCCCATATCCGGAAGAAAATTTCCATGCACATCTTCCATGCACATCTCAAAAATACGCTCATCATTTACCATTTAATTGAATGCTTGATTGCCTAAGGTGATTTATTTTTTCAAAATATCAGGATTCTTTTCATGTTGGATTTATGAATTTTTTTATTTTGTTTTGGCCCCGGTCGACTTCCTTGCCCATCATGTATGTCCTTTCACTTATTCTGGCCTCCGCTGGTATGGCACTGCAATTGTATATATCTGTTGTACGTGCATATCTTCATCCGTAGATACCACTGATTTCGGGCCATGATTCAGCATCCTAGTTGTTTCTGGTGTTGCACTGTTTTCGCTAGCAGTCCCTGCTCCACTTAGACTACTTATGATGTGTCCATTTATGATTTGTCCATTTTACATCCACTTTACACGCACACTGATAACTGTAAGTCGCTTAACTGGACATGGGAACTTTAACACACGTAACACTTTTCCTCGTGGTCAGTATGAGTTATTGAGGTTTGTCATTTGGGTACACATGTTCGTCATTTTTTAATATTCCTGCAGCGGTCAGGATGCTTCCAGGTACTACCAGTTTATACCCCACAACATTTGGATGCAGAGTCTGGGGTTACTTTCAAGTTAACTAGCGTGTTTGCATATGCTTTTTAACCACTTTGATCGTAGGCAGTAAGCTTGTCACATGTCAGAAACGTGTTACTCAGGAATTTAGTGTTAGGCATTTCTGACAGTCCAGGGTGTTTTTTTATTACTGGTAATAAATGTGTGTAATGATTTGTGAAGAAAGTGAAGGATGAAAGTGGGGACCAGTTTCCGGACCGGGGAATGAAACCCGGACCTTCCGCTCTCAAGTCCAGTGCTTTACCAATAGACCATTAGACCACAGAAGCCCCCCATTAGACCACACAGGCCCCCAGTTCTATGAACTATATTCTGACTCAAATTTCATATGGATGAGTAACAATTAATTTTATTTACTGTACATACATAGTCTATTCTTGAATCATATGAATATTTAGAAATTCAACATGGCGCCGTATAAAACAAACACTTTTAATTATGAATGCGTATTATAAACAATAGCCTGGGATGAGTTGTAAAAATAGTAGAAAAAAATGGAAAGCTCTTATGTTGCATGCGCATATTGTGGTTATAAATACTATGAATATCACTGACATTTAAATATTTACTTCAATTTAACTGTAACTGACACAATGATATATGCCATGGAAAACACACACCATATTTGTTCATATGTACAAAAACGTAAAAGTTAAGATACATTTAACACATTTTTGATACCATTGATCTGTAAATTATATGTATGTCATTATTACATAACTTTATTTATTCACCCAACTTGTATAAACATCATAGGTTCCGTATTGATGATTGTAAATACAAAGTCTTGTCATCGTGTGCATATATATTGCATTCTAGAGAACATTTTACACTGCAGAAACTTATACCATATTTCAAAGACAAAATCAGCATTTTTTCTGAAATAAACATGTTCACTGACCTCAACATTGCACAACAAAAATATACACGACTCAATTCACTACGAACACCGAACGACATTCTTGTCTCAGAGCACTTTGCCTTTGAAATTACCATTTAAATACATGAAAACCTAGTCGACGTGTCTTCTAGTAGTATTTTGTTTGGGACAAAATGTACAATCCAAACATCACTTCAGGCAGACGTTGTTATCGAAGACTATGAGGAACTTTAATAATGTACTTATCTGATCCTGAAATCTCACGATTTGGAAAAGTACAGTGAACGCTTCAGCTTATATAATGTTTGCTTTGACAATACATAACGACTGCAATGAAGGAATTATATTTGAACCTAAAATACTAGGAATATAAGGAAATACATTCAAACGGTCGATATAGTTGTCTCTAAACCATGATATCCGAATGTTTCATCAGTAATAATGAACATAATTAACGTAATTTCAGGAAGTAGGCTAAACATCACAATGTATGATATAATCGAATTTAACTTGGTTTTCATTCCAATTTATTTCTGTGTACCTTTACAATTAGGTAAATCTGTTAACCTATTGAAAATGCGTATTTGCTCTATTAACAAATGTCTGTGTATTTGCTATTGTACAGTCGCACGACCAACAGCTATTGTGTTGCCATATTTTATGTCTGTAATTTTCATGTAACGTGACAGAAATAAAGATATTGTGTGTGTGTGTGTGTGTGCGTGCGCGCGTGCGTGCGTGTGTGTGTGTGATAACGATCCGCAGTCTCACTGATTATAAAGATAAATTGGAGGTTCAAGAAACACGCATCAAAAGAATGTCGCAATGACTGGCTACACAATTTCTTACTTGATTTTTTGTCAAATGTTTATTACATCAACATAATAAATTTAAATGTTTATCTTGAGTTCATATTATGGAAAGAAATAATACAAAATTGTTATACATTCTAGTACTTATTTGATCAGTTTAACATTCTTTGTGTAAATCATTCTTCATTATTAGGGTTAGTCGTCATAAACATCAATAATTTAATCCTTAAAAATGGTATAGTGGCGCTGCACATACTGCACATAACAGACACGGTTTATTTGGTCGATAAATAAATTTTGATTGGTGCAATTAAGATCGTGTTAAATAAAAAAGTAAAATACATGTAATATCGCATGCTGCTGTTTAATATAATGCTGTTTTATTCGAGATGCAATTGATACATTTACAATTTGTTATTATTTACGTCATGTTAGCTTGCTTCTGTCAACGGTTATATTCAGGTAACGGTAGTTAAACGACTGTAGTTGAACTTAAATGAAATGGCATTAAACTGTCTGGCTTAATAATGCACATATCTTTTGTGTGTGTGTGAATAAAGTGTATTGCCTATAAATGATAAGTAGCACGTCTTTGTTTTCTTTTCGTCAGATTAAGAAACAAGTTCTATCATTATAATGGCAGGACATAAGAAATGAGCGTCACGACATGCATTACGACAGGAGTGTTGCACTTCTTAATATCATGATAGCTCTGTGTATTTACTAACGTATTCACAGAATGGTGTAATCTTTTAAGGGCACTGAATGAAAGATAAAAACACACAAGAACCGTCATACGCCTTTTCAAGTTACAAAAGCCATCTTTCTACAAACAGGCTCATGCAGAGAGTACTGTGCTCTGTTCGCAGAACAAACATATGAAAGTATTCTCGTTTAAAAAAAATACGGAATTGTAAGGTATTTAGTTCTTTTTAGAGCGTTTACAGCAAAGTTTGGCGGGTTTTGCACGGAATTCTCGTGTAAGGAGCCGTTTATAGGGAATTTATCGTCATTCGAGGTCTGTGTTTGGCAGCAACAAGGTGGATAAAGAAAGAAGCAGTATTCCCTCCCGACCGCCCATAATTATTTGTTCAGATGACACGTGTCACAGCTCACTGTGTTATAGATTTTAATAATTATATATATACTGACTTTGCAAAATTTCAATATGGGAATAAAATGGTTATTTGCTAATAACTTGCTTAATACAAGAATGTCGGATACTTTACTCGTTTGATATTAATAATATATCTTTAGTCTATTTCTACAACGTTTAATATCTTATGGCAAATGCTTGTCTGAGAATTATACTTAAGTGTGAAACAAATAATACTCTAATGTTGAAAAAGAATCTTCAAACTATTCGCTGTGTCGGTTTTGTTTAGTTTGTGCTCGCAAAACGATGCTATAGTCAGTCCGCATTATAAGCTAGCGTTAGTCCGCATTATATGAGTCTAGTTATTATTTTCTAGTTGAACAACTAACATATCGTCATTACAGTGTATCATTAAAAGTATTTAAGTCCAACATAAGACCACAAAGACAATGAACATTGTAACTTAACCTTTTAACTATACGGTCCCCGAACTTTATCTGTGTTATATGAAAATAGTACAGTGGTACTACACTAGCAATACACTGCTAGCTTCTGCAATCGGTTGTGTTAACGCTGGGTTACTGAACCTTTGACGGTTGCTATTAACTACTTTAATTGCGGGATTGATGTATTGATCAACGTCCGATTCAAGGACCATGGATGCAATAATGAACTACGTGACATGTTCTTTTTGAAAGCCTATCGGGTGCAAGTAAATTACGCTTTGAGATAATCATCTTGAAAATTATTATATCATCCATGTAGCACAATGTCGATAACGGAAATTGTTATTGTCAATCAAACAAAAAATAGTAATTTAAAGATGCTATTGATGTATTGAAAATATAATTGGGAATTTGTATCAAGTACATATGGATCTTTTATTAAAACACAAAACGATGACGAAATAGATTTTCATTAGTTTATTTGTTTTACAACGAGTTGAAATAAATGTTCTCTAAGCGCATAGATATGTAATCATAGGAATTCCTGAAGCAAAAATACATTACCTGCTATTTATATTTTATAGTACATTTAAAGACTGATAAAACACACGCAATTAAGTGAAAGGGTTTAAAAAAAGTATATTATTTTGTGAAACTAATATTGAAATAATATTGCACGTATTGTCGCAAATGTCATAACATGATACACACTTTGGACTCAAATGAAACCAAATACATAATGTTCAGTTCTAATGAACAATTGTCAGTATGACAAGACCTGCACTAAATGTTTCATTTTCAGCCCCATTACAATTGACCACGCCGTACTGACAAATTAGTTATCGCACTGTCTCATAGGTATGCATATTGCAATTATCAGTAAAATTGTAACATACATCAACCCAATCGATGTAGATATATTTCTACATCAGACATATACCAACTATCCAGCAAATGTAATGCTTATTTGCCCTTCGATATTGTATGAAATGGTGCTTACGTTGGCATCAATGTTAAAACGAATAAATTATATTCGAATCCTTATTATCATGTACAATGCTAATTTTCAGGACGTTATGGTGTGAACTATATGTACAACCTATACTTAGGTAAAACCGATGTAAATACTGTATTTATTAAAATAAATGGCGAAACTAAAATAATACGTGACATGTTCTTTTTGAAAGCCTATCGGGTGCAAGTAAATTACGCTTTGAGATAATCATCTTGAAAATTATTATATCATCCATGTAGCACAATGTCGATAACGGAAATTGTTATTGTCAATCAAACAAAAAATAGTAATTTAAAGATGCTATTGATGTATTGAAAATATAATTGGGAATTTGTATCAAGTACATATGGATCTTTTATTAAAACACAAAACGATGACGAAATAGATTTTCATTAGTTTATTTGTTTTACAACGAGTTGAAATAAATGTTCTCTAAGCGCATAGATATGTAATCATAGGAATTCCTGAAGCAAAAATACATTACCTGCTATTTATATTTTATAGTACATTTAAAGACTGATAAAACACACGCAATTAAGTGAAAGGGTTTAAAAAAAGTATATTATTTTGTGAAACTAATATTGAAATAATATTGCACGTATTGTCGCAAATGTCATAACATGATACACACTTTGGACTCAAATGAAACCAAATACATAATGTTCAGTTCTAATGAACAATTGTCAGTATGACAAGACCTGCACTAAATGTTTCATTTTCAGCCCCATTACAATTGACCACGCCGTACTGACAAATTAGTTATCGCACTGTCTCATAGGTATGCATATTGCAATTATCAGTAAAATTGTAACATACATCAACCCAATCGATGTAGATATATTTCTACATCAGACATATACCAACTATCCAGCAAATGTAATGCTTATTTGCCCTTCGATATTGTATGAAATGGTGCTTACGTTGGCATCAATGTTAAAACGAATAAATTATATTCGAATCCTTATTATCATGTACAATGCTAATTTTCAGGACGTTATGGTGTGAACTATATGTACAACCTATACTTAGGTAAAACCGATGTAAATACTGTATTTATTAAAATAAATGGCGAAACTAAAATAATACGAATATTCACATACTGGCGTATTTGATGAATGTTAAATGCTGAAAATATTGGATATTAAAATGTTCATATTTTAAGCGCTGAACATTATATTTTTCTAATGATTTATTGCTTGTTATGTGGGAATACTAAAATCTTCGTAAAGAAACGGTACTCTATAAAAAAGATGCTATTAAATACAAGAATCAAATACAACTATTACCAACACATAAGTTAAAATAAGATGACATAATTTAAATCATGGATAACACGTCAATATCTCTATTTGAGAGAGTCTGAATATTATTTCCCAAGTGATGATTTTTTAGATGCTTTTGCGGGTTATAACGGCCAGCACAAGAATCTCCCGTTGAGCATTCTTCAAATTAAAAACAATTGATTGCATATTTCGCTTTGTCCGCAATGCTTAAATAAAATCCACGGAACACTGACCTATTATACTACCAATAATTTGCAAATTCTATAATCAACTACTGTTCAAAAGTAGCCATTCGACACATGCTGTCCTCGGATATATCCTGTCCAGCAATGAACGCGGAAACAGGCAAATAAAATGACATGTCGTTCATAAAACTACCATTGTAATCGGTCGCTTTCTCTTTTGTTAATCGCCACGCGGAATCAATTACATTGCATTCACAGAGGAACTGTCTGCAATACAAATCAGCATTTACAGTTGTCTTTTATGTCAAATTCGATTTGGTATGCAGTTTATTTTTATCACGATGCTTGGTCGAGCTCGATAAAAAACCTTTCTATTGACCATATGTATATGTTTAACTTTAGCAGAGACCGTTATGTAATGTAAATGTATTACGCTTTAATTAAGTTCACATTCCAGGAACGTATATGATTCTTGTCACTCATATTAGATGTCTAGTCTCTGGCAACTTACTTTATAGCGAAAACTGGTGTGTGTATTATTTTGCATTTGTATTGAATATTTTGATGCGAATAATGTTACACTAGTCTCTGGCAACGGTATATTTTGAAAGACAAAATAGATAAAATACTGTATGGCATTTTATTTAAATACTTTAAAACACAGACGAATAATTATAACAATACATTTATGTTGTTTTGTTTTCAAAGGGAAAATGAGCATAGCAATGAATATTAACATCAAAAACATTCTAAATTCAGATTTTTGGACTCACAAGAAATAAAAGGCAAATTATAAATTATAACGTTTTTGCAAAATTTCAATTTACTGTTTATTTCATTACAGGATGTTTCACTTCAGATAAAGTTAATGCTCGAACTGTCTTTCTTTATGATCTTTATATTAATACCTGCAAAATGTGTGGTAATGTATTGGAGATTTAGACGTTATCGCCATATATCAAATATGAAATAACACGCAATGTTTGCGCAGGTGCTAGAAATATAATGACATAATCATTTTTATGGATCTCTTTTCACAATATCGCCTAGTAAAATGATATTGTTTTAAATCGGGAGAATAATTAACACTGTAATGTAAGAATGTATTTTGGAAGTTGTCATTATTCTTCAAACAACACTTCTGTTTCGATAGAGAGGTTGATATTATTTTATTTCTATATGATATTATTGATCAAACAAGAGAATACAAAAGTACAACTTAAACCCGTGCTTTTATTTGACATCCCATCTAACACAATTACGACGCGTTTTGCAAGTAATTAGGGAGTCTGTTAAGACAGCCGTGAGAATTCTTCGTGCTTTTTCTTTTAAACAGTGTTGTTGCAGAAAAAACACGAAACAAAGGACTTCAAACAAAATATCTTAATACAAGTGGCATTATGGGCAGTATTATTAATCCATCATGAAGTAGCAATATTATTTTATCCCCGGAGAAACTGAAAACATTGTAAATTGTCAATTATATCTGACACTCTGTCAATATGCAATTAAAATATTCAGTCTTCCTGATTGGACTAAAACTACTTATGCAAGAAACTCATTATTAAATTAACTATCCATAATATTGTTTGAACTGGTATATTGTATATAAATATGCTTGTTTGGAATAAAATATGTTTACACCAAGAAACTCATTAACAATAACTAGTTATAAAACCATTCGAAACTGTTAATAGGATTTGTCGGAAATGTTTGTGGTCGTAAAACGATTGTTACTTCTTTCATTTCATATTAATATCAACAAGTTGGACAGCATTTGTATCAAGACAGTGAAAATATTCGTTGCATTATTTGTGTAAGCTCAATTCTAAGTGATTCAAACAAATTGTTATATCCAAGTATGAAATATCTCGAATAAACAGTACTTAAAAAGGTCGCATGTATTTTGACAATAATATCATGGTGATCCTTAGAGATAGCTGTTGCCATGTAACGCTCGAAAAAGATACAGTCTTGATCACAGATAAAGCCAAAGTAACATCACAAATGGTTTAACAATAAAATAAAATTCTATAGGGACATGTTAATTCGTCCCATTGTCGAAGAAGGGACCTACAATACGACACTTTTCTTGGTAATTTCACATGTTTTATAAGTTTTATCTTTGCAAATACCTCCATGCATGGAGTGCGATTAGGAATTAAAACTTGAAAGGCACACTTGTATATTAAATTAAATATACGAAAAAGGCGATACTAATATTAAAATTTCGTTAGGCATGTTCAAATGATCTTTATTCCTACTAAATTATGTTGAATATGCAACTTCTTTTTAAGAAAATAATGTTGATGCTAATGTTCACATACCGTAGCTTTTTTAATAATTGTAAACTTCTGTCTTTAAGTACCCAGTCTTGCTAAAGGATTTTATACGTATTTTAATATATTACCGGAATTATCAAGAAACACACATGTAATTCATTCCATGTACTGGCTTCAAATGACGAGCAGAAGAATTCAACAATTTGTTTACTTCTATCTCTAAATGTTGAATCCAATAAAATGTTCAATCAATGCCGACATGAATAGTTAAATTATGTGCTCAACGCCATAAGCGCTAATAACGTAAAGCACATTTTATAAAATTAATTCAGTAAGTGGTTTGCTTTCATGCACGCCTCAATTCTACGTACATGTACGAAGTGCTATGGACACAGAACCTTCTGAATTTAGTAATACATAAGAATAACTATATTGTGCTGTTGAAAATGTAAATACAGTTGTCTTAACAATATATATATATATATCTACATGTCAGACAGTTACAGATAGCCAATGATGTTATTTGCTCTTCAATATTGTATGAATCGGCGGTTTTGTTGGCAAAAGCGTAAACATATAATAATGTACTTTATTGGATTTAAATACTAGAGTAATTTAACTTGAAATGTCGGAATGCAGTAAAAATATATTAAGTATTAATATAAATGCTTCATACAAACAATAAAATATCATATAGCATGTCTGTTTGTTACTTCATTGTAATGGCTCCCTTAAACAAATCAGAGCATTATGAACGACAATCATTGTGTACGTAAATGCATAAAGCGGGTGGTTTTAATTTATGCTAAATGCTTAAACTTACATTTGGAATTATTTATAGTTATAAGTTGACTAATCATAACATTGCACTCGTAACTGCCAGTCTAATGAGACAAATTCACAACATTGCGAGCTTATCTTTTTATATTTTGTTTTTAAATGAATCGTCTAATATATTAGCGCGTGATTTTTACTACGAACTATTATGCTAACAATAATTTGCAAATGTTAAATTCTTTTCAAAGTAGCCATTCATCGCGTGCTGTGCTGTATATAGATCATGTGCAGTAATGAACATGGACACTAGCAAATGAAATGAAATGTTGTTCATAAAACTGCCATTGTGAACCTTCGTTTTCTCTGTTGTTAAGTGTCACGCCTAATCAATTACAATCCATTCACTAAGGAAATGTCTGTTACTCGTACAAATCATCATTTACAGCTGCCATGTATGTCAGGTTGATTAGGAATGCAGTTTAAACTTTGCATCACTATGGAACTCGATACAAAAACACCTCAAAGTGTATGTGTATACATATCATATACAGTTATATAACGTAGTTATGTGGGTATCACATAGATAATACCCCTTTGGGTCGTAGGCAAATAATTCTTTTGTTATACGTTCTAAGTAAATAACGTCCTACTCCAATGGGTTTTGTACTTACTAATTGACACAGATCTATCTATTGTACATAATGCACATAATTTGGTAATAATTGTAGAATATCTGATATGTATTGTATTCCGTTGATGGTCATACAAGTGTAGTGTACGACATATTGTGTATTCAATCGGTGTATTACTAACCGCACTACAATCCAATTAAAATACTTACTTTACTGACACAATCTTTATTAAAATACTGCCATGATATAACTTTACATGAGTTTACATGAATGGATATAATTTGTACGTACCAACCATATTTATCCTCTAAATGTTGTTTTTAAATTTACAAGCTTAAACTATACAAAAATTAAATACCGTTAAGTTTCAGTCTATTTTGGCGCTGTAAGGTGTCGTACGATACGCATCGGTTTCCCGACACTTTCAGACAGCAATCACTTGTTAATGCAAGTCCGTTTAAAATAATTTGTAGACAGCTTATTATAAAAATTTCTTATGCATTATATTGTATAGGAGGTCAACGATTTTTGATGTCTAATACCAGGTTGTTTTTCTTTTCAAAACAGATTAAAAATATTTCTTACGCAAATTATTAATATTAAAGGACCTGCGTTAGTTATATGGTTCTAAAACTAACCAAGAAAGTTTGAAATTTTACAATGCGTAACTAGTGACTTAAACATTGATTGAGATGCGTTCCATATTGATAGGTTGAAGAAATAAATCTTGGAATAGGATTGTTATATGTAAATCAATAACTATAAAAATTTACATTCCTGAATTGGTTTTTAGAAAATGTCCTATTGTAAAGTCTTAGAACCATGTATGTATATTAAAATTAAGAAAAACATTGATCGTTCATACATACAATTAGCAATACCCAAATATAAACAAAGCTAAAACAACAACATCAGCATTAATAACTAATCTGCAGCTATGGAAAGTATGTATTTACTTCTTCTTGATTTAATACATTTAAACGTCGTATCTGTCATTGCATATATATAATTTTGTCAGCAACTACACATGCAAATACTTCCAGAAAAAAGAGAGACATAGCCTCCTACGATATGTCAAATTGCTGTATCTACTTGCAAATGTATATGTCAGTGACATCATTAACACACAGGCTGATATTTGATTTTGATAATTTATATGTTGCGCAGCAATTAGTCTTACACAAAACAAATGACATGTATTACATAACAACTGATGCCACTATACGTTACAAAAATACGTATTATTGACCTTGTAGTTATTGCCAATACAAGTTATATGTTTATACCATTTATATAAGAGTTTAAGTTGATCAGTAGAAATCACTTGAAATACAAGAATGCATTCAATAAGATTTATAGTTGACCCGTAATACACTTCGATATCGAAATGGAAGATCCACTCATAATACGCCAAGCGTTAGCAGCAAAATAATTGGGAATTCCACACAGGCTGTTCGGAAGATGTTCACGTATTCAGTACTCGAATTAATCAAGTTCCAATTTCAGGAACGTTTCTGATTCTTGTCATTCATATATGATGTCGCGTCTCGGAGAATCGTATAGCGAAAAACAAACTGGAAAGAGTATTATTTCGCATTTTTCATTAAATACTCTAATACGAATAATTGTAACACTTAATGTATCTTTATTTTATTGTAGGTGGCGGTGTTATTTTTGACCTTCTCAATATTTAATCAAATGTTGTAAGTATTTTCCTCGAGTGTTGGATAAAGATCAAGTCTATCATGTGAGGCTGAGAAAGATGCTAGCGCGATATTAGCCGAATGTATCTGCAAACAAAGTTTTCAAGTTAACAATATCTTTCTTAATATTCTCTTTACATAAAGACATGCAACAATAAGTGGTAATGCATTTAAGATCGTGACAGTTAATACACTATACTACCTCTGTTTAATAATTAAATAAAAGCGAATATTGAGATTTTTATTTGACACTGGCTATTAAAGAGGCATTTTAGTCCCCATTTCGTATATTACTCTTTTAAATCATTGAATTAATTAACTGTTCTAATATTATTGTTATGCTTGAAGCTATGACGAATTACTAACTATATATAGCATTCCATGTGGGAACATTTATTTTGCATTAAACGAGAAATGTACGAAATGTCCTGTTTTGAAAAAAATCGAAATGTCGAAAATCAAAAAATAACACGCAACGTATGCGCAGGTGTTAGAAATGGAATGAAGCAATAATTGATATGGATATCTTTGCACAATTTATCCTAGTAACATCATATTGTCTTTAATGGAGACAATAATTAACACTACAATGAAAATGATGTGTTACTTTTGCAATTGTCTCCATTTTTCACAAAACACTTCTGTTTTGATGGATGTGTTGATAATATTTCTCTTTTAAACGCCATTGTCGCTCTTAAAAAGTTCGCGTAAGAGCCGTGCTTTGTATAACTTCCCCTCTAACACGATTACGACGTTTTTTGCAAGTAATTAGCGAGTCCGTACGGACAGCCGGGAGCATTATTCGTGCTTGCCCTTGTAAACAGTGTCGTTGCAGAAAAGGACCGAAACATAGGGTTTCAAACAAAATGTCTCAATAATAAAGTGTCATTATGTGCAGCTGTATTTATCTTTTGTTAACCATCACGGAATAGCCAATTAATGGTATCCCCGGAGAATCCGACAATATCGCAAATCGCCAATTATATCTGACACTCTGTCAATATTGAATTTAAAAATCTCATACTTCCTGATTAGAATAAAACCACTTCTGCAAGAACTCATTGGCAATGATCAGTTACAAAATACTTTAAAACTGTTGTTTGTTAGGATTTGGCGGAAAGGATTTAAGACCCTAAAACGATTTTTACTGCTTTCATTTGATAATATCAACGAAATGTGTCTGCATTATGTTTTTACGAACGGAAAAGAAAAGAAAACTTACTCTGGAATATTTGTAAAAGCAAATTAATCGCTATGAAATTCAACAAAGCATGTTACATATATAGTTTACATTACAGTGAATACACATAGTGTGTTGTCATACTGCGTCAAAATATGTAAACAATTTCAAAAGAAAGATAGCACATAATTTAGAATTTTGTTCCGTAGTGAAACATGTTTCTGTTAAGCTTAGGGCAAGAATATCACACAATCCCGATCACAAATAAAGCAAATGTAATACAACAAACATTTTGGCAATAAAATAGATTTCTGTTGGGACATGTTAATTCTTTAAGATGTCGCAGAGGGCGCCAACTCTACGACGCACGAACTGTTTATTCACAACTTTTGTTTTGTCTCCAGGCGTAGAGTGCGGTAGGAAAGTTACCTTTTAAGGAACCACTTGCTCGTCAACATTTAGTTAGATGGTCTGGCGATAATGGTGCCAAAATGCCTAAAAGCATGTTAAAATGATCAATATGACATATCCCAGTTTTTACTCAGTTCCAGGTATACACAAAAATCCAATGTGCAGTCACATCAATATACTTGTCCATAATATTTAATTATATACTACCAATTATAATACGATAACATTATTAGAAGAGAACAGAAAGGGAATACTATTGATTCTACCACGGCACTCGGCTAGTGGTCCATAGATAAAGAAGGAAAATAACTGTGGGTTATTCTGCAACAAATTATGGGCGGAGCCTAAGGGTGTAACTTTTGACACAATGTAGCTATCTTGCCGAATTGGTTTAACAGATGAACGCGCCGTAATGAATTGTCACACTGCAATATGAGTTTTATTTAGCTTTCTGTTTTCATAGCAATGGTTTGTATCAAGAAGCAGTGTTATGGTGTCCCAATGAAGGCTTTTCAAAGTAGCATTCTTTCCACGTTTCACTTATTTCAATTTAGACGGTTTATTGGTAAATTGTGTCGACCGCACGTGTTGACGACCCAAACAATGTGACAGAAGCCATTGTTCCACATTTAGCCTATGCAGTTCTGTGTGTTCTGATATGCAGAGCGTTATGTGTTCTGATCGTTTTAGGGTCTTAAATCCTTTCCGCCAAATCCTAACAAACAACAGTTTTAAAGTATTTTGTAACTGATCATTGCCAATGAGTTCTTGCAGAAGTGGTTTTATTCTAATCAGGAAGTATGAGATTTTTAAATTCAATATTGACAGAGTGTCAGATATAATTGGCGATTTGCGATATTGTCGGATTCTCCGGGGATACCATTAATTTGCTATTTCGTGATGGTTAACAAAAGATAAATACAGCTGCACATAATGACACTTTTTTATTGAGACATTTTGTTTGAAACCCTATGTTTCGGTCCTTTTCTGCAACGACACTGTTTACAAGGGCAAGCACGAATAATGCTCCCGGCTGTCCGTACGGACTCGCTAATAACTTGCAAAAAACGTCGTAATCGTGTTAGAGGGGAAGTTATACAAAGCACGGCTCTTACGCGAACTTTTTAAGAGCGACAATGGCGTTTAAAAGAGAAATATTATCAACACACCCATCAAAACAGAAGTGTTTTGTGAAAAATGGAGAAAATTGCAAAAATAACACATCATTTTCATTGTAGTGTTAATTATTGTCTCCATTAAAGACAATATGATGTTACTAGGATAAATTGTGCAAAGATATCCATATCAAGTATTGCTTCATTCCATTTCTAACACCTGCGCATACGTTGCGTGTTATTTTGTGATTTTCGACATTTCGATTTTTTTCAAAACAGGACATTTCGTACATTTCTCGTTTAATGCAAAATAAATGTTCCCACATGGAATGCTATTATAGTTAGTAATTCGTCATAGCTTCAAGCATAACAATAATATTAGAGCAGTTAATTAATTCAATGATTTAAACGAGTAATATACGAAATGGGGACTAAAATGCCTCTTTAATAGCCAGTGTCAAATAAAATCTCAATATTCGCTTTTATTTAATTATTAAACAGAGGTAGTATAGTGTATTAACTGTCACGATCTTAAATGCATTACCACGTATTGTTGCATGTATTTATGTAAAGAGAATATTAAGAAAGATATTGTTAACTTGAAAACTTTGTTTGCAGATACATTCGGCTAATATCGCGCTAGTATGTTTCTCACCGTCACATGATAGACTCGATCTTTATCCAACACTCGAGGAAAATACTTACAACATTTGATTAAATATTGAGAAGGTCAAAAATAACACCGCCACCTACAATAAAATAAAGATACAGTAAGTGTTACAATTAGAGTATTTAATGAAAAATGCGAAATAATACTCTTTCCAGTTTGTTTTTCGCTATACGATTCTCCGAGGCGCGACATCATATATGAATGACAAGAATCAGAAACGTTCCTGAAATTGGAACTTGATTAATTCGAGTTCTGAATACGTGAACATCTTCCGAACAGCCTGTGTGGAATTCCCAATGATTTTGCTGATAACGCTTGGCGTATTATGAGTGGATTTTCCTTTTCGATATCGAAGTGTATTACCGGTCAACTATAAATCTTATTGAATGCAGTCTTGTATTTCAAGTGATTTCTACTGATCAACTTAAACTCTTATATAAATGGTATAAACATATAACTTGTATTGGCAATAACTACAAGGTCAATAATACGTATTTTTGTAACGTATAGTGGCATCAGTTGTTATGTAATACATGTCATTTGTTTTGTGTAAGACTAATAGCTGCGCAACACATAAATTATCAAATTCAAATATCAGCCAGTGTGTTAATGATGTCACTGACATATACATTTGCAAGTAGATACAGCAATTTGACATATCGTAGGAGGCTATGTCTCTCTTTTTTCTGGAAGTATTTGCATATGTAGTTGCTGACAAAATTATATATATGCAATGACAGATACGACGTTTAAATGTATTAAATCAAGAAGAAGTAAATACATACTTTCCATAGCTGCAGATTAATATGGCATTCAGTTATTAATGCTGATGTTGTTGTTTTAGCTTTGTTTATATTTAGGTATTGCTAATTGTATGTATGTACGATCAATGTTTTTCTTAATTTGAATATACAAAAATGGTTCTAAAAAAGGCTTTACAATAGGACATTTTCTGGACAACCAATTCAGCAATGTAAACTGTTATAGTTATTGATTTACATAATCCTATGCAAAGTTTTATTTCTTCAACCTACCAATATGGAACGCATCTCAATCAATGTTTAAGTCACTAGTTACGCATTGTAAAATGTCTAACTTTCTTGATTAGTTTTAGAACCATATAACTAACGCAGGTCCTTTAATATTAATAATTTGCGTAAGAAATATTTTAAATCTGTTTTGAAAAGAAAAGCAACCTCGTATTAGACATCAAAAATCGTTGACCTACTATACAATATAATGCATAAGAAATTTTTATAATAAGCTGTCTACAAATTATTTTAAACGGACTTGCATTAACAAGTGATTTCTGTCTGAAAGTGTCGGGAGACCGATGCGTATCGTACGACACCTTACAGCGCCAATTAGACTGAAACTTAACGGTATTTAAGTTTTGTATAGTTTATGCTTGTAAATTAAAAAACAACATTTAGAGGATAAATATGGTCGGTACGTACAAATTATATCCATGAATGTCAACTCATGTAAAGTTACATCATGGCAGTATTTTAATAAGGATTTTGTCAGTAAAGTAAGTATTTTAATTGGATTGTAGTGCGGTTAGTAATACACCGATTGAATACACAATATGTCGTACACTACACTTTTATGACCATCAACGGAATACATACATATCAGATATTCTACAATTATTACCAAGTGAAAATATGTGCATTATGTACAATAGATAGCTCTGTGTCAATTACTAAGTACAAAACCCATTGGAGTAAGACGTTATTTACTTAGAACGTATAACAAACGAATTGTTTGCCTACGACCCAAAGGGGTATTATCTATGTGATACCCACATAACTACGTTATATAACTGTATGTGATATGTATACACATACACTTTGAGGTGTTTTTGTATCGTGTTCCATAGTGATACAAAGTTTAAACTGCATTCCTAATCAACCTGACATACATGGCAGCTGTAAATGATGATTTGTACGAGTAACAGACATTTCCTCAGTGAATGGATTGTAATTGATTAGGCGTGACACTTAACAACAGAGAAAACGAAGGTTCACAAAGGCAGTTTTATGAACAACATTTCATTTCATTTGCCAGTGTCCGTGTTCATTACTGGACATGATCTATATACAGCACAGCACGCGATGAATGGCTACTTTGAAAAGAAGTTAACATTTGAGAATTATTCTTAGCATAATAGTACGTAGTAATAATCACGCGCTAATATGTTACAATTTATTCAAGTTGGTGATTTTAGACGATTCATTTTAAAAACAAAATATAAAACGATAAGCTTGCAATGCCTGCATTTGTGAATTTGTCTCATTAGACTGGCTGTTACGAGTGCAATGTTATGATTAGTCAACATATAACTATAAATAATTCCAAATGTAAGTTTAAGCATTTAGCATAAATTAAAACCACCCGCTTTATGCATTTACGTACACAATGATTATCGTTCATAATGCTCTGATTTGTTTAAGGGAGCCATTACAATGAAGTAACAAACAGACATGCTATATGATATTTTATTGTTTGTATGAAGCATTTATATTAATACTTAATATATTTTTACTTCACTCCGACATTTCACATTCAATTACTCTAGTATTTAAATCCAATAAAGCACATTATTATATGTTTACTCTTTTGCCAACGAAACCGCAATTCATACAATATTGAAGAGCAAATAAACATCATTGGCTATCTGTCAATATCTGACATGTAGATATAGATATACATTGTTAAGACAACTGTATTTAAATTTTCTACAGCACAATATTTATTCTTATGTATTACTAAATTCAGAAGTTTGTGTGTCCATAGCACTTCGTACATGTACGTAGAATTGAGGCGTGCATGTAAGCAAACCACTTACTGAATTAATTTTATAAAATGTGCTTTACTTTGTTAGCGCTTATGGCGTTGGGCACATAATTTAACTATTCACGTCGGCATTGATTGAACATTTTATTGGATTTAACATTTAGAGATAGAAGTAAACAAATTGTTGAATTCTTCTGCTCGTCATTTGAAGCCAGTACATGGAATGAATTACATGTGTGTTTCTTGATAATTCCGGTAATATATTAAAATACGTATAAAATCCTTTAGCAAGACTGGGTACTTAAAGACAGAAGTTTACAATTATTAAAAATGCTACGGTATGTGAACATTAGCATCAACATTATTTTCTTAAAAAGAAGTTGCATATTCAACATAATTTAGTAGGAATAAAGATCATTTGAACATGCCTAACGAAAGTTTAATATTAGTATCGCCTTTTTAGTATATTTAATTTAATATACAAGTGTGCCTTTCAAGTTTTAATTCCTAATCGCACTCCATGCATGGAGGTATTTTCAAAGATAAAACTTATAAAACATGTGAAATTACCAAGAAAAGTGTCGTATTGTAGGCCCCTTCTTCGACAATGGGACGCCTTAACATGTCCCTATAGAATTTTATTTTATTGTTAAACTATTTGTGATGTTACTTTGGTTTTATATCTGTGTTCAAGACTGTATCTTTTTCGAGCGTTACATGGCAACAGCTATCTCTAAGGATCACCATGATATTATTGTCAAAATACATGCGACCTTTTTAAGTACTGTTTATTCGAGATATTTTCATACTTGGATATAACAATTTGTTTGAATCACTTAGAATTGAGCTTACACAAATAATGCAACGAAAATATTTTCACTGTCTTGATACAAATGCTGTCCAACTTGTTGATATTAATATGAAATGAAAGAAGTAACAATCGTTTTACGACCACAAACATTTCCGACAAATCCTATTAACAGTTTCGAATGGTTTTATAACTGGTTATTGTCAATGAGTTTCTTGCATAAGTAGCTTTAGTCCAATCAGGAAGACTGAATATTTTAATTGAATATTGACAGAGTGTCAGATATAATTGACAATTTACAATGTTGTCAGTTTCTCCGGGGATAAAATAATATTGCTACTTCATGATGGATTAATAATACTGCCCATAATGCCACTTGTATTAAGATATTTTGTTTGAAGTCCTTTGTTTCGTTTTTTTTCTGCAACAACACTGTTTAAAAGAACAAGCACGAAGAATTCTCACGGCTGTCTTCACAGACTCCCTAATTACTTGCAAAACGCGTCGTAATTGTGTTAGTTGGGATGTCAAATAAAAGCACGGGTTTAAGTTGTACTTTTGTATTCTCTTGTTTGATCAATAATATCATATAGAAATAAAATAATATCAACCTCTCTATCGAAACAGAAGTGTTGTTTGAAGAATAATGACAACTTCCAAAATACATTCTTTACATTACAGTGTTAATTATTCTCCCGATTTAAAACAATATCATGTTACTAGGCGATATTGTGAAAAGAGATCCATATAAATGATTATGTCATTATATTTCTAGCACCTGCGCAAACATTGCGTGTTATTTCATATTTGATACATGGCGATAACGTCTAAATCTCCAATACATTACCACACATTGTGCAGGTATTAATATAAAGATCATAAAGAAAGACAAAAACGTTATAATTAATAATTTGCCTTTTATTTCTTGTGAGTCCAAAAATCTGAATTTAGAATGTTTTGATGTTAATATTCATTGCTATGCTCATTTTCCCTTTGAAAACAAAACAACATAAATGTATTGTTATAATTATTCGTCTGTGTTTTAAAGTATTTAAATAAAATGCCAAACAGTATTTTATCTATTTTGTCTTTCAAAATATAGCGTTGCCAGAGACTAGTGTAACAATTATTCGCATCAAAATATTCAATACAAATGCAAAATAATACACACACCAGTTTTCGCTATAAAGTAAGTTGCCAGAGACTAGACATCTAATATGAGTGACAAGAATCAGATACGTTCCTGGAATGTGAACTTAATTAAAGCGTAATACATTTACATTACATAACGGTCTCTGCTAAAGTTAAACATATACATATGGTCAATAGAAAGGTTTTTTATCGAGCTTTATTAAGCAACGTGATAAAAATAAACTGCATACCAAATCGAATTTGACATAAAAGACAACTGTAAATGCTGATTTGTATTGCAGACAGTTCCTCTGTGAATGCATTGTAATTGATTCCGCGCGGCGATTAACAAAAGAGAAAACGACCGATTACAATGGCAGTTTTATGAACGACATGTCCTTTTATTCGCCTGTTTCCGCGTTCATTGCTGGACAGGATATATCCGAGGACAGCATGTGTCGAATGGTAATAGGTTAGTGTTCCGTGGATTTTATTTAAGCATTGCGGACAAAGCGAAATATGCAATCAATTGTTTAATTTGAAGAATGCTCAACGGGAGATTCTTGTGCTGGCCGTTATAACCCACGAAAGCATATAAAAATCATCACTTGGGAAATAATATTCAGACTCTCTCAAAGAGAGATATTGACGTATTATCCATGGTTTAAATTATGTCATCTTATTTTAGCTTATGTGTTGGTATAGTTGTATTTGATTCTTGTATTTGATAGCATCTTTTTATAGAGTACGGTTTCTTTACGAAGATTTTAATATTCCCACATAACAAGCAATAAATCATTAGAAAAATATAATGTTCAGCGCTTAAAATATGAACATTTTAATATCCAATATTTTCAGCATTTAACATTCATCAAATACGCCAGTATGTGAATATTCGTATTATTTTAGTTTCGCCATTTATTTTAATAAATACAGTATTTACATCGGTTTTACCTAAGTATAGGTTGTACATATAGTTCACACTATAACGTCCTGAAAATTAGCATTGTACATGATAATAAGGATTCGAATATAATTTATTCGTTTTAACATTGATGCCAACGTAAGCACCATTTCATACAATATCGTAGGGCAAATAAGCATTACATTTGCTGGATAGTTGGTATATGTCTGATGTAGAAATATATCTACATCGATTGGGTTGATGTATGTTACAATTTTACTGAGAATTGCAACATGCATACCTATGAGACAGTGCAATAACTCATTTGTCAGTACGGCGTGGTCAATTGAAAGGGGGCTGAAAATGGAACATTTAGTGCAGGTCTTGTCATACTGACAATTGTTCATTAGAACTGAACATTATGTATTTGGTTTCATTTGAGTCCAAAGTGTGTATCATGTTATGACATTTGCGACAATATGTGCAATATTATTTCAATATTAGTTTCACAAAATAATATACTTTGTAAAACCCTTTCACTTAATTGAGTGTGTTTTATCTGTCTTTAAATGTACTATAAAATATAAATAGCAGGTAATGTATATTTGCTTCTGGAATTCCTATGATTACATATCTATGCGCTTAGTGAACATTTATTTCAACTCGTTGTAAAACAAATAAACTAATGAAAATCTATTTCATCATCGTTTTGTGTTTTAATAAAAGATCCACATGCACTTGATACAAATTCCCAATTATATTTTCAATACATCAATAACATCTTTAAATTACTATTTTTTGTTTGATTGATAATAACAATTTCCGTTATCGACATTGTGCTACATGGATGATATAATAATTTTCAAGATGATTACCTCAAAGCGTAATTTACTTGCACCCGATAGGCTTTCAAAAAAAACATGTCACGTAGTTCATTATTGCATCCATGGTCCTTGAATCTGACGTTGATCAATACATCAATCCCGCAATTAAAGTAGTTAATAGCAACCGTCAAAGGTTGAGTAACCCAGCGTTAACACAACCGATTGCTGAAGCTAGCAGTATATTGCCAGTGTAGTACAACTGTACTATTTTAATATAACACAGATAAAGTTCGGGGACCGTATAGTTAAAAGGTTAAGTTACAATGTTCATTGTCTTTGTGGTCTTATGTTGGACTTAAATACTTTTAATGATACACTTTAATGACGATATGTTAGTTGTTCAACTAGAAAATAATAACTAGACTCATATAATGCGGACTAACCATAGCTTATAATGCGGACTGACTATAGCATCGTTTTGCGAGCACAAACTAAACAAAACCGACACAGCGAATAGGTTGAAGATTCTTTTTAAACATAAGAGTATTATTTGTTTCACACTTAAGTATAATTCTCAGACAAGCATTTGCCATAAGATATTAAACGTTGTAGAAATAGACTAAAGGTATATAATTAATATCAAACGAGTAAAGTATCTGACATTCTTGTATTAAGAAAGTTATTAGCAAATAACCATCTTATTCCCATACAATATGTAATTTTGGGCTACTTTCAAATCAATCATTCATTTAAACATCTGTTTGGCCGCTTCAGATATGTTTCATATCTAAACATATAATATTAATAATACTTACAATACAACGATAAAATCGACACACACTTATATGCATGCAGTTTCGAAATCGATGGTTAATTGATCATAACTACCACAGCTATTTCGCGCAGCTGTTATATATTTGGAGAACTGTATACCTTACTTCTGGAATTATTACAGCATTTAAATAAACATTGGCGTATAAGTAGGTAGTTTGAAAAGTTGGTATCCGTGTAGTATAATTCTAACACGGAACGAGGCTAGTTTTCCATTGATAAAGAAGGAAATCAACCATGGGTTATTCTGCCACAAATCATGGGCGGGGCCTAATGTTTTGAAAATAGTTTCGGAAATTTAAGACATTGTTCCATAAAATGCACGTGCTTAAACGCGCAATAACAAAATTGTCACAAACAAATCTTTTTTTTTGGCATTATGTAGTGCAATAAAACCACATTTGTTATCAATAAAGCTGATGTTATTTTGAATTGTTATTTATTGACGTCACAGAACCGCACGAGTGAATGTACTTTGCAAAAAATGGGCGGAGTATAAATTAATATAGTTCTCATTCATAACCTTTAAAAATACAGACGAACTTTTAAAACGATCATGTTTGAATCAAAATAATTGACGGGTAATCTTTGGTTATTGCGGTAATAACCAACGGTTTGTCGTTCCGATGCTTGTCATCAAACCACTCGGGTTATCGCCCTCGTGGTTTAATTCCTAAACATCGGAACTCCAAACCATTGATTATTACCGCAATAACCAACGCTTACCAGTCAATGATTTCTTACATAAAGTTTCATTTGATTGATATTTTTGGAAACGTCTGTAATTCCAAAAAGTGATTTGTGCAAAATATGTGCTGTATGAAAATTATTACAGACATTAATTTCAGCTCATATCGATGTTTTAAACTTGACTAAAAACATAAAAACCCATTTCAAACTACGTCACATGTCGGCAACAAACTGTTATTATTTAAAACAAATTGTAATAGTGTACTACATTACACACATATCATAATTGTTGTTTGAAGCATAATACCATAAGATGAATAGCCCTTTTAAACCGCCCCAAAGAAGAAACAATTGCATTCACTATCTCTATGGTTTCTAATGGGTTGTTCGACGTGTAAATCTGTGCTAATAAAATTGTTTGTGTCTTCTGTAATCGCAGGTAGAGTAACACTGAAAACACCGGTGCGATTCAATATTCAAATAAATATGAATATAAATGAATTCAAAAAGTCAATGTGCAATGCTTCAAAAGATAATAATAATTTCAAAGTTTACAAAAATTATTAAATATAATTTTGATATAAGTATATTTTTACATTAACAAGCATTCATTAATACGTTTTACAGTACTATCCTATTGTTTAGCTTTTTAAGGACTTTAAACAGTGATCACAATGCCAACTTTGTTTCACAAACACGGAAATAAACGGTTCATTTTGTTACATCCTGACTGTGAGACTGCTTATATGTGACATTGCCCTGTTCTGACAACATTTGTTATGTCTACTTACTTTCTTGTTTCAAAAGTAATCAAATAAACATTGCGCGTATAAATACAACTATACCCATGGTAGTTGTGAATTGTGGTAAATTTTTGTGTCGCTTGCAAATAAGTTTCAAATTTAGGGGCCTCTGCTGCATCTTACCTACATGCGTACGGACTACATGCATCCATTAACTCATTAAATAGTTTAGCAAACAATATAAATAAACATTGCATGGTTCTGGATTAAAACGAAACATCTTTATGTGTTATGATATATTTTCTCTGCGAATGCCTAATCGAGAAGCCCTTATTATCGGCATTTTATTCATAACTTAATGCTAACGTAGGCAATTATAAGAATTGTATTCAGACAAAGATAAGGATTGTTTCGCTGTCTGTCTTTATACAAGCTTAAACATTAGCATCAGGATAAATAACGCTTCATTTAAACTTTAAATAACTACACCATTGCTTATTTCACACATTATTGTGTCGACTTGATACGGAACCTTTGTCTATAATGTATTAGTAATTAATAACATTCGATCTAGTTGACATAAATTATTGTGAATCGTTTAAGCAAAAAACACACCAACATGGACTCCATCGGAAGTAAGCATTCGGGCATTCACCCGCCATCATTATGTTATTACACGCGTGTGAGTATGACTGCGGGAGCCCATTAATATGCATGATTTCAGTGTACATTTTCGTGTCGATAGTATATGCTGCTATAATCATGTAATTTATAACTTAATGTTAAGCTAGGTGCCTTACTGGTGTAATATACATATATACAATATTGATTTTGTTTGGAAATGTAATGACAACATATCTAAGAATAATAAAGCCTCACATGTACTGAGGGTTTAGTATGGAAATGTATTTACTCTTAAATGTTTTACTATAATGTCTTAATTTTGACAAATATGTATACAAGCAAATACAACATGTACATCTTTGTCTTGTCTTTCAAACGTCTTTACCATATATTTTCTTGTATTTTCTCAGCATACTTTTCACGATTTTCCTGATATTCCCAAGCACTTTGATTTCCAGATTCATTCTTAGTGTCCCCAAGTAGCGCGTTCATTGTAAGACCATTAAAATGGCCATTATCCCACATATTCCGGTCGAGTAAAGTTTTGCGTGATAACTCCCCGTCTATTATAATGGCCCATTTACATACGTATCTGAATAACCACCTGGAGTATGTAAGTAAGAAGAATTTGCTTGAAAAGAGGCAGTCTTTATTGCACCTTTTATTATAAAAGAAATACTTCGTCTCAAATCGCTCA
The DNA here is from genome assembly GCA_027627225.1 of Congeria kusceri. Taxonomy (NCBI): domain Eukaryota; kingdom Metazoa; phylum Mollusca; class Bivalvia; order Myida; family Dreissenidae; genus Congeria; species Congeria kusceri. The sequence goes on along the minus strand of CM051031.1, from coordinate 27,214,871 downwards.
GTTAGGTTTATTGTTTCGTCACACCAAATTTGAAAATGCCATCAAAGGCTATCATTGGTGTCGCCAGGAAGAAACTTTACTCGAAAATCATTGCTGTGATTTTTTACGCAGTTTGTTTTCTTAGCACTTCTGTGGCTGTAATGTTTATTAGAAAAACATATTTGTACGTATATTACAATGACTATGAACGCACATACGTAGGTAAATGCAAATGCACACCCACCAAGGGCGGTGGTTTAGTTCGTGAATATATACACGGAATTCCGACATCTAGTGTTGACATGTTTATCTACGATATATTTGTTGGACGAACGCAGAGTCGTGCGAAAAGGGTATATCTTGTTTTAATGGGAATAAAGGTAATTGGGCGCATTTGAAAATGCCATCGTATTTACGGATTTCGTACTGTGAGATCCAGAGACGAAAATCCTGTGGATAAATATGCAGACATCACAGAATACCAATACGGATAAATATGCAGACATCACAGGATACCAATACGGATTTGTCGGGGAATATTAAGCGTGTCGATCTTGGGGTTAGAAAGCATGTTCACAACACGGTTTACTCCTATGCAACATTTGAGTTTAACAACTGCATTGGAATATAATACAAATGCTACATACTTATCTGTACAATTTAACTAGTACAGTATTAGATTAATATTTGTTTAGCGAGGACTATTCAATATGTATTGTCATATAAAATTAATAATGACTGTGATAAATATTTATATGCTAGGAATATTATTGTTGCAGGTAACAAAATAGACGAGGGACAAACATTGTAGGCGTCTTATATCTCCATCGAAAAAATAAGGTATTTACAAGGTAAATATGATTGCAAAACCTTTCGTATTCAATATTCATCACAAAAATAGGTATTAATAGTCAGAAAGCATGGCGAATAGTGTCTTTGAAATATAATGTGTTAGCATGAGTTCTTGGGGTAATCGCATTTCAATTAAAGTTCTATTTGTATAGTTGACTTATCTTGCATGAAGTTTGACACATTGTGCAGCGAATGTATTCAAAAGGTTTTAAAATTGAAATTACACAAACACATTTATTCGCGACTTTCACATGAGTACAAATCCTAACTACAATATATGCCAAAATAGCTTACACTACTCTGAAAATGAACATGAAGTATACTATAAATTTCACCAAGGAATGCCGTAAATTCTTTCTCAGATTTACGTCTGCAATTTAAGTACCATAACATGCGAAACGCGTCGCTTAGAAAAACAAACATTAGTACACTATGGTACAAAAACAAATCTTTGGCAGATATCTTTTAGCAAGATTGACACATTCAATTACATAGAAGACAGAGTGTGCCTTATGCAATCCATAACCGTTGTATCTATCTAGTGTTTTATTTTTGCCACGAATATGGGATTTTTAAGTATTCAAGGTATAAGTTAAAAATCGTTGGAACGTTTAATTAATGTTGCCAAATTGACTTCGTGCCAAAGTTAACGCTAAAACTAAATGGTATGCAGCAAAAGGAAAACCTACTCTCACCTGTTCAGTCTTATTACAGAAATATGCTTGCATGTTTTATATATGCCTTGTCTTATTTTGTCTGACAGACTATGGATCAACATTAGATTTAGTATTTACACATATGGAAGGCTTATCAGGTGTACTTAACTTAAGTTTCCACTTAAAACTGCCTGGTTCCTCTTCACGGGTAATTAAGCACGGACCACACTGGAAAAAAGTTGGCATTTGCTTAAATTTTATGTTATCGTAGTGTTTTTTAATATACTGGTAGAAGATGCAGACACTTTTTTTTTCTGTGCTTACAAAATGGCATAATTTGTTGCAAACTATATTGTTCCTTTTATAATTATTAAATAAAATCGAATGAATGAAAGGTAATGGCAACTACACTTTCTATGTAATCGCTAATTCGGTATTATAATCTAATTGCAATTGGAAAAAAAAATACTTAGCTTCTAAAATATACCCAACATTTCAACAGATGAGTGAACAGTCTTTACGGAAAAACACTATTATAATAAGATTTGCAAGTGGCAACTACTGACCATGGTTTAAATATAAGCAGAAAATTAATATTACACAAAATACACAGACAGAATACGGATCCAAATATATTGTCCATACATAATGTTTACTTAGCTAAGATATTACATTTACATCGATTGACCGGTGTACAAGTATCATAGTAGATCGAACAAAAACAAGATTGCTTTGATACATGATCATTGTATCGATGTGAATTTTCGTTGTTGTTTTGTCCGAACGCAAATAGAATGTATGTATAATATCCGCAAAGTAGGGGTTACACATGAACGATACTGAATGTCTTGTAAAATTAATCAATCTGGTCATATGGAACTAATTTTAACATGGTTTTTATTTTATTGTTTTGAAATTACGCGAATAACCTTATCGTCAGTGTAGGCATCGGCCTTTTTGAACAACAGAACACACTTAATAAACTTCATTAAAAATATAATTAAGCAACAACGATGCATAAAGTACGTCACTATTATCCCAACTCAGCAGTGAGCGACAGTTTTGGAATCATAATGACGTCATATTTATGACGTCAGAATACACAGACTTCAGACGGTTCAGCATATCTCGCGCTTTTTTTTATTTATCTAAAAGCATGAAATAAAAATAAAATTTGTTGAGTTCAGTGTAAAGTCGTATTTTATTCCATTTGTGGTCTAACAAAAACTGATATTTTCACTCGGTCTTTGCCACTCGCGAAAATATGTTTTAAATGACAACTCATGTGAAAATATGTTTTATATGACAACTCAAGAAATAAAATACGATCAATCAATCAATCAAACCGTCACTCAGTAAGTCAATCAATGAACGATCATATTTTTTATAACATTAAATAATGCACCATGTTATCAATATCACTTTAACATATATTTATATAGAAAAGATATATCTAAATTTATTTCAAGTAACACCATTTAGCAGATAAATCCGACATGAAACTGTATTAAATGATACAGAAACCGTTAATGAAGCAAAGCAGCTGATTTTACTCACACTCTTAATGAGGATTTAATTTGTAGTGCATATCTTTTTTACGGACAATCATAAGAGCACAAAATAGCGGGAGCCAATATTTGGCAAATCCAAGGAAAGTGTCTAACCTGACATCGGAAGTTACGATTCGTGTTGTGAATTTATATGTATTTCCTTAAAGGTTCCGTTCCATGTCGTATTACATGCAAGGGGGTAGTTACAGAGATAAAACTAATTCGTTACGAGATATCATATCCCTATAGAATGTTCGTTTAATTTCAAACTATGTGTAGTGCTTTTGGCTTTATTTGTCTATTGATGTGTTTCTCGAGCGCTAAGATTTCGTTTGTATTACTTAGTATTAAATTATAACAAAAACAGTTTCGAATGGTTTTATAACTTGTTTTTTGTTAATTAAGATACTTGCATAAGTAGTTTTATTCCAATCAGGATGACTGAACATTTTGAATGGAATATTGACAGAGTGTCAGATATAATTGGCAGCTTGCAATGTTGTCAGAATCTCCGTAGGTAAAATACATTGATACTGCATTGTGGATAACGAACGGGGAATGATACTGCACATAATGACACTTGTATTGAGACATTTTGTGTGAAGCCTCGTAATTGTGTTAGATGGGAGGTCATATGAAAGCACGGGTTTAAGGCGTACTTTTTTATTCTTCTGTTAGATCGATACTACCAGTTAGGAAAATAAGAATAATAACACCTCTATCAATACAGAAGTGTTGTTGTATGAAGAATAATGACAACTGCCAAAATACATTCTTTTCATTGTAGTGTGAATTATTGTCATCATTGAAAACAATTTAACGTTACAAGGAGATATTGTGAAAAAATGATTCATACAAATGATTATGTCATTGCAATTCCAACACTTGCGCAAACGTTGAGTGGTATTTTGAATTAGCAACAGGGCGATATTTGAAAACAGGAAATAGTGTGCATTTCTTTTTTAATATGAGAAAGATGTTTCCAAACATAAGCGTTCTTAAACGTTTGCACCTAAGAGTTTCCAGAATTGCAGTTGTGGTACAATTTATAACGACTAACAATGTATTATACAAAAGGACCAATCTCATGTATATTTAATACATAGTGTCAAATAAAATATGAAAATTAGCTTTTTTTGTAAATTAAATTGTGCACATAATTGTCTACAACATATATGCTTATAGTACATCTATACCGTCAAAATCTCAAATACATAACTACTCATGTGTGCGTGTATTTATAAAAGACCATATAAAGACAGTGCAAACTTGAGCTGTGTTTAAGTGATGAAACACCCTGTAATCAAAAAGGCAACATAATTGCAAAAGAATTGAACTTTTGCTGAAACATTTACATTCATAATATGCTATTTACTTATTGTGTTGATATTATGTTGATATTAATTGCTATGTACGCATTTGTACTTATTTAAATACAATGCCAACTAGTATTATAATTATCCATTTTGTTTTTCACTGTATACAGTTGCCTGAGACTAGTGTTACAATCACTCGTATCAAAGTATTAAATGCAAATGCGAAATAATACACCTACCAGTTGTTTTTTTATAAAATCTTATTTGCCAAAGACGAGACAGATATGACTGACACGAATCAGAAACGTTCCTTGAATTGGAACTTGATTAATTCGAGTACTGAATACGCGAAAATCTTCCGAATGCCCTTGGTGGAATTCCCAATTATTTTTCTGATAACGCTTGGTGTTTTATGAGCGGTTCTGCCATTTCTTGATAGAGTTGTATCACGGGTCGACTATAAATGTCATAGAATTCTATTTTGTATTTCAATTGATTTCTTCAGATGCAGTTGCACTCCAGGTTTAGTGTGTATTTAAACTCTTGTAAATAGGCATCAGTCACTTACATTTTTATTGTTAATATTTTCAAGGCCAATCAAACATTAGCACGATTATTTGTTATACGTTATTGACCTCAGTTGTAAGACATGCCATCTGTAAGGGTTGCTACGGTACATGTTGCATAATGATCAGCCTCAAATATCAGCAGGTGTGTCATTGATGTAAATGAGGTATGCATGTACATGCAGATATATTTTTATAATGTCATGTAATTTGTTGTCTCTCTTACCCATGAACTGTTTGCATATGTTGTTGTTGACAAACTAATACTTTTTGCGATGACGTATACGATGTGCCAAAAACAACAATTAATGTGTGTGAGCCTCATATTTTTTAGATCTTTAATGGTTAGTGTTATTGTTTTTTTTATTTTTTGTGTTCGCTTGAGTTTGGATAAATGTATTTATTTAATTTTACTATTTATTTGAGTGTGCAGAAAGCATTTTCTAAAGCATCAAATATATTTATATACCCATAATTCCTCGCATTTCCTTTTTATCTTGGCCAATATTGAATTCCACAAGGATGGATTTAAAATAAAATTAAATTAAACTATAAGATAAATTAAACACTAGAAAATCCCTAAATACATAAATTTAAGAATCTGTGGTTAGTATAATATTCAAATCAAGAACTAATTAAGACACTTAGTACATATTGTTATATTAAAAACGTTCTTAGTTAGTTATTAAACCATAGATTCCAAAGAAAAAAAGCTCTAATTTAGTAACATACTTTCAGCATATTCAGTTTAAAATAAACATATACAACAGAGCTATCTGGCTTTCTATGCCCAACATTACGGCTTCTTCCTGAAATTGCATGACGATGATCTGAAAATTGAACTATATGATTCTATGTCTTCAAAGCTTTTTATAAAAAGACGAGATGTAGTTGATACTTGTTTTTTGTTTTATTTCATCGTGCCTCAGAAAGTTGCAATTCTGCTGCTCGGCTTTGCCTCTAGCCATTGAGTAATTAAATGGTAATTAAATTGAATAATATTCTATTTTATTGCTTTTTAATTTGCATTGCGATGCTATGAGGTTAGTTTTTATTTACACTAACATGTTTTGTGAATAATTTTGGGCCAATTGTGAGGTTCGTGCGCACATAAACCGGTTTAAACCCCAATGCTTTGCATTGACCGTTCCAAGGCGGTGACCCCAGTTTTGTTCATGTGTGTTTTGTGTTTGTTATGTGTTTTTGTGATGTCTTGTGTATTGATTTTGGCAATTGGTCACTTGCCATAAATAAAAGACCTCGGGCTGCTAATAAGAGTTCTCTCCTGCTGTCGCAACGGGAGTTTCGCTTTGTTTAGAGTTGAATGTTACATGCGCAAAGATAGATGTGGTGCAATGTGTTTTAAAGTACAACTGGATTTAGACATCATCGACCTACAATAAGATGTAATGAATAAGCAATTCTTCTCAAGTCGTATACCAATTATTTTAACGGAATCGTATCATCAATTTAGTGGACTGAAATCGTTGATAGACTTAAAATATTTCAGCGCAAATTTGCCTGTAATTAGGGCAGTAACTAACTATTTTTATAATTTGGAAGTTTGTTAGCTAAAATATAATTAATAAACATAATATATATATTTTTTGAAAACAATTAATGTTAACAGATATACATGTGAAAGTTTAATAAAAAACCCATTTATAAGCCAAAACAAATGTGTCATTACATGTATAATGTAATGGGTATTTAATGGCAAAAAAAAACAACAAAAAAAAAACGCTATAAAAATAGAATAATTGATGTCACCTTTTGCTGTAAATTTTACCGCCATGGACATCAACAAAACATAGAACATATAAATTCAACAACTGTCTATGCTATAGTTAAACATATACATAATGTCCACTAGAAGGTTTTTATTGAGCTCCAACAAGCAACGTGATATAATGTATAAACTACAAGCCAACACGAATACGATATAAAGGACAGCTATAATTGAAGGTTTGTATTGCAGAAATTTCCTCGATGAAGGCAGTGTAATTGATTCTGCGTGACGATTAACAAAAGAGACAACGACCGTTCACGGTGGCAGTTTTATGAACCACGCGTCGTATTTGTCAGTTTCTTTCCGTGTTAATTACTGGACAGGATGTATCTTTAGATTCGAAGACAGCATGTATCGAATGGCGATGAAAAATAGTTGATCATGTAATTTGCAACTTTATTAATAGTAGAAAAGTACGTAATAATGTAACAACCAAGTGTATTTAAATATATTTAAGTTGGTAATTACAGACCACATATGCTTCAAGGTCAAAACTATTCCAACGCAAAGCCTATATCTATTGAACATATATAAATAAATTATGTTATGAAGTGAATGGTCAGTGGTTTTTAATTAAGTACTGCGGAAACAGTGGAATATAATATTCAGATTCCTTTAAAAGTCATTTGATTCAATATTTTAGACATATTTACCTGACATCAGTTTCATGTACATGTAAATCATGCCATATTTTCTTAGCTTATGCTTTGGTCATAGTTTGTTTTATTCGATAGCTCCTTTCATATAATGTACGGTTTTCGTTACGAACATTTTACAATTCCAACATACCAAGCAATTAATAATTAAACAATCTACTTTTTTAGCGTTTCACATAATTCAAGTACGCCCGTATATGTATATTCGTATGATTTCATGTTGGCCTTTTATTTTAATAAATATATCATATTTACATCGGTTGTACCTTTAGTTCACAGGTACACTTCATTAAAATCTATAGTTTACATTATAATAATGAATTTGAAAAATACTTATTAGTTTTAACATTGTTGCCAATAAACTCCTTTTTATACAATAATAACGAGCAAATGAACATTACATTGGCTAGATAGTTGGTATATTTCTGATGTAGATATAGATATATATCGATTGGCTGCTGTATGTTACAATTCTACGGAGAACTGCAATTTGCATATCCAGACAATGATAGACCTTTACCTTTTGGACATTGCGATAATTCTTTTGTCAATACGGCGTTGTATCAAATGGACTATTTAGTGCAGGACGTGTCATCCTGACAATGGTTATGAGAACACAACTTTATGTGTTTGGTTTTATGTTATTAATTCAACAATACAGCAATATTATTTTGATATTAGTTTCACAAAATAATATACTGATGCATTAAAACATTTCATTTACTGGCGTTTGTATCTTTAAATATACTATAAACTGTTAATAACAGGTAATTTACCGTTGCTTCATATATACTATAAACTGTTAATAACAGGTAATTTACCGTTGCTTCATAAAGTCCTATGATTGCATATCATTGCGCTTAGAGAACGTTTATATCAACTCGTTGTATAACTACTATACCAAATGAAAACCAATTTCTTCGACTGTTTGTGTTTAATAACAGATTCATATGCACTTGTATTGTATCAATTTTATCGTAACTTTTTTTTGGTTATATTGACATTTAGAGACTGTGTGCCACATGTATGATATAATAATTCACAAGTTAGTTACATCAAAGCGTAATTGACTTGCATCCGATGGGCATTCAAAAAAATATGTCATAGATTTCTTTACTGCTTAAGTGGTCCGTGAAACGGACAATTATGAATTTATCAGTCACGCAACTATAAAAAGGTTCAGTAACCCAGTGTTGTCACACACGATGAAAGAAGCGGCTTTTGTATTGCTAGTGTAGTAACTTGTATATAACACTTTACTTTTTTTCATATAACACAGATTAAGTTTGGAGACAGTATTGTTGAAAGGTTAAGTTACAATGTTCATTGTTGTCACGAAATTAAATTGGACTTAAATAATTACAATGATACACTCACATGACAAAATGTTAGATGTTCATCTAGAAATTAATAACACAACTCTTAAAATGCCGACTTACCTTTGCTAATCATGCGGACTAACCACGGCATCGTTTTGCGTGCACAAACTATACAAGGCCGACACAGCAAATCGTTAGGATAATATTTTTCAAAAAATGATTTTTATTTGTTTTACAATTAAGCATAAATTTCAGTCTAGCATTTGCCATAACATAATACACGTTGTAAAAAATAGACCAATGGGTATATAATTAATATTAAACTTGTCAATTTTCCGACATTCTGGCATTTAGCAAGTTGTTAGCAAATAACAATTTTATTCCCATACGACATGTCATATTTCGCAACTTTCAAATCAGTCATTTATTTAAAGATCTGTTTGGCCACTTCCGATATTGTTCATATATATAAATATTATATTAATAATATATAAATACAACAACAATAGTCAGAAAACACATGCATGCAATTTCTAATTAGATGGTTAATGTTGTATATTGATATGTCAACTATTTGGTGAACTGTATACCTTACTTCTGGAATTATTACAACATTTAAGTAAAACGTTGGCCTATTAGTCGAAAGTGGTTAACGTTGGTATCTGAATGATGTGATTTGATAAAATGCTAAATGTTCATATGATGGACATGTGTGGACACGTCTGTTATTCCGCAAAGAGATTTTTCAAATAATGTGTTGTAATACAATTATTACAGACATGTATTTCAATCATATCAGGGCTAACACATTACTAACAACGTAAAACCCCATTTCAAACTATTATGGACGTCACATGTCGGTAACAAACATTTATTATTTAAAACAAAATGTAATAGTGCACTTCATGGCACGAATATTGTTATTGTTGTTTTAAGCATACAACCATAAGATGAATAACACTTTATAGACCACACAAAATAAGAAACAATTGTATTCACTGTTGCTATGATTGTTAATGATTGTTAGACGTATAAATCTAGGCTAATAATAGTGTTTGTGTCTTCTGTAATCGCAAGTAGAATAACATAGCTTTGATAGCACCTGTGCGATTCAATATCGATGAGCAAATAAATATAAATATTAATCAAATCCATCAAGGTGCAACGTAGGCAATTACATGAATTGTATTCAGACAAGGACATAAATTGAATCGCTCTCTGTCTTTTAAACAAGCTTCAACATCAGTATCAGGATATATAACGATTCACTTGAACTTCAAAAAAACTATACCATTGTTTATTTTTTTACACATTATTGGGCCATCTTTTATCTATTATGTATTAGTAATTAATAGCATTTGATCTAGTTGACATAAATAATAACGTATCATTTAAGCACAAAAACAAACATGGACTCCATCGGAAGTAAGCATTGGGGCATTCATCCACCATTGTAGGTTATTACAAGCGTGTGCGCATTGCTTCAGAAGCACATACATGAGTTCAGCATACATATTGGTGTGATAGTATATGCTACTATAATAATGTAATACCCTAATCCTAATCGTGGTGCCTTATTGGTGTTATAGACCAATATACAATAGTTATTGTATCTGGGAATGAAATGACAAAGTATCTGAGTGAAATAAAGCCTAACATGTACATATGTATATAGAATGAGGGTTTAGTATGGAAATTAATTTACTCTTAAATGTTAATTATGTATCCAAGCAAATAGAACATGCACATCTTTATCTTGTTTGTGTTCTTGTTATTTTCTAAACAGTCATACTTTCACGATTTCTCTGATCTTCCCAAGCGTTTGATTTAGATATTAATTCCTAGTGTCCCACAGTAAAGCATACATTGTACGATCATTCAAATGTCATTTTCACACACATTCCGGTCTAGTAAAGTTTTGCGTGATAACTTCCAATTTCTTATAATGGCCCATTTACATATATATCTCAATAATCGCCTGGAGTATGTAAATGCGAGCATTTTACAAGAAAAAGAGGTAGTCTTTATTACACCATTTATTATATAAAAAACAAACTACTTGGAGTAAAGTCTCTCAGGTTTATTGTTCCGTTAAACCACATTCGATATTGCCATTGATATGCTAGCATTAAGGTCACTAGAAAAAAAATACTCGAAAACCCTTGCGGTGATTTTTCACACACGACAGTTTTGTTTTCATCGCACTTCTACAACTGCTTTTAATATGTTGCAGTAGTAAAAAGCCAACTGATTGTTTTCGCGTTTTAGAATAACAGTTTTAGTTTTTTACAATTACAGTACTGAATGTGAGTGAACATACACATATCGGTAAATACTCACTAGCCAAGGACGGTGGTTAAATTCTTGAATAAATACACGGACCTCTGCCATCTGATATTTATCTAAGATATGTCTTAAGAAAGAAGTTAGTATTGCGCAAATAGTGTATATCATGTTCTAATGAGAATATAAATAATTAAGGCACATTTGAACATGCCACCTTAATTATGGATTTCATACTGTGAGATCCTGAGTCGAAAATCCTGTTGAAAAAAATGCAGACACCACATAATATCAATGCGGGGTTTATCGGGGGAATATTTAACGTGTCAATCATGAGGTTATGTAGCATGTACTCTATTATTCTACTCCTTGGAAACATCTGAGTTCAAAGACTGTTGAATAAAGAGGACAAGATTCATGTCCGAAGAACCTTATATACTTGTTATACATTTATCTGTTTCCTGCACATGTGAACTAGTACAGTATTAGCTTTTATGGGGGAGTATTAAACGTTTAATGTCATATAAATTTGATATGTGTTCAATAATTGAACGCTCTTATATTATGATTGCAGGTGAAAGAAATAGACGAAAACAGTCTGACTAGGCCTCTTATATCTCGAACTAAAAGGAAAACCAACCTGTTACTAGGTAAATATCAATGCAAATACTTTGATATTCCATATTTATTACAAGATACGAAATTTATAGTCAGCAAATAGTCAGCAAATATGGCGAATTTTATCTTTGAAATATGATGAGTTATTGTCAGAGTGCTCGGGGTAAATGCAAGGATAGATGTTGCGTGAATATTGGCATTACAAATAAAGTACTTATCTTTCAGTTGACTATTCTTGTATATAGTCTGGCATCTTTTAAAAACGATCGCTGTCAAGGTTTCAAAACAAAAAATAGCATCCTTCGCGTCTCTCGCGTCTAAGTACAGTGCTTTATGCCATATCAATTTAAAATGCGTTGCACAGCTCTGTAAATAAACAGTTATATTACATAATCGTCAGCATGGAACGTCGTTAAATCGTTCTCAGATTTACGTCTGCCGTTTAAGTACCAAAACATGTGAAACTTACAAAAACGAACAGTAGTTCACAATGGTACAAAACTATTTTTGGCAGATATATTTGAGGATGACAGACACATTCAATTGCACTAGGAGACATAGCGCTTGGTGAAGTAATTACCGTTATTAGTGCTACGAATATGGGATTGCGTAAACGCTGTTTATACAAAAAAAAAAGTTAAAACTTTTAATTAACGTTGCAAAAATGACTGCGTGACAGTGTTAACAAAGCAAATGTATGTCATGCAGAAAATGGAAAATGCACTAGTACCTGTTCATTCTTATTGCAGAAAAATGCATGTGTGTTTTATTTATGACTTGTCAGATTTTGTCAGAAGTCAACTTCTCCTTAAAATTGCATGGTTCCTCTTCAAGAGCCGCTTAAGCATTGAGTTCAGTGGAACAATGTACAAAATTTCAATCATGTAATGTATCGTAGTGCATTTGAATATACTGACACAGACACATTGTATATTTACTTACACAATGACAGAGTCTGTTGCAAACTGTATTGTCACTTGTATTAATATCTTGATAATTACTGTCAGTGCAACACTCTAACTAGAACAACCTTTGAATGTATTATTATAGGTAATACACGAGTTTCATGTTACTCCACAAATGAAACTAATAAACAGTAATGACAACTACAAAGATATTTTACATTATGTAATCATTGTGGGTGTCATTGAATAAAACACACTATTCACCTTCCAGAATGTTTTAAAAAATTAACATAACCGTGTGCAATCTTTAATTAAGTAAACAATTACAACATTTGCAAGTGGCAACACCTGAATATGGTTTAATTACAAGCATAATATTAATAGTAAACACAACGCACAGACTACTAATCCAAATATAATGCCTAGACATTATTTGTAGCTCAGATAGGACATTTACATTGATTGACCGGTGCACACGTATCAGGTTATATCGAACAAGAGCAAGACAACATTTATGTATCGTTGTGACTTGTATTTTTGTTTGATAGGTCGGATTATTTGTGAGTTTCCGTGTTAATTACTGGACTGGATGTATCTATATTTTCGAGGACAGCATGTATCGAATTGCCACTGTTGAAAAGTTGATATGTAATTTGCAAATTTATTGATAATAGAATTGTACGTAGTAAATATAGCAACCAACTGTATTAAAATATATTTAAGTTGGTGCAATTATGTTAGGTTGGTGACCATATATTTAAATATAAAAAACAAAAGTGAATGCAAAGCTTTCCTCTAAGGCACATATATAAATATATTCAATGTTCGATGGTTTTTAATTAACTACTGCGGGAAAAGTGGAATATACGATTCATTGTTTTTAATTTGACAAAAAAGCTCATGGGTTACTTGTGCTCGCCGTAAAATACCCTGAAAGCATATACGAACTAACCACTTGGAAAATAATTATCAGAATCCTTTAAAAGTCGTTTTAATTCAATATTTTAGACATATTTACCTGATAATGATGCAAATCATGTAATATTTTTTGAGCTTATGTTCGGGTAATTGTTGTATTTGGTTGTTTTATTCGAAAGCACCTTTCCTAAAATGTACGGTTTTCATTACGAACATTTTACTGTTCCAACATACAAAGCAATTAATCGTTAAAAATCTTTGTTTTCAGCGTTTAACATAACTCAAATACGCCCGATTATGTATATTCGTCTGATTTCATGTGATCATTTACTTAAATAAATATAATATCTACATTGGTTGTACACGCATCATTGATTAGTTTTAAAATTGTTGCCAAAAACACAATTTCTTACAATAATAAAGAGCAAATGAACATTATATTGGCTAGATAGTTGGTATATTGTTGTTGTAGATATAGATATATATCGATTGGACTGCTGTATGTTACAATTATACGGAGAACTGCGATTTGCATATCCAGACAATAATAGACCTTTACCTATGGGACATTGCGATAATTCATTTGTCAATACGGCGTTGTTCATTTTACGGAGCATCAAATGGACTATTTCGTACAGGACGTGTCATCCTGACAAAAGTTATAAGAACTCAACAATATGTATTTGGTTTTATTTGAGTCCTAAGTTTTTATCATGGTATTAATGTCATTTGCAACAATACAGCAATATTATTTTAATACTAGTTTCAAGAAAGAATATACTCATGCAGCAAAACGTTTTACCAAATTGCGTGTGGATTATCTGCCTTAAAATGTACTATGAAATATTATAGCAGATAATTTTCCATTGATTTACAGATTCATATGTACTTGATACAAATTCCTCATTATATGCTCAGTACATCGCCTGACATGATAAATTTAGTTTTTATTGATTAACAATAGTAATTTCCGTTATCGACAGTTGTGATACATGGATAAAATAATGATTTACGGGTTGATTACCTCAAAGCGTAATTGACTTGCACCCGAAAGGCGTTCAAAAAGAATATGTCACGTATTTCATTACTGCATCCAAGGTCCTTGAAACTGACGTTGGTCAATATATCAATCACGTAATTAACGTTGTTAATAGCAACCGTAAATGGTTTAGTAATCCAGCGTTGTCACGAACGATTTAAAAAGCTACTAGCTTATCGCTGGTGGAGTTACTGCATATGGCACTATTTCATTCACAAAGCACAAATAAAGTTCGGGGACCGTATTTTGGAATGAGAAAGTTAAAATGTTAATTGTTCCCGCGAATTTAAGTCGGACTTAATTATTTACAATTATGCACTTAAATAACGAAATGTTGGTTGTACAACTAGAAAACAATAATACAAGTCTTATAATGCGCACTAATCATAGCATCGTTTCGCGAGCTCAAATATTACACAGCAGACTCGGTGAATCGGTAGTAGAATTCTTTTCAACAAAAGAGTTGTATTTGTTTAACACTAAAATATAAATTTCAATTAAGCATTTGTCTTAGCAGATGTTGATTAAGGTCAGAAAACGTACAGAAATAGACCAACGGCATATACTTAATATTAACCAATTCAATTGTCCGACATTCTTGTATTCAATTAAGCATGTTATTAGAAAATAACGATTTCATTCTCATACCATGTGGTACTTTGCACAACGTTCAAATCAATCATTGCTTGAAACATCTGTTTGGCCACTTCAGATACGTTTCATATCTAAATATATCATATAAATACCACTTGCAATACAATAAAATATAATCAGCAAAAAACTTAAGATTATGCAACTTCGAATTAGATGGTAATAGATCATAAGTACCACAGCTATTTCGCGTAGCTGTCGTATATAGTATATCTATATCCCAAATATTTGAAGAAGTGCATACAGTGCTTGTGAATTGAAATAAACGCTTGTGCATTTGTCGGTTGTTTTAAAAGTTTATATTCTAGTCCAGTGATTTTATAAAATATTAAATTATGTTTCATATGATTGACACTTGTGGAAACGTCTGTTATTCCACAACGTGATTTTGTACAATACCGTATTTACCCGAAGCATTGGGACACCCTAAATATTGGAACACTCCTAATTTTTGAAAAATATATATTTTTCGCGCCCATTAATATTGGGACTCATTTAAAAGTTGAATTATTTCGTGTCCCTAAATATTGGGACAACAGAATAACACACTATGTTTTTACTGTATAAGCATTCCATACCCTACCACTACGCGGTTTGTATAGATACGTGTGACACGGTGTATTGCTCTTGCTTATGTATACACCATAAGTAAGTAAGTAAGTAAGTAAATTATTTATTTCAGTGACATGTGTAATATAACAAGCATCAGAAATGTGATTACAATAGATACACCCGACCGATGGGTCTATAAGTCACCTGATATTATATACATGATGCAAAGTGTGAACAAGTCTGAGAGTAACACAAATATAAATAAGCACAAAAAGAATTAAGTTATAGTATCTTATAAAGTTTCGAAACAATCTTGATGTAAATAAAATGTAATTAGGCGCAAATAATATCTTAGGAAGATCATAATCATAAACCTGTTCGTATGAACACATTTGTTTTTATGCTCCGATGGATGTGCTAAATTAAGCTTCTTGATTAATTTCAATAAGGTCCCCAGCAAGAAATGATAGATCTTATAAACATCAGTCTACTAAAAGATTCTGTATAATTATTTATAATTGTATATTTATTATATTTAAGCAAGCGGAACAAAAATAATTAACATGTTCAATACATAGATATATGCATAATCGATTTATCATATATGGCCCTAAATTTTGGGACACTCTTTCGAGAATCAATTTTTAATGTCAGGTAATATTGAGACAATAAAAAAAATAGTTTAAGTGTTCCAATACTTACGGTAATTACGGTATGTGGTGTATGCCAAATTTAGAAATATCAGTCTTAGCTTAAATCGGGGTTTTACATGTAAATAAAAGTCAAATTTCTAAGTGTTATGGATGTATCATGCCAGTAACAAACTGTGTTTATAACGATCTCAACAATCATTTGAATATTTTCTATAAATTTGTGCTAATAATATTGTTTGTGCCTTCTACAATTCTAGGTATAATAACATAGCAATGATAGCGCCAGTGCGATTTAATATTTTCTGTAAACATTAACATTATTATCCTTTGAAACAGTGCTGTTGGCTGTTTGAATATATTTATGTTTATATTTATTTGAGCATCGATATTTTATAACACCTGTTCAGTGCGAATATTATTAACTCTTAACAAAACTAAGCAATATGATAATAATATAAAACGTATAATAGATATAAACTAATTGAAAGCATATATTGATATCAACAATTGAATATTTCTGTAAAATATGTGCTAAAAAATATTGTTGATAATATTCGCACGACAAGCAAAGGCATAACAAGTATTATCAAAACAGGAGAATGTCACACCGTGTTTGCGAAATAAATTGGCATCGTGATCACTGTTTTTAACTAAGCAATATGATAATAATGTAAAACGTATAACGAATATAAACTAATTGAAAGCATATATTGATATCAACAATTGAATATTTCTGTAAAATATGTGCTAAAAAATATTGTTTAAAACAGTGATCACGATGCCAATTTATTTCGCAAACACGGTGTGACATTCTCCTGTTTTGATAATACTTGTTATGTCTTTGCTTGTTGCAAAACTGATACAAAGCTTAGACATCAAATAAACATTAAGCCTGTACACGTTATGTCCATGGTAGTGTGAAATGTGCTAAACTGTTTTGACGCCTGCGGCTGAGTTTAAGATCTATTTGCCTCTGGTACATCTTATCCACAGACGTTCGCGTTATTATGACGTGCATACATTGTCTCATGTTATAGTTTAGTTAAGAAATAATGTTTGATTTATCGTTGTTTATCGGCCAATACACAACGGGCTCTGATGCGTAGGAATTAAAGACAACGAGGGCGTTAGCCCGAGTTGTTTAGTAGACACGCACCAGAACGACAAAGAGTTGTTTATTGGCCAATAAACTAAGATAATGCGAAAATTATTTCGATTCTAACATGATTTAACATACATTTTGCTACTGTAATTGGAACTACTTTTAACTATGCTCCGCCCAGAATTGGGACTTTTTTGGGGTTGTTTATTAGGTAGTTTAACAACGATAATTGTGTTCTTTGTCTATAGAAAAAATAGCGAGTATCATGTTAGAATATACAATAAAAGACACCATCGCATGGTCCTGGATCAAAACGAAATAATTTGGTTCTTGCATCTGTTTCTGACATGTTATATTTTCTCAGTGAACTGTATCCTTTCCTGTCTTCTTACCCCATTTGAACCATTGTATAATTATTGTACATTATTATATGGGTTTGTTACTATTGTAAAATGTTATGCAGCAATAAACATTATTATCAATATTGAAACGATAACATAACGCGTCATCTGAATCGTAAATATATATACTATTTTTTACTTACATATGATTGTGCCAACTTGACGCGTGAATTTTCTGTATTCTTAATTAATAAAATTAATCATTTTGACATTAATCATTACATATCATTTAAGCACAAAACATGGACCCAATCGGTAATAAGCTTTCCGGTATTCATCCACATTCATTTGTCACTGCACATGTGTACACGACCTCGGAAGCGCAAAATACACTCATCATTCCACTGTTTGATAACATTTTATGAGTATATAAAGATAATTTCGGCATACATGTCGATAGTATATGCTGTTACAATCGTGTAATAACTGGATGTAAACTTGAGAATTACTATTATCCTACGGAATTGCTTGTGTTCTACGAAATATTTCTCAATTTTGACAAATGTATTAGACTAGGTGTTCCAATCAAATAGTTTATGCATATATGTGTCACTACTCTTAGCAGAGCGTGCTTATCCATCGCGTTTCATTTCAAAATGAACATTCCCTGATAAACCCACGCGTGTTGATTTCCAGATTAATTCCTAGTGTCCCCTGGTTAAGCGTGCATTGCAAGACCATTAAAATTGCCATTATCACACATAATCCGTTTCAGTAAAGTTTTGCGTGATAACTCCCAAATTATTATTATGGCCAATTTACGGACGTATCAGAATAATCGCCTGGAGTATGTAAATGAGAACATTTTGCCAGAAAAGAGGTACTAGTCTTTATTGCACTATTTATTTTAAACAAAACCGTTTGCTTTCGTCACACCACATTTGTAATTGCCATCGATAGGCTAGCATTGATGGCACCAGAAAGAAAATATACTCGCAAATCATTGCGGTGATTTTTGCACATTTTATTTCTTTGCACGTCTGTGATTGCAATTTAAATTTTGCAGTACTAAAGGGATAACATTTTCAGAATAATATGCTTAGCTTTTACGAAGACAGTACTGAATATGAAAATACATATATTGGCAATTAGTGACGAAAGGCAGAGGTTAACTCATGAATAGAAACACTGAATTCTTACATCTGATATTGCAATGTTTATTTTGGAAGAACGTCGAGTTACGCAAATATGTATATTCTGTTCTAATGGGAGTAGAAGTAATAGGGCGCAAATCACACTGTTACGGATTTCGCAACTGGAGATTTGAAGACGACACTGCTGATGAGAAATATGCAGACATCACATACTATTGATAAGAGTTTCTCGTGGAATAGTTAACGTGCTAATCTTCGGGTTAGGACGCATGGAATCTACACATTTTATACCTATGAGAAATTTGGGTTCAATGACTGTTTGAATAAACAGGTTTAGATCCATTCCCGAAAAAACTAATATAAATTGTATGCATTTATTTGTGTGGTGCACAATTGAACTAATACAGTATTAGTTTACAGATTATTTTACGGGACGAATATTAAATAATTATAGTCGTATGAATTGTATAAAGAATTATTAGCTCTAAATATTATGATTTCAGGAAACAGAAATTGAGGAGGACATACTGATTAGACATCGTATAACACCACCGACAGGAAAATCAAACTTTTTACAAGGTGAATATTAATGAAAGACCATTGCTTCAGTCTGTTGTTGTTGTTTATTTGTTTTGTTTCTATATCGATGGTGCATTTCAAATTGAGTACTTTTCTTTCAGTTATCTATTCCTTCATGAAGTTTGACACATTACGCAAGCGAACAATATATAAGTTTAAAATTGTAATTACACAAAACACCATCTTTTGCGTCTTTTGCATATAGGTACTGTTTTTAACTACATGATCAAGTCAATATGTCTTTCACTGCTCTGAAAATGAATATGAAGTTTTACAGAATCTCTAGCATGGAACGTCGTAAAATCGTTCTCATATTTGCGTCTGCCGGTTAAGTACCATAACATATGAAACGCAGATATATTTTAGAATGACTGAAACAATTAATTCCAAAAGGAGACAGAGCGCCTTATGAAAAGCATTACCGTTGTATTTTTTCTCTTGCGCTTCATTATTGCCAAGAATATGGGATTTTGTAAGTGTTAAGTGTATATGTTTTGAAATTTTTTTTTTTTTTTTTTTTTTTTTTTTTCCCCGTTCAAAATATATTTTATTTTCCTCGTCAATAGGTGTGTGAGGGTCGAGGGCATCCCACTCCACACCGTACAGAGTTTACAAGAAATATATGCATATTATAACACATTTTATACATTTTACCATCAATAGCTTTTACATCACAATATAAACAATATTTGTTAATAAAAAGTTGACAATACAAAATTTCTAAGGTCCCATATCACAACTACTGGAAAAGGGGTAACAATAGTTCCCATTCTTTACTTTTACGCAAATCATTAAAATAGTTAATTTCATTTAGTACATGGCAATGCAAGGACAGGTACGATTTGGCTGCTTTAAGAGTGGGTCTAGTTTGGTTCATTTTACAATTATAAATAAACATTTTGATCAAAACAAATGTTAAGTTTAAGGGTCCATTTGTATTTGCATGTCCCAGTATAAAGGAAGGCATATTAAGAAAGTTCGAAAAATGATTACAACCAGAAAAAAATTCGGTTATTAACTGATTGACATGTTTACATTCCCAAAATATATGTTGAATAGTTTCACATTCAGTTTGACAGAAGGTACAATTTGCTGAAGTGGCATAACCAATTTTAAATAAGAAGGAGTTTGTACCTATGATTCTATGTACAATTCTATATTGAAACCACTGTAAATTGGTATCCTGTGTAATACGAAAAGGCATATCAAAAATATGTCGCCATTCTTTTGTTTCAATAGAATTAAAAATGTTCGACCATTTATCTATACACACTGGTGAAGACTCATTTTTGCTAATTATATCATACATAGGTTTTGTACCTTTTTTGTTTTCTAAGAGGGACCTTAGGCTAGTGGGAATAAACGGCTTCATAAAGTAAGTATCATAAGAGCTTCTAAGCTTCATGTATCTTGCAACTGCCTTAATAATTCCTAGGAAAAATAAGTAGTTTGGATGGAAGTTATATAGTTTGCAGAAATCATCATAACTATAAAAAGTTAAAAGTTCAGCATTGTGCATCAAGTCCCCAACAAAATGAACGCCTTTTTCAAACCATGATTTAAAAAATACACTTTTGTTACCAATTGTTATGTCTGGGTTATAGAATATTGGATTTTGTAGCAAAAGCTGATTTTTAAGTGATTCTTTTCTACAAAGTTCAGCAAATGATTTCAATGTATCTTTCCAAAATTCATTTTGTATCTTGTTAATTAAGTTTTCAGGATAGTGACTGCCACAGTTGTATATTTTTTGAAGATCAATCATTAAATTAACAATATTTATCCATTTTCCATTCCCAGTGACAATTCTACGGATCCATGAGCACTTCAGAGAGCTAACAAAGGAAAACAAATCAATCATCTTTAAACCTCCTTCAGTATATTCCTTTATTAAAATAGTTTTGCTAATTCGTGGTTTACCATTCCACACAAAATTAAAAAATAATTCATTGATCTCTGTTAACAAATTTTGTGGTGGATTAGGCAAGGAAAGAAAGAGATGATTTAACACCGGCAATGCTAAAGTTTTAATTAATTGAATTCTTCCTATCGGTGTTAAAATCCTTCTGGTCCAGTTTTTTAATAAGGCTTTTATTTTAACTATTTTGTCGGCATAATTTAATTCTACCATTTTTTTAAGGTCAATGTGGAATGTTAAGCCAAGCATGTCAAATGTTTGTTGGTTCCAATTTAATTTCCATCTTGTTTTAATACTTTCGGAGCTAAACTTATTTTTACCTATCCAGACTACTTTCGTTTTGTCGAAATTAACTTTTAACCCTGAGTAGTGTGTGAAGTGTGACAATACATCTAAAGTTTCATTGAGAGATGCTGCAGAGCCATCCAGGAGTATCGAAGTGTCGTCGGCAAATTGTGACAATTTATATTCCATGTCATTAATTTTGATTCCCTTAATCTTAGGATTACACCTTATTTTATTAGACAATATTTCAGCGCATAGTATAAAAATGTAGCAACTGAGCGGATCCCCTTGTCTGCAGCCACGTTCTATTGGAAAAAAATCTGATAAAAACCCACACTGCGTGACCGCCGATACTCCGTCTTTATACAATACATTAAACCATTTTATTATATCTGGACCAAAATTAAACCATGATAGAGTCCGATTAACAAATGCCCATGACAAAGAGTCAAAGGCCTTTTCAAAATCTATTAGCAACAGCAGACCCGGGATTTCATTTTCATCTGTGTAATTAAGTATATCGTAAATGAGTCTGGTGTTCTCTCCTATGAACCTACCCTTGATAAATCCAGTTTGGTCATTGTTTATTAGTTTATCTATATACAGTTTCAACCTGTTTGCTATGCATCCAGAACCGATTTTATATACAGTATTTAGTAACGTTATTGGCCGCCAGTTCTGTAAAAATTGTCTAGGTTTGTCACCTTTTGGAATGCAGGTAATTATACCTTGTGTTTGAGTAACGGATAAATTTCCACTTGTAAATGCATGATTTAAAGCTCTGCAAACGAAGGTGCCCAATTTTGGCCAAAATGCCTTAAAAAAGTCATTTGTAAAACCGGATGAACCTGGGCTTTTATTATTTGCCATGTTTTTTAAAACAATAGAAGCCTCATTTAATGTGATTGGCCCTTATAAATTATTTAACTGTTCACTTGACAGTTTGGGTATTTCTATGTCATTTGCATAACTATTTAAATCTTCATCGTACACGTTTACCTTTTGAGACTGGTATAGTTTTTTATAAAAAAAGGCAGTTTCTTTTAAAATGTCAGATCGGTTATCTAGTACAATTCCATTATCATTAATTAAGTTGGTCATAGTTTTTGTCGTATAATTGTATTTTTCAAGGTTACAGAATAGTTTTGAGGGTTTTTCACCATTTTGAACCCATTCAGCTCTCGACCTAATAATGGACCCTTTTAATTTTTCATCATATATATTTTTAACTTCAGATTTTAAATTATTAATATAATGAACATTATCATCTGTGAGATTTTTGTCTAGTTCTTCGATTTCGAGTTTAAGTTGCTTTTCACGATTGTTAGTCGATTTCTTCTTATAGGAACTGTAAGATATAGCTTTGCCCCTTATTTCCATAAGTAAAGTATCGAGAAAAAGTTGATCATCAATCGTGAATTGTATGTCTTGATCTTTTATATCAGACATGTTATCAAAATTATAAACGGGGACCATATATTGTTGTTTAATTTCGTTTTGAAATTTTTAATTAACGATACACAATTAACTGCGTGTAAGAATAAACCCTAGTATTATATGGCCTGCAGAAAAGCGAAAATCTACTCCCACCTGTTCATCTTTATTACAGAAAAAATGCATGCGTGTTTTTTTATATGCCTTGTCATATTTTGTTAAAAGTCAATTTATGTTTCCACTTAAAAATGCCTGTTTCCTCTTCCTGGGCCAAATAAGCATTAAGCTTACTTGAAAAATGTACACATTTTCTATGATGTTATTTTATCGTGGTGTACCCAAATGTACTGCTAGAAAATGCAAACATTTGTTGAAAACTATATTGTTACTTTTATAACTATGGTAATATTTATTTGTCAGTGAAATACACATATAAAATCGTCAATAAAATTATAAGTTTAGCAAATACACGTGTTTTATGACACTCCTTAACAAATCAAATCAATAAAATGTAATCACACATACAAATACATCGAATATTATGCAATCAGTAATCGTGTATTACAATGTTATTGCCATTGCATAAACATTACTTGCCATAATAAATTTAATTAAGGACCAAACAGCCACATTTTCAATTGGCAACACATGAAGATTGTTTAATTACAAGCATAATATTACTAGTAAACATAATACACAGACTGCGGATCCAGATTTAATGCCCCGACATGTTTTGGCTAAGATATGGCATTTACATCGATTACCAGGTACACACAGTGTCAAGTTAGATGAAACAATTGTTTTTTGTCCGAAAGCAAATAGCATTTATGTACAATATCCGCAACGTAGTGGTTACACAGAAACGATACTGAATGTCTGGAGAAATTAATCAATTTCTCCGTTGCGGTTGATTAAATAGTGTAAAACAGTCTTTTTTTGTCTTCCGAGATTGTTACTAATTCAGACGTGATTAAATAAAAAACCGTATGAAGTATTTAACGAAAAACAAATAAGTGTAGGAAAAATATGTACGTCGTTGTCCGAAGTTTCTATTTCCCAGAATGATAGAAACACGTAATTGGACACATAGTCTAAGGGAGCACATTTTCGTCCCTATCAAACTCACTACAGACTGACTGTTTTTCATGGGTAGCACGAGACACAGTTGTCATGTTGGCAAATATATAGAAAGACTAAATGTTCTTAAACTCTTAATATAATGAATACATGAACGGACATATGCATGAATGAATGAATGAATGAATGAATAAATGAATGAATGAATGAATGAATGAACGAACACACAAATTAATAATCATAGTTTTCGTAAAATGAAATAATGCCACATGCTATAAATACCCAGTCGAGATTTATTTAAATTTAGAAGTCATTTCTAAATCATTGTCTTACAACAACTAACAGAAAATATAATAACAACTGATCAGAAAATATTCAACAGGAACTGTACTAAATGACACGGAATCTGTTAATGAAGCAAATCAGCTCATTTTCTTCTGACACTGCTAATGAGTATTTTATTTCCAGTGCATATCTTCAGTTTCTGACAATGATAATAGGAGAAAGTAGCGCATGCCAAACTTTGGAACATCCCATCTTCATTCGGATATTGGATTTTGTTATAGTATATTTACACATAATTATGAAAAACTGTCAGATTCCGTGTTTTAGAAAAAGTTCTTTAATCATATTTCTATTAAAATGTCAATGAAGCCACGTTTACGTTATACTTTAAAACATGTTGTATGAATATTTGTATTGTGAATTATATGTATATCCCAATCTGCCAGAGAAACATATTGTTCTTAAATTATTACAAATATTTTATCTACGCTGTATTGGAACGATCCTCGTACATGTATTAAAGTTGCTTATTGCTACGAATCTTATAACAACATTAAACGCATTTGGATTTTTACAAGTATTCGATTTTAAAGTCACGAAAAGGCTACACCACTAACGACTTAATTTAATCTTCAACATTAAATGTTTATTCTTTACACTTCCTATACAATAATTAAATGTATTACAAGCTTCCAGAAAGAGACAGTTTTGTTAATTAGTTAAAATAATTGAAAAAAATATCGCCATAAATGATTCTGAATATTTGATTTTCAAAGATTCAGTGGAGGTAAGTTGCCCCATAAGCAAATTTAACGTTCAGTTTGTTTTCATAAAACTGCATATTGCTATGATTCATATTATATGTTTCGTCACTAATTTAAACAGTCTAAAACCTTGGCATGATCGCTTGAGTACATGTTTACCCATAACATTTTTTGCCAATTCATTAATATGTAGTCGCCTGAGAAAGAGTTGACGTCTGTTTTATATCTCTTGTGTCACTAAACTATAATCAGATGAAGGTCTTTTATATCCCTTAAGGTAGAGGGATTGGACACATAAAGAGGAAACGTTGTTAGCATCAGTTTATTCAGTAGTAAATCTACTTTTTGGGCCAGTATTCAAAGACATCTTTTAAGTTCAGTATTACTGAATTATGATTTGCTTATTGTCGGAGTAACGCAACAATTGCAATTAATGCTCATTAAATGCACCGGTGCGTTGAACATTTGAATTAATAATAAAATAGGAAACCTCTGCAACACAAACGTGGTAACTGACGTAATTAATCATTGTGGCAATGTATAATACTTGTATTGATATACGTTACAGGGTGTCATCAATGTATTAAACCTCAGTGCAACAGATCATATTTCCGATCATATACAAACTTTGGTAAAACAAAAACAATAACGTGATAAATATCAACACAAATTTAGTGTCGCCTACTCAGTGTAGCTATTTTTTGTCATAGATATAAACATTATTTGGAAATTACCCCCTTTACTCTTTTAAAATTGACACATATTGCTATTATCATGGGCACGTCATTACCATAGAGGAAAAAACTAGCGTGTGCAAAACTTACCGTTAATGCATCTTTTTGTATTTGTGTCTGTTGGGAATTTGACTAATATCACACTACATTAAATTATACGAAATGGTTTATTGAATATTGCATAAAGCACGATCGACATCTACGTTTTAATTCTATAAGAGTGGAATTAAATGCATGACAATGACATATAGCGATCCACTGGGATCAACTGTCTCTACCCTTAATAATCACAACAGTCAGTTGTAAACTCGTTTTATATGAGCTTTATACAAATCTTGTGTGGACGTTTATATCAAATATAAAGTTCAAGGTCGCTTATAAATACATGTATTGATAAGCAATATTGTTTCAAAATATAAACATCATATTACTATCAGTGACACGCTGTATATAATTGTGTACGTTTACAAACAAATAAATAAATCTTGAATAAACGTCAATGACGCAATCAATATTAACCAACAAATATACAGCGATTTTAAGTATTTTAATTAAATACTGTATACATTTCAGTATTTAACATGCTCACGCAGACTTATTTAACCCGTGACGGAACCATAAACAGACATTACGCTTCTTTACATTCATCTACACATTGATTATTTTAACAATGAATAAAGTAATACAACAAAGTACATAATCGGAAGTTAATCAGTGTCAGCCGATGCGTAACAAAACAGGGATGGTATGCATGAGGCCCTCAAGGCAACATACAACACTAAAGTCAAATATGCAGAGTGAAATGCCATTGCAAATTTCAAACGTTAATATTGAAAATAAATTAAAAACAAACAGCACAAAAACAACATATGTTCACTTTTGTCTGGGATAAAACAGTTTTAATGCTATCTGAACCATTAATGAAACGGCCAAACACTTAAGTAGCCATGCAATTTTTAGTTTTTGCTTACATATTTACTAAGTAACGGTATAAACATGAGCCCTTTTATGAGTTGTCTGTTTACTACCTTTTTCTATGACAGATGGCTACTACAATTGGTCCACCAGACAACTACACAGAGGGCGTCAACGATAACGTATCGTTTGAGGCAAGGGAAAGCAACTTTTCAAGGACAAATGAAGTCGAAGATATTCAAAAGTTTATAGAGTTCGAAGCCTATGTGCGCATTATTATCCCTATTATTTTTGGACTAATTGTTGCGCTAGGGCTGATTGGAAACTTACTGGTGATTTTCGTTATATTGAAAAATCAACAAATGAGAAGCACTACCAACATTCTGATATTGAATCTAGCAATAGCAGATCTGTGTTTTATCATATTTTGTGTTCCATTTACTGGCACGGGCTATGTACTTACTCAATGGCCGTTTCGAACGGCTTGGTGCAAAATTGTACAGTACATGATTTATGTGTGTGCTTACGCCAGCGTTTATACGCTTGTTTTAATGTCACTGGACAGATATTTGGCAGTGGTTCATCCAATTTATTCAATGTCTTACAGAACACAGTGGAACACCGTGTGGATAATTATCGCCCTTTGGGGTGTCATTCTAGGTGGCCACGTTCCTCTCCTTCTCCACAATGATGTGCTACCTTATGAATACAACGGAGAACACAGGACGGCGTGCGTCAATAAAGAAACTATTGGGAATAACGATTCTGCAAAAGTCTTCTATGGATCGTTTTTTGCTTTTGGGTATGTTCTACCATTGTCATTGATATGTGTTTTGTATGGCTTTATGCTGAAGCGCCTGCTATATGGGGTTGTTCCTGGTGGATCACAAAGAGCTGACAGTAGTCGTTCCAAAAAGAGAGTAACAAAGATGGTGGTCATTGTTGTAGTAATATTCGCCCTCTGTTGGTTGCCAATACAGATTGTGTTTATGACCCAAAACTTCGGCATGTTTTACGATGGCGTACCTTCCGTTGCCATTCAGATGGTATCAAACTGCCTCGCGTACATGAATTCCTGTGTTAACCCAATTCTGTACGCGTTTCTGTCCGACAACTTCCGGCGAAGTTTCCGGAAGGTGCTCTGTTGCGGTTATGGACAATATACAAAATTCGAGTACGAGAGGACGAATGTTAAAATGGAAAAGACAGAACGGACAACGATACCGGCGCCAGCTGGCAAAAATCACGGTACGTCGACTTTAACATCGACATGCACTGGAACATCTACTACGACTTTACATACGTACTACAACAACGGCGAGCATAACCAAGACATAACCGCCAAGGCTAATCACTGCACTCAGACGGAAGTATAATGTCTTAGAGGAAGTGAAAGTTTTACGTGCGTTTAAATTTATATCTATATATTACCATCAAATTCTTTGCTAGTTTAATGCGCTGAGTGTTTCAATATAGTTGTAATTCGCTGATTGTTTTATTTTCGATAGATGCGCAGCAGACACATTAAACGCGTGAAATGTATTACATCTAACTAAAAGAAATCCCCATGCTTGTAATTGATACGAAAAGTAAATGGATTTGATGCTTTGTTGAGTGGAGGCTATGTACTAAGATATATGTGTTCGCAGTTCACTGACGATATGAAGGAACATTTTAACAAATTATGTGTAAAGGTTATATGTAAATAATAAATATTGAACAATTCAACCCAATCACAGTATGACATATTTGTTTCCTCGTAAATGTATTCCTATTCAAGTAATTTGGCTGTACCAGGCGAATCCCAAAACTGAAATTAAATAATATATATCATCCTCATTAAAGTTGGTTTGATAAATTATATTTATAAATCCGTTATGTGTATGTGAGTTCGGCGTAAGACATGGTTGTAGACCAGTTCTAACACATTGTTCAGTAATGGTACAATTTTATTAATTGAATTTAATTGAAGCTTTATAAGGAATGTACACGCAACACAAGTTATAACGCACCAAATGGATGTTGTTGTATTTTCTTTATTTATAACGCACCAAGTAGAAATTGTTGTATTTTCTTTATTTATAAGAATGTCAGCTTGATATATCAGCTAAGATTATTTGAGTTATACGTGCATGTGTTCGTACCAAAGTATTGGGGAAAATACGAAATAAATCCATGTTTACAATGGCGCAGCTGAAACACGTAACTGAAAAGTTACAGCACATTTAGTCCGTTATGCGTTTTAACTCTTGTCTGGTGAAAACTCACTGGTTTGTTAAATATTCCTTGCATACATCATGTTTGTATTGTTTAGTACACAAACGATGCTTATAGAATTGCGCTTTGATCTATGAACGGTTTGTCCCTCATGGTTTTACGTGTCATTTGTAAATTGTACATCATTTGCTTTGTTATGTAGCTTGCTACCATATTTACAACATTAAAATGGCAATTCCTTGATAAGTGTTGTGGATGTCTTCATTACAAGACTTCCCATCTCCAACGTCTTTCATTGGATGAACTATTTAATTGTAAGTACACTTGATTTCATCTTTCAGATATATACGGTCAGCTAGCTTCTAAAATTTTACTACTCAACATGTGTGAAATAAACTAATATGAATACATGTAAATATTTCCAGCTTGATATTTATAATTGATAAAATGTTATATGTATTTTAACTATATATAGAGATACATGTGAATAATATATTCTAGTATAATTTACCCGGTACGAATCTCCACTGTTCAGACTGAAAACAAATGTAACCAAACTGACTTGAAACGATCAATGATAAACAAAAGTAATGTCATTGTACGTATGATTTAAATCAATATAAATCGTTATTTTAGTGCAAAGTATATTACGTTATTATATATTACCTCTGACCTAATAATTACACTTCAGTTGTACGTCGTGTGTTCTGGTTTTCTGTTTGTTTATTCTTAAATCGCAAAATACTAAATGATTAGTCATTCTAGCACATTTATACAATTGTATGACTTAGCTACCCTGTTCGACCTATTTACGTATGTCAACTATGTTGGCCTGATGAGTAATAAAATGTTTCATGTTGTTATTAACTGTTGTCTTACTTTATCTAACACGTTAAATTGAGATTATAAATTGATGATATCATTTTATATTGAAGGAGCACTGTTGATAAAGTGCAACGTTTAATCTTTAATCGACACCACCCACCAAATAACCGAGAACACGGCCAGCACGTCGCCTAACCACTCCCCGGTATATTGGTATGACGTTAAGATTTCAATACGCGAAGCTATACCCATACCCATATCTTGTAGGCTAATATGATGAGGGTGCGGTCCTAGTAAATTACGTATTTGTTTAAATTACCACAAAATACCTGTCATCAATACATGACTGGCAAGACAGTATTAAACTCTGCGAAAATTCATATCACTTAACAAATACGGTATGTGTTTTTGTCAAGATACGTACATGTACTTACACGCCACAAATGACATTCACTTGTCTCTACACATGTATATGCTGTACCTTTATAAAATGTCATTCATAGTTGCAAGTGACATGCACTATGTTGATCTGTAGAGGCAAAACAATATTGAACAACTGACAAGTTGAGGAATGATGTCAAATCACCGCATTGCATAAAAAGACCGCATTGTCTACATACAGACGACGTCACTGAGCTGTTAATGTCATGTTTATATAGTCCGATATGATTATGCGTAAACATATAAAATCACAACAATCAAAACAAATATGTGGTATCTTAGTATGTTAGAATGTAATTGTAGCTGTTTTATTTTTGGTACTACACACAATTGTGCTTGAATTCTATTTTCATGGCATTTTAATTGTATAAGTTCCTGTGTTATATAAAACCAAAATAACAAATCAATTAATTTTAATTTTATCAACAATAACAGAATCAGGAGCAGTTATACTACCAGTTCTACTACTACTTGTACTACTACTACTACTACTACTACTACTACTACTACTACTACTACTACTACTACTACTACTACTACTACTACTACTACTACTACTACTACTACTACTACTACTACTACTACTTACTACTACTACTACTACTACTTACAATAATAATAATAATAATAATAACAATAGTAATAATAATAATACCAATAATATAAAAACAACAACACCATTAATAATAATAAGAAGAAGCAGAAAAAGACAAAGAAAAAGGAGAAGTAAAAGATGAAGTAGAAGAAGAAGTAGAAGTAGTAGTAA
Organism: Congeria kusceri; assembly: GCA_027627225.1. NCBI lineage: Eukaryota > Metazoa > Mollusca > Bivalvia > Myida > Dreissenidae > Congeria > Congeria kusceri. The sequence continues at coordinate 27,183,732 of CM051031.1, read as the reverse complement.
TAGAAGAAGACGACGACAAAGACGAATAAGAAGAAGAAAAAATAAGAAGAAATGATAATATATTTATGAATAAGGTCAATACAGAAATGTAAATCACTTGCGTCACAGTAAAAAACATTTTACATACACATTAATGTAGTGAATTTTAAAACGTCATTTAAAAATGTTCAGTTATTATAAATATATATTATTATTAAAATAAATATTATAAGCTGCCACTGAAACTATATTCAATCAAACCTGTTCCATATTTTGAGTTCGTTTGAGTTTGAAATAGAATCAGAGAATGTATTAATTTATTTAACAAATATGTTTTAGAACTAATTTTATTCATCTTAAACTGCACTGCGATGTCATTTAGATTTTGTTCTCATTACAAACTCTTCATGAAAATATATTGTAAATAGAAAAATAAGTACGGCCTGTGTTTGGTTTTCAACGTTTATTCTCACGCGATATTCATTAACGTGGACACTATGACACAATATTGATTCAAGAGACCGTCCACAAAACCATTAACATCGCCTGTTTATCAAGATACCTATATAGAAGATTTTACAAGTGGGAACCCTGCGAGGCTTTATGTACACGACCTGCACAAATTGCAATGCAATAACATTAATTTGCATTTATATCTACCTTTATAATATCTTAATTCTGGGTGAAAGATGCTTTTCGCTACTGGAGTTCCGTATTCTGTTATAGTACATTGGTTCAGCATCGCTGCTGCAAATACCGTCATAATAATAATTTGGTAAACCTGATTGGTGATGCATATTTGTGATATTGTTTCGTCTGAATTTTATCAATATTGTATATAAAAGGTCTATAAATATCAATAACATTGATTGCCTGTTCCATAAGAACTAATGATTATACCAGATGAGAAACAATGTTTAAAATAATTGCATTCATCGACAACTGAACTCACATGAATCTCTCTATTAAATTCCCGACTGTGTTGTTTCGGACCTTTGCCCCGAAACAATTATATTAGCTTACGTAACCCAACCCTTAAACATGAATAATTGCGGTAATTTTCACACAGTTTGTTTTGTAAGCACGTCTATGACTGCAATTTATATATTGCAGTACTAAAGGGATAACATTTTGTCGATTTTCAGAATAATATTCTTAGGTTTACGAATACAGTACTGAATATGAAAATACATATCTGGTCCCTTGAAAGCCAAAAAGTCCTATTAGCGTATGTGCATAGAAGACTGATAAGCCATTATGGCTTTCAAATGACGATATAGGCACATACTGACCAACGGCGGAGGGTAAATTCATAAATATAAACCATGAATTCTGACATCTGATAGTGACATGTTTATCTACAATATGTGGGCAGAATATACATGTAGTGATGCGCAAATATGTGTATTCTGTTCTTATGAGAATAGTTTATTGGGTGCAATTGACACTGTTACGGACTTCGCAATAGATGATTTGGTGACGAAACTGCGGATGAGAAATGTGCAGGCATCACATAATATCGAGAAGAGTTTCTAGATGAATATTCAACGTGACAATCTTGGGGTTAGGACGCATGGGATCTACACAGTTTATAACTATGAGACATTTGGGTTCAATTACTGGTTGAATAAACAGGTTTAGATCCATTCCTGTAAAAAACTAATATAAATGTCATTAATTGATCTGTGTTTACCCACAATGAATTATTAGCTCTAAATATGATTTCAGGCAGCATAAATTGATGAGGATATGAGTAGACATCGTATAAGTCTGTATGAATTAAATACCTTTGCCGGTCTTTTGTTGTTGTTTGTTTTGGTTAGTGTTTTTTTTTAATTCGTATTCATAGTAAGTACTCATGACGAATAGCATCTTTAAATATGAGATATTAATCTGAGTCCTCATGGTTATTACAGGGATACATTTTTAATCGATGGTGCATTTCAAAGCGAGTACTATTCTTCTAGTTGTTTATTCCTGCATGGAGTTTAACACATGGTGCAAGCGAACAATAAACAAGTTTAAAATTGAGAATACACAAAACACCATCATTTGCGTCTTTCACATATAAGTACAGTTTCTAACTACATGATCAAGTCAAAATGTATTTGACTGCTCTGAAAATGAATATGAAGTTTTATAGAATCTCTACTAAGGAACGCCGTTTAATCGTTCTCATATTTACGTCTGCCGGTTATGTACCATAACGTGTTAAAGGCGTCACTTAGAAAAGCAAACATACGTTCATAATGGTAGAAAATAATGTCTGGCAGATATATTTTAGAAAGACTTACACATTCAATTCCAGAAGGCTCCTAATGAAATGCATGACCGTTGTATGTTTTTTCTCTTGGGTTCATTATTGCCAAGAATATGGAACTGTGTAAATGTTCAGTGTATAAGTTTTGAAACTTTTAATTATCGATGCACAATTAACTGCGTGTAAGAATAAACACTAGTATTATGTGGCCTGCAGAAAAGCGAAAATCTACTCCCACCTGTTCATTCTTATTACAGAAAAAATGCGTGCGTGTTTTATATATGCCTTGTCATATTTTTTCAAAAGTTATTTTATGTTTTCACTCAAAAATGCCTGGTTCCTCTTTATGGGCCAATAAAGAATTATGCTCACTGGAAAAATGTAAACATTTCCTATCGTGTTATTTTTCGTAGTGTATTCAAATATACTGCTAGAAAATGCAAACATATTTGATACGATTCACACAATGATATAGTTTGTTGCAAACTATATTGTTACTTTTATAACTATTTTAATAATTATTTGTCAGTGAAATACACATATAAGAAAATCAATGAAAGTATTTGTATAGGTCACAATATACTAAAAGATTTCCTTAACAAATTCAATGTAAAAGCAATAAATTCAAAAAAAAATAAACTCAACATTTTGCGCGTAGAGACCCTCATAACCATACCTTTTCTTAAAGAGCATTCCGAGCCGAATTGATTTAGACAATAAAAAAGATAGGTCATGTGATATGTAAGAAAGAACTCGACGCGAATCAAAGTTCACTGTTTTACGGCCATCTTTTTACCGGCTACTCTCCAGTTGAAGGTATACTGCCAACTGTCAAAGTCTCGTCATGTAGTCTCCAACCTTCAAGCGAAACAGTGAATTTTTAGTACACAACAATGTTTTTCCTACCACACGTACAAAGAAATATTCAAAAATAAAGTCATGGCAAGTGACTATACAGAAAATTGTGTCTTCAAATAAATGGTGTTGATTTATTTAGAGAGTATAGCATTGCACACCTGAAATATTTAGTATACTGTAACCTATAAGAGAAATTTGTTCTCATTAAAATTAGTTTTTCTTGCATATAATTATCTTTCCATGCATATTGCACCAATATATTAAGTTTGGCTTGTATATCTGTCCATTTGGCCATTTTATTTCATATTTTCAAACACAGGTGATTTTGGTCGGAAGCCGGTGATTTCAAGCGTCTTGAAGCTTAAATGTCCCTCTAACAATTAAAGCTGATATTTGCAATATTTGTGACAAAATACCCAAACAAACCAAACAAACATGTATGGGGGGCTTATGTGGGGTGAGGAGAGAATGACTTTGTTAGATATTTTTACTCTAAGCCATTTTGATAATGTATTTTTTTTGTATTTTAAAAAAAAAATCACCCCAAAAATGTAAATTTAATAGAAAAAAAATTCCAATTTAATCCAAGACAATTAACAAATTAGTCAAAATGGGAGATCAAAGATACTTTGAAGTGTAGAAATCAATCAGCTTCCAGTAATTGCTTGTTTCAAACCAATAAAGTGTAAAATCTTTAAAGCACCTTGTTTGTCGCAGCCTCTTCAATTACAGGCCACCAATTATATATTCTAGTATATAATGTCATGAGTGCCTTTAAACTGCAGCAGGTGGTCAATTTGCATTGCCTGCTCACATTTAGAGGTTTAAGGGAATACAAAATTGCATATTTTGGGCACAAAATAAGTACTTTGACTTTTTTTAAGGTGGCAATCTGGTCAAAATGGGGTTCATAACCAAGCAAAAGAAAAAGTTGCTCAATGTTGGTTTTAAACGAGGTGGGACTAGTCCGGTGAAGGGGAAAAAACATAATTATGAAAGAAGGTCAAATTCCAACACAACCTATGTAAGGTTAGAAAGGTCATCCTTTGAAGCACGGGTAGCTTACAATGACAAGGTTCTTACTTTTCGGGATGTAGACGGCTCTCAAACCCCAGCTAAGCCCTTGCGTCCGAGAGCGAACAAGATTCGCTATGTAGACCTGTTACGGGTTCCTGCTCCATCAAAAGTCCATCCCGACTTACTTACGAACAAGGTCTATGTCCCCGCCCTACTCCAGTCTATGATGTCCTCTGAAAATAGAAAGCATAGGTTAAGAAGTGATAAATGTAGGGGCGACTTGGTAATTGACGGCAGTGCTTCCATAAAGTGGGGCTTAGGCTGGGAGGAAAGGTTAAAATGTACAAGATGCAGATATGTAGGCAAGCATTATAAGCTTTACAATGAGGTTCCATCAAGTACCAGGGGCAGAAAGGCAGCTCAGATCAATGTAGGCTTCCAAATAGGTGTTGCAAGTACTTCTATTGGGAACACAGGTTCCCGCAGAATTCTCAACACAACCAATATCATTGCTCCCTCTCCACTTGCTATGCAAAAACAAGCAAATAAGGTCAATACTGCCCTTAAATCCCTAAATGAGAGAAGCATGTACCAGATTAGAGAAAACTTAGTTGCTGAAAATGCCAAAATTGGTCAAAAAGATCCCTCTAAGGTAAATGTTGAAGGGGACACTTGCTACAACAATCCAATTTTTAACTCTGACGCGACACCCTTTCAAGCCGGAACTATTGCCATAAGCACTATGTGTGAAAACAATACCAGAAACAAGCAAATTGTAGGGGTACAAGTAGCAAATAAACTATGCAGGACTGCATCAATGCTTAGGAATAAGGGTAAACCTGTTCAGTGCCCCAATCATAGGGGGCATTGTTCTGCAAATGTTTCAGAGAGGGAACCAATAGGTGATGAAGGCAAATGGAATAGGTTGTTAGGTGACCAGATCTCTAAGGACATCAAAATAGCAAATTTCACTTGTGATGGGGACAGTAGGGCATTCCAAGGTGTTCGTAACTCTCACGGTCACAATGTGGGTCATCTTAAGGATCTGAGGCACCTAGGCAACTCGCTGAAGCGCGAGCTCAACAAAGCGCCTTTCTCAAAGGGCATGCTCAAGGGTCATTCCAAGTCTAATATCAGGAGTCGGTTCGCTCTCTCGGTCAAAGCTAGGTGTATGGCTGAGCTTAAAGCTGCCCACAATAAACACCAGGGTGACATCAAGGTTCTAAAGAAGGTCATGGTTGATGTAATCGCAACCATTGTTCTATGCTTCAGTGGTTACTGCGGTACTCATTGTGCAAAGTACAGTTATGTCTGTGCTGGTACAAATAGGCAAGCTAAGAATTTCATGCCAGACAATGTCAAGGTTAAAATGGTTGACAGTGACCAACAAGTCCTTAAAAAATGCATTGAAATGGTTTTAGGTCCAGCTGCTCTTGACGCTACCAAACTTTTAACCACAACCCAAAAAAGTGAAGCAGTAAACAGGTCGTACCAAGCTGTCAATCCTAAAACTGTGACTTTCTCACGCAACTGTGTAGGTCGAATTCACGGGCAGGTTCACAAATTAAACAATGGCTATGCTGACTCTGTAATTGCAAAAACCACTGAACTAAATGCTAACCTTACCCAGGGGTCAAAGATTATTAAGCAGATAGCATATGAGGACCGCAACGACCTTAACCGAAAGCAAACATCCGCTACCAACAAAGCACGAGCTTTACGTGCCAGGACGCGGAATTATCGATACAAACTGCATGAGGAATTACACTACGGCAAGGGCATGAGTGACCCCAAACCTGATTATGACAGTCTTCCACACCTTAAGCATCATAAATATGCTTAGTTGATTGTGTACCTGATAATAAATTGTTATTATTACCTGTTTTGGCATAAGAGACCTCTAACAAGTGGCCCTCGCGTCAGCATCAGGCGTTCCTCTACCTGAAAAAGGCAAAAATACCCAATAGAAATAGATATAAAATGAAAAAAAACATGCATTTATGTATTTTAAGTGTATTTCTATGAATAAAAGGAAGTGATAAAGCTTGTTGTATTCATGTTTTTACCAAATATGCAGGCTGGCTCAGTGCCATGCCCGCTGCACTGTCCGAACTGTAAACATGTCCGCCGTTCCATGTTGGTGGAATGGGGCTCTATGTTTAAATGTTCAGGCTTAACACACAAGCTATTGTTGCATAAGTGGCTCACAGAGTCCCTGGCGTTCAATTCTGACTTCATGTAGCACATTAACGCTACACGGTGAACCAAGTATGTCTCTGATTTTATGTCCGAAGGCAATTTAGCCCTCATTCGGCCATAATAGGGTAAGGAACTATTTGAAATACAACCATTCCAGATCAAACAATCTGAATTGATGCATTTAATGCACTTATTTTCTACTCTTTTGCTCAGAAATGACCAAAAATCTGCTTTCTCATCCATATTTTGCACTTGCAGACGATATTTTATTTTAACCCAAAGTCAGTTTAGGTCACAATATACTAAAGGATTTCCTTAACAAATTCAATGTAAAAGCAATAAATTAAAAAAAAAATAAACTCAACATTTTGCGCGTAGAGACCCTCATAACCATACCTTTTCTTAAAGAGCATTCCGAGCCGAATTGATTTAGACAATAAAAAAGATAGGTCATGTGATATGTAAGAAAGAACTCGACGCGAATCAAAGTTCACTGTTTTACGGCCATCTTTTTACCGGCTACTCTCCAGTTGAAGGTATACTGCCAACTGTCAAAGTCTCGTCATGTAGTCTCCAACCTTCAAGCGAAACAGTGAATTTTTAGTACACAACAATGTTTTTCCTACCACACGTACAAAGAAATATTCAAAAATAAAGTCATGGCAAGTGACTATACAGAAAATTGTGTCTTCAAATAAATGGTGTTGATTTATTTAGAGAGTATAGCATTGCACACCTGAAATATTTAGTATACTGTAACCTATAGCAAATACACTCGTTTAAGGACACTCTGTCAATGTATATGTATTTCCAAATCTGCCAGAGAACATATTGTTCTTGAAATTAATACAAATATTTTTTTCTAAGCTTTATTGAAACGATAATCGTACATGTTATAAAGTTGCGTAGTGTAACGAATCTTATAACAACATTATACTGGAGCTAAGTAGTCCCATAAGCAATCTTAACATTCAGTTTGTTTTCAGAAAGCTTCATATTGCTATGATTCTTATTATTTGTTTTGTCCCTAATCGAAACACTCTAAAACCTTGGCATGATCGCTTGAGTACATGTTTATCCATCAAATTCATTAATATGTAGTCGCATAAGAAAGAGTTGACGACTGTTTTATTTCTTTTGTGTCACTAAACTATAATCAGATGGAGGTCTTATGCGTTCCTTCAGGGAGAGTGATTGGACACGTAAAGAGGAAACGTTGTTAGCATCAGTTTATTCAGTGGTAAATCTAAGTATTGAAAAACATCTTTAAGTTCAGTATTACTGAATTATGATTTGTTTTTTGTCTGATGAACGCAACATAGCAATTTATGCTCATTAAATGCACCGGTGCAATGAACATTTGAATTAATAATAAATAGGAAACTTCTGCAACACAAACGTGATGCTATCATAACTGAGGTAATTAATCCTTGTGTCAATGTATAATGCGAGCAGTATAATAATTGTATTAAAATAGGTCATCAATGTAATAAACCTCAGTGCAAAAGATAGTATTTCTGATTATATACAAACTTAGATAAAACAAAAACACTAACATGATAAATATCAACAAAAATTTAGTGTCGCCTACTCAGTGCGGATAGTGTTTGTCATTGGTACATTACTTTATTTATTAACGTATCATAATTAACCCCTTTACTCGTTTAAAACTGACACATATTGCTATTTAGCAACTTACTTCTCTGTTCTATGACGGTAAACGCAGACAACAAGTATTGCACACACGCTTGAGAACGGACTGTAGCTCTCTAAATAAGCATCTTTATGATAGAAACCTAGTTCCATCGCCACTTTGTCGATGTGGCCAAATAGAAAACACCTACCACTTTTTACTTGTTTGCCCACTGTACAAAACGTTAAGACTTACGCTAACAACAAATGTTCGAGAATATACAAATGTACTACTGCGCACACTTCTGTATGGAGATCATAATCTTTCCCAACGCGATAATTATGCTGTTTTCGATGCAGTCCATAATTTCATTGACGCTTCAGGCAGATTTGCATTTGTATAATTAACGGTTCCATACATATATTATATTTCATGATTTGATTTCCAGTTCAAATCCCTATTAATACTTAAACACTATGCTTAACACATATTTCCAAGCTTGTTTGACATTAACATTTGTTATTGTATATTATATATGAAAAGACCGTCACAATATATGTAACTGTACTATTGAGGAGAGGAACCCTACTAGCTTAGTATCGTTCCAATCATACAAACGTATGTTGTGCATTTATTTATGCAATCCTAATTCAAAATAAATATGTTTAAACCAAAACTTACCGTAAGTGCATCAATTTGTTTTTGTGTCAGTTGGGAATTCGACTAATATCACACTACATTAAATAATACCACATTTTTCATTGAAGATTGCATAAAGCACGACCAATATCTACGTTTTTATTCAAAGGAGTGGAATTAATTGCATGACAATGAAATATAGAGATCCATTGGAATCAACTGTCTCAATCCTTAACAATCAAAACAGACCGTTGAAAACTCGTTTTGTGTGAGCATTATACAGACCGCGTTTGAACGTTTTTATCAAATAGTTAGTACAAGGTCGCTAACAAAGAAATGTATTTATAACCAATTTTGTTTCAAAATATAAACATCAATTACTATCGGCAACACTATGTATATAATTGTGTACGTTTACATCAAAGTATAGATATTTCATTAAAATGTGTTTTATTAAAGTGTTGCATTTTTGTCCTAAATCTGGAATAAAAATGAACAGAATCAATATTAATCTACTGATAGACAGCGATTTTAATTAAAAACTGTACATATTTCAATATGTTCAACATACTCACGCACACTTATTTTAACTGTGAAGGAAACATAAAAGGACATTACGCTTATATACATTCATCTACACATTGATCATTTTAACAATGAATAAACTAATACAGACACGTACATGATCTGAAGGTAATCAGTGTAAGCCGATCCGCCCTCTGTTGGTTGCCAATACAGATTGTGTTTATGACCCAAAACTTCGGCATGTTTAACGATGGCGTATCTTACGCTGCCATTCAGATGGTATCAAACTGCCTCGCGTACATGAATTCCTGTGTTAACCCAATTCTGTACGCGTTTCTGCCCGACAACTTCCGTCGAAGTTTCCGGAAGGTGCTCTGTTACGGTTATGGACAAAATACAAAATTCGAGTACGAGAGGACGAATGTTAAAATCGAAAAGACAAAACGGACAACGATACCGGCCCCAGCTGGCAATAATCACGGTACGTCAACTTCACCTCGACATGCACTGGAATATCTACTACTACTTTACATACGTAGTACAACAACGGCGAGCATAACCAAGACACGGTTAATCATTGCACTCAGACGGAAGTATGTTTTAACGGAAGTGAAACCATTGATACGAAAAGTAAATGGATTTGATGCTTTGTTGAGTGGAGGCTATGTACAAAGATATATTTTTTCGCAGTTCACTGACGATATGAAGGCAAATGTTACCGAATTATGTGTAAAGGTTATATGTAAATAATAAATATTGAATGATTCAACCCAATCACCCTATGACATAATTGTTTCCTCGTAAATGTATTCCTATTGAAGTAATTTGGCTATACCAGGCGAATCCCAAAACTGAAATGAAATAATATGTAACATCCTCATTAAAATTGTTTTGATAAATTATATTTATAAATCCGTTATGTGTGTGTGAGTTCGGCGGAAGACATGCTTGTAGACCAGTTCAAACACATTATTCACTAATGGCATATACATATACATTCAACACAAGTTATATCGCACCAAATGGAAATTGTATTTTTACGAAATAAGTCGGTGTATACTGTGGCGCAGCTGAAACACGTAACTGAAAAGTTACAGCACATTTGGTTAATGGTGTCTAGCGTAGACTCACGAACTGGTTTGTTTAATATTCCTTGCATAAATCATGTCTGTATTGTTTAGTACACAAACAGCGCTTATAGAATTGCACTTTGATTTATGTACTTCCTTGCCCTTCATTGCGTTACCTGTCATTTGTAAATTGTACATGATTCGCTTTGTTATGTAGCTCGCTTCCATATTTACAACATTGAAATGGCAATTCTTTGACACGTGTTGTGGATGTCTTCATTACAAGACTTCCCATCTCCAACGTCTTTCATTGGATGAACTATTTAATTGTAAGTACACTTGATTTCATCTTTCAGACATATAAGGCTAGCTAGCTATTAAAATATTACTACTCAACGTTTGTGAAAAAAGAACTAATATGAATACATTGAAATATTTCCAGCTTGATATATATGAATAATAAAATGTCATATGTATTTTAACTATATACAGATTTACATGTGAATAATAAATTATAGTATGTTTTACCCAGTTTAATAAGGCGTTTCCCAAAACGAATCTCCATTGTTCAGACTAAAAGCAAATGTAACAAAATTGACTTTAAACTATTAATGAGAAACAAAATTAATGTCATTGTATGTATAATTTAAATCAATATAATTCGGTCATTTATTGTGAAGTATATTTAGATATTATGCATTACCTCTGACCTAGCAATTACATTTCAGTCATACGTCGTGTGTTCTGGGCCAGTATTTACCAACCTTTTCTTAGAATTAAGACTATAAATAAAGAATATTTTTGAAACTGTACTGTTCTAAGAGTGCTTGAACTTTGAATCTATCTTGATAAATTTCGTCATCTCTAATTACATAATTTTTATTTAGAATGATTTGTTATTGACATTATCAACATTTGTACCCTGTATATTTGCAAATTTTGAAGTATTATCTTGAGACTAAGTCTATTCTTGATTCTTAAGTCTAAGAATGGGGTGGTGTATATGGTCCAAGGTTTTCTGTTTATTCAGTAGTAAATCGCCAAAGACTAAATGATTAGTAAGTATAGCACATTTATATAATTGTATAACTTAGCTACCCTATTCGAGCTATTTACGTATGGTATGTCAGCTATGTTAGCCTGATGTTAATAAAATGTTTACGTTCTTTATAACATGTTGTCTTACTTTATCTAACACGTTAAATTGAGATTAAAAATTGATGCTATAATTTTATATTGAAGGAGCACTGTCGATACATTGCAACGTTTAATCTTTAATCGACCCCACTAACCAAATAACCGAGAACATGACCATTCCCGGTATATTGGTATGACGTTAAGATTTTAATACGCAAAGCTATACCCCATATCTTGTAGGCTTATAAGATGAGGATGCGGTCCTAGTAAATTACGCAATTATTTAAATTAACACACAATACATGTAATCACTACATGACTGACAAGACAGTATTAAACTCTGCGAAAATTCACATCACTTAACATATACAGTATGTGTTTTTTTCAAGATACGCACATGTACTTACACGCCACAAATGGCAATTCACTTGTCTCTACACATGTATATGTTGTACCTTTATAAAATGTCATTCATAGTTGCAAGTGACATGCACTATGTTGATCTGTAGAGGCAAAACAATATTGAACAGCTGACGAGTTGAGGAATGATGTCAAATGCACCGCATTGCATAAAAAGACCGCATTATCTACATACAGACGACATCATTGAGCTGTTAATGTCATGTTTACGAAGTCCGATATGGACTAAGTGATGAGTATGCGTCAAAACATGAAATCACAACAATCAAAACAAATATGTGGTATTTTACAATGTGATAATGTAAATGAAGCTGTATTATTTTTGGCACTACACATATAAATTTGCTTGAATTATATTTCCATGGCATTCTAATTGTATAATTTCCAATGTTATATAAAACCAAAATATCAATTTAATTTATTTTAAATTTATTAACAATAACAGAATCAGAAGCAGTTATACTACTAGTAGCATAACTACTACTACTACTACTTTTACTACTACTACTGCTACTACTACTACTATTACTACTACTACTACTACTACTACTACTACTACTACTACTACTACTACTACTACTACTACTACTACTACTACTACTACTATTATTACTACTACTACTTCTTCTACTACTACTACTATTACTACTACTACTACTACTACTACTACTTACTACTACTACTACTGCTAATAATAATAATACAAATTATATAAAACCAACAACAACAATTAGAAGAAGGAAAAGAAAAAAACAAAGACAAAGAAGAAGTAAAATATGAAGTAGAAGCAGAAGTAGAAGTAGTAGTAATAGAAGAAGACGACGACAAAGACGAATAAGAAGAAGAAAAAATAAGAAGAAATTGTAATACATTTATAAATTAGGTGAATACATAAATGTAAAAACAATTGCGTCACAGTCGGAAAACAGTTAACATACACATCAATGTAATTATTGAATTTTAAAAAGTCATTTAAAATGATCGTTTATTATAAATATATATTTTTATTAAAATAAATATTATTTACTACCGCCCAAAATATATTCAATCAAACCTGATCCATATTTTGCGTTCGTTTGAGTTTGAAATAGAATCCGAGAATGTACTATTTTTTTTAACAAATATGATTTGGCACTAATTAAACTCATCTTAAACTGAACTGCGGTGTCGTATAGATTTTGTTCTCATTACAAAATCTTCATGAAAATATATTGTAGATAGAAAAATAAGTACAGACAATGGCCTGTGTTTGGTTTGCTATGTTTATTTTCAAACGATATGCAAAAACGTGGACTCTATGACAAAATAGTGATTCAAGAGACCGTACGCAAAACCATTAACATCGCCTGTTTATCAAGATACCTATATACAAGATTTTACATGTGGGAACCCTACGAGGCTATATTTTAACGATCTGCACAAATTGCAATGCAATCAGATTAATATGCATTTATAGTTATACTATCTTAATTCTGGATGAAAGTTGCTTTTCGCTACTACTGGAGTTCCGTATATTGGTATATTGCACGGCTTCAACATCGCTGCTGCAAATACCGTCATAAAGAAATAATTTGATAAACCTGATTGGTCGTGCATATGTGTGATACTGTTTCGTCTGACTTTGATCAATATTGTATTTTAGGTCTATAAATATCAATTACATTGATTGCCTGTTCCATAAGAACGCATACTAATGATTATACCAGATGAGAAACAAGGTCAGAAATAATTGCATTCATCGACAACTGAACTCACATGAATTTCTCTATTAAATTCCCGACTGTGTTGCTTCCGACCTGTGCTTGGAAACAATTATTTTAAATTACGTTACCCAACCCACAAACATGAATGTTTGCGGATATTTTGTCTCCCATATATCGGTGCGTTGGTTGTGTTTAAATTTACAATTTGTAACTGCTCTTATCTTTAGCAGTAAATCAGGCTAATACTTCTGCATTTCAAGTTAACAGCTAGCTGAGTATGTGTTTGTTGTAATTTGCAATACCCTTTGCTACAGCTTCATTATATGAACTGAGGTTGCTTCCAATGAACCCCACCTAATTGACTTTTTAAGACACATAAATCTTTAACCGAACTTAAAATCATAGCAATTGTTACCAGCCATTTATGAAAAGGGACGGTGTATGGATACATAAACGTGCCGATAATATAAACTGTAGCATTCAATCTCACATAACCCATTGTAATCAACAGTGTCTTAAAGTAGAAGGTCGATACCACACGAAGACTTTTCAAAGAAGCCTTACTCGACTGGTCATGGCAGTGTTTACGTATTGCAAAACATTATATTCTGAATTATGAAACATATATTTCCGTAGTTTATTTCCCATATTGTATTTCTGTTATTATCGCACCATGTGTTTGACTAAATATTGCGAAACAAATCAGCAGTTTTGGCTCAATTTGTTTACCGAATATGTTTTATAGGTTAACAAATTAAAATAGTAAAAAGCTACGCGTGGGGTTTACTCTGGTTTTGTACATATAAACATGATAATTAATTATAAACTTTTAAACCGTAATTTATTGTTGTATTTGTCTATATTCTAAATTTTAGTACGAATGATACGTTAAGATTCACCCGTTTTAAAATAAGGCGATACACAACGCGAACGTCATCCTGTCTGTAATAAAAGGACGGTAAATAGCTAAAATATATGAATGCATTTTATTCAGTCATGTTTTTTCGCTTGAAGTCAATTCCTTAAAAAATTTTATCATAGGTTGGCATACATGAGAAGTACGTTATTGTGAGCACTAATGATTGGTTGTACATTTAATTAGGAATAAAAAATTCACGGACCAGTCGCGAGTAGGTAGGACTTGGTATCAGTCGATTTCGAAACGCGCAAGAAGCAATATCTAATGTTATTTTATACCTGTTTAAAATCTTAACAAAATACATGCTGTATCAATCGGTGAAATACATGTCGTCAGAAACAAAATTCCGTATTATGCCACTCGCTATTTTTCCGATCCCGTATTACCATACTAGCCGGACTACTTTTTAAATGACGTCATCATAGAGTTATGTAAACAAATATAATTTATGTCTACAATGATTAGTCATTATTGTAGTTTTTAATCAAATACAACAAGGTAAATGCACATTTGAAGTTTATCGTGGTATATAATAAAAGGAATATTACGCTAGTCAATTGTTCTAAGAGTATGTATTAGTCTTGTGGCTTGCGTTATTTGGTATCACACTCGAGGCTCCTCCTCTCGTGTGATACGTCATCACACAAGCCACTCGACTAGTACATACTCTTGGAACAATTGACTAACCTAATATTCCGTAAATACCATTTTGATAGCGATGTAAGTAAATACAATTTAGTGGAAACGTGCGCAACAGTTTTCCCTGCTGATTCAATTAAATATGTTGTTGTAATTATGTTCCTAAAGATCAAACAATATTTATCCACTTAGACAAGACCGG
Organism: Congeria kusceri; assembly: GCA_027627225.1. Taxonomy (NCBI): domain Eukaryota; kingdom Metazoa; phylum Mollusca; class Bivalvia; order Myida; family Dreissenidae; genus Congeria; species Congeria kusceri. The sequence continues at coordinate 27,168,532 of CM051031.1, read as the reverse complement.
ACCACCTGGTGGTTTAATTAATATTCAAATGGTGAATAAATACATTTATTAGTAGTGATAAAACTAATGGTGAAAACAGACGTTCTATCTGTGCGTACCGTATTAATATTCTGTTTTTAAAACGATGCTAATTTGGTACACTCGTGTGTATATCAAATATTGCAGGGTAACTTAGTGAATATAAATAACCGGTACTTGAAGTTTTCTCCCAACTATTGTGGATGCATCATTTTCATTTTATATAGCTATTGCAGTTCACTTGTATGTCATAAACTCACTTGTATATTATCATTCTGTTATAAAATCACTAGTAACTTTGATCTTATAAACATTATAAAATCTATCATATGTTCAATAGCGATATATCTATATCCTGTAATACATACTCTTTTATATATTATATATTAGCTTTTTAATTATTGAAGGTACTGAACAATCACACTTGTTATCTAAATTAAACTTGCACAATTGTTACAATCATAAAATAAATATATATCAATTTATTTATTAAATCTACATACTATTCTACAGAACTGTGAGCACCAGTTGTCTATATTTATCATGTCATCAATCATTGAGTTTGGTATAGCAAACAATTCAAGAAGAAATTTGAGAATGGTTTTTAATACACATACAATCATAATGAAATGGAATAAAAATGCAGTCATGCACTTCACGAGTTCCTTTGTCTGACAATTACATTTGTTCCACAAATACTGCTCAGCTTGGTTCCATTAATACTATGTTGAAAATTAACGCCATTCATGATATTTCTTTGTAACTGTTTCACTCTAAATGTATTTTCCTAGCGGGAAGCGATGGTGTTTGCAATTATATAATGAGGATCAACAGTGCGACCTCTGTAGGAAAGGACGCTTAAAGCAGTGAACATAACTATGGCAGGCTAATGGGATGCTCGTGTACACGTATAAGTTTGAAGAGATGCTAAAGAGGAAACGCATGAAGTAAATTCTCACCACATCAACCTACCTATTTCGACAATTCGGGTCGCTGAACTATATAACAAAACTACACAGTGCAGACTGTTATATTTAGAAGGTAAAAAACTATTGAACATAAAAAGATATAAAGTAAATCGATTACTATTATTGATACATAACATTTTTACAATAGAGGTTGTGTTCGTAAAAATATAATAAACCCATACACATTTTTTTCCCGAGTTATTCATAACGTATTAATCTCCTTGTTGCTGAAAAATGATGAACAGTTTGAGATACTTATACATATTTGAAAACATCCCGAATTTATACTTGAAGTGGAATATACATGTGTATTTCTTCATATGCTAATTAGATTTAAAAAAGTAATCCTAGACGACCAAAACAATGCCAATAATAAACCAATAATGTTTCTGAAATCGCGATCCGAATCTTTCATCGAAGGGGCATTTCGACGTAAGTAACATTTCCTTCTTTATATCTTGTTTTCTATATTTCTATAGTGCGACATATTCGTAAAACAAAATATTCTGTCTGAGCATTTGCATACTTGTCGCAGATAAAATCTTAGGCTCTGTTGCTCTTCCGCTTATTAAAAAACTGTAACATTATTTGTATAATAATTGATATATAAACCAAAACATTAAAAAAAAAACGCAGCTCATAAAAGTTAAGTATTTATTTAAAACGGATAAAACTGACATGCTTAAATCTGGTTCGTACTTAAAGATTATAAACCGATCACCTTTATTATAGCAGTCACGAATGTCTCCGTGGGGAAAGACGAAATATCCGAATGGTACCAATCTAATATTGTAACATAATACATTGTTCTCCGTGGTATACAGACCTTGTTTCACAGTAATACACAAAATGGCCGGTATTCACACAACTCATCTGCATTTAAGATTTAATTTATATTAAATAGCAATGATTTCTTTTCACAAAAGGGTTAAAAAAAGAAACATGGGTCCAATATGTACTGGTTTAAACAGTGCACAGCCACCTCGACCATTGGCATTTCATAGTGTTAAGAAATGTACTTCAGATTTTACGAATTTATGTGTGTGGACCGGAATTAAAATTATACTCGAATGAATATTTACCTTAACATATTTAGTTATAAGCAACGACTTAATTGTTTTCATATTTACAAAAACCGACATAATTGCTGATTTGATTTCATTTCGTTTTTGTACACTTGCATGTTTAGTGGCAGAAAAGGTGAGGGAGCCAAACATGTGTTTCTAATTTTCATTTGTATCAAATGTTAAATATATAGACATATATGAAGGAACTGTTATCGAAAGAAGAAGACCTTACCATGTGTATCATAGTAAACTGTCAAGGGAATCAAGTATAGTGCAGTAGAGTTCTTCATTCAATCAACTTAATTTGCGAGGCAGATCACCTCTGTATTTCCTACTCCACTTGAGTCGGTGTCATATTTAGAAAGCATGCAAATAGCTCCTAACTGAATCGTGGATCGAATTGTAGTTCAAAAAATGCGTCTAATGAACCGAACTCGTCAACATATTTCGTAATCCACACCTAAGCGGCGTTCTACTGCATCGGCTGTTGAACAAATAATCGGGTTTGTCTGCCTCATCCTGTGACGATACTTAACGTCAATCAGAGCCAGGGATCTTTAATCAAGCTGTCACCATCACGTCGATTCTTAACAAGATTATTTTCTTTACTGGTGTTGCAACAAAACATGTCGCAAGCTATAAACTGAAGGATTGGTTTAGCAACATATTTCCTAGAAATCTTCGATAAAATGTTTGTTCGTTCGCTTGTATTGCGCAAGTTCTATTAACGCACTCTCTCTAAAACAAACAATTGAACATTATAGTCTCGATAATTTAAAAACAAATTTAATACCTGTTCCCAGACAAACAATGGCATCATGCCACACCACGCTCACGCACAAGTTCTACGGTCATAAAACAAAATACAAATACAAATTAAGTGGAATGCAACTGAGATCATTTTCACAAATTCGTCATCGTGTGGTTGTGAATTTGATAGAGTCTTCAATTAAAAACTGAAACATGATTATTTTCAGTAAGGTATGTATTTGGTTCTGTATAGATTAGAATATTACCACATTTGAAACTACTATCAAACAAAAACAATGTTTTAGTAATGTGGAAAAAAGTTAATTCGAGTAATAACGAGTTTCAGGTTAAATTTTTGGTATTTCCATTTGCATTGTTGCTCTTGTATTTTGTTTTCAAATCGCGTGTTTGCGTTAATACACATGTGTTTTTGTTTCCTAACGCCTTTTTGTCGCGTTTGTACGCGTTTTAGAGGGTATAAACGATAATTTCCGCGTAATTAAGAGTATGCTTTGTGCAAATTACATGGTACTCATAGGCCTTCGTACTTTCTCAATAATTGAAATATAATTCGGTCAGAAATAGTTTATTATAGTACTCATTCGTTACAAATTTAAACATTAAATGCGCTGTTAAAGTACATAATTTAACAAATATTCGTAATATATGATATATAGTAATTGAAAATTAGAATCTTTCACTGTTATAAAATTCAGATTCTCACATTTCTCTTACTGCAAAAATTCCAGTGATATTTCATTGTGCACGAGTGTTATACGGGAAACACTGTTTCCATCCGATTATTCAACTTCTTTTTATATTGAAAATGTCGATAAATTAATTTAAATTGTTGATTCATTTTAAGGCCATACCATTCAGTTGTCGACGTTCAGCACACACTTTTCAAAACCACTTTTCTCTGATAGGTAATTTCGTTAAGTGGTATATTCAATGCATCTCACATGTGGATTGCAGTAGACGAAACAGTTGACTTGATTATATATTTCGTACTTGCAAAGCAATTTTCTGTGTTTGCTTGTTCATTGTGAAAATGTTTACTTGTCAGGTTTTACATAGTTAACTTAAATAAATATCATTTGATCCCTCTGTATTTAATTACTTAACATATATCCAGGTTTTGGTGACACAATACTATTAGCAAAGAAACGTTCTGATTAATACTGAAATGAACATTCATGTGCGTGTAAAATAACCAAAAACGTGTTTGATTTATTTTAATTGAAATGACTTGACAAGCAAAACATAAAAAAGAAATCATTATTTATTGTTAGCTTTAAGTAGATAATTATGCAAATGATTTTAGTATCCAGCGGCCATATTGGTACGTTTATCTTAAAACATTTTGATTTCAGTTCCAATTTTGATAAGTAATATTTTAAACTACATATAAATTAATGAGTCCAGTTGCAGTTAAGTAAATATTAGTAAACAATAAGTTGTGAACATCTAGCAGAATTTCATGTATACATGGAATAAAATGCTTAAGAAATCCGACGATTTTAAGACTAAGGATAAGATTTCACTTAAGATGCTTCTGGAATACGATCCCTGCTATCTTAAGTATCTTTAATAGGAAGACACTGTTGAAATCGATTTCAATGATATATAATGTTATATATAGATGTGCGTTTACCAGCGAAGAAACATATGAACGATATGCATTTAAACTCACTATTGTATCTATTTTGAAAATCAAGCAGTTTAATAGAATATATTGGTTTTCAGTAGAAGTCTTGTCAGTGACGCAGTATGTCATTGAAAGTCTGCAATAATCCTGAGATTTATTTCAAAAAGTGTCTAAACAAGTAATACGACGACGAATTGCACTGAAACAGGGATTGAATCATATTTAATGTATATATCAGCAAGGCAACATGTAGTAGAAATGTGGTTGCAGCCGTATTCTTCTTTTTGTTCTCAACCAAACATGTACACAGCAATACTGTCGTTATTTTTGGTAAGGACTACGGACTTATGTTGATAGTAAAAATGTAAACTCAAAACATATGCCCGTGTTCTCTTGATTGCGGAATAAATTGTTATGTATTAAATGTATCATTTCATTGAACTATATGTTTTTTTTAAAGATATATGATTTAAAATTATAATAGAAATAACACACAAAACTGTTATTTTATTGCTAAATACGACCTACTATACTACGGTATACTATTAAATGGAAGACATCGCTAATAAATGATGTAAGAATGATAATTACTTAACTGTTTCCTGTCAAATATGCTTGCTGAACGATGTCTTTTCTGTAAATGCTAGCTTGCACTTTGTAAAAGGTTTTACTAATGGAAATAATGGTATTCAGTCATACTGTAGTCACATAAATCGTTTTTTAATATTCCTATTCGGGCGAATAAGTAAGATTAATGATTCACCTAAGTCCACTTTTTGGCTTTTAATGTTAAGAAACTGCACATTTCGGTGCACGGTGTGCAACGGTTTCCTAAATGATGCACACATCTCCATATTGCTTGTTTTCCCAGACTAATCAATATATTTTAAATGAAATTAATGATTCAAGTTATTTTTAGTACAGTGAGGAACATATATGGCTGACTTGTAAACGTTCAGACAGAATAAAACCAAATACAATTATTACAAAAATATGCATTCCAGGCTTACTTAAAGTCGAAATATAAAATATATGTCTTAACTCTGCAAACGTATTTGTGGCAAATATAAAATATCTGTCTTAACTCTGCAAACGTATTTGTGGCAAATATAAAATATCTGTCTTAACTCTGCAAATGCATTTGTGGCAAATATAAAATATATGTCTTAACTCTGCAAACGTATTTGCGGCAAATATAAAATATCTGTCTTAACTGTGCAAACGTATTTGTGGCAAATATAAAATATCTGTCTTAACTCTACAAACGTATGTGTGGCAAATATAAAATATCTGTCTTAACTCTGCAAACGTATTTGTGGCAAATATAAAATATCTGTCTTAACTCTGCAAACGTATTTGTGGCAAATATAAAATATCTGTCTTAATTCTGCAAACGTATTTGTGGCAAATATTAAATACCTGTCTTAACTCTGCAAACGTATTTGTGGCAAATATAAAATATCTGTCTTAACTCTGCAAACGTAGTTGTGGCAAATATAAAATATCTGTCTTAACTATGCAAACGTATTTGTGGCAAATATAAAATATCTGTCTTAACTCTGCAAACGTATTTGTGGCAAATATAAAATATCTGTCTTAACTCTGCAAAAGTAGTTGTGGCAAATATAAAATATATGTCTTAACTCTGCAACCGCATTTGTGGCAAATCCATCGGCTGTACAAATATTCAGCTTTATTTCGGACATCTGTTCTAGACTGTCTTTTCTAACACGTACACTATGGTGTAATAAAACATACATACAATGTTGAACATAAATTTAATAATAAATTCTTCATACAAATATAAGTAGGAATGTTCAAATCTAGAATACTTGAAATGTTTGTTATAATTTATCAATGAAAAGGGCAATATGTTTAGATCGTATTTATACTGGAACAATTTCAAAGTGGTTTTACAATTTCCGTTTAAGCAAGTGTGCTTAGAAGGTGGACAATATTAAATACTTGTAGATGGATAATACTAAATTAAAATAAGTATATTGGGATCTGACACGAATTGTGCTTTAATACCATCGTTTATTACACGAATTCAGGAATTGTGTTAGTAAGCGAGCCTTTGGCGAGCTTACTTACGAATTTCCTTAACGAGTTAAATCAAATATAGTATGAAATGACAACGAGTATCAGATCTTTTTTATCGCATGCTTTTAAACGAGAAAAAACAATCTAATTTTACCAAAACATGTTGACAAATCCTCGATGTTGTGTACTGTCGTGACGTCATTTCATGTTGACGTCTTCATTTCACCAAAATAACGTCATGCGATAGGTCAGTCAACGAATACGTAGCCAATAAAAACGCTGAAAATGTTATCTTACACATGTGGAAGATAAAAATATTCGTAATGGTTGTATTACACGGAAAACAAGGTATTGCATGAAATAAATAGATACAAGTTTAGTTTAGTTACTTTATATGTTTCAGATTGGATACTTTATTCCCTGGCATTAAATAGGAGAAATTGAAATCAACAACCATTTTATACAAATAATACAATGCAAACATATTTTCATTCAGGTATATGTATATACTTTCCCTAGAAGTAATGAGTAAAAAATGTCATAATACATTTTCATTTCCCAGAATAGAATCCATTAATTTTTCAGTCTAAGTAACGAAACACGTTTTGTTCATTCATAGCAATAACTTAGATCAATTATGATTTTATTCCAATTGAGTGCATAAGAGACGAAAATAAATTACGGCTGTTTTTACTTTTTAACAATGAGTTCTTTGTTATCAATATAGTTTAATACGTCACAGGTGTTTAGTGCGCAACATACTTCATTCAGTTGTAATAATAAAAAGCAAATGATAAAAGTATGAGATAAATTTCCTGGAACTTCTGATATTATTATATATTGTTCTCCGTTGGCCAGCTAGATTTCTACACCTTTCAAATAATTGTTTCAATATCTCCCTCTGCTGTGATGGTATAACAATGATTGACAACGCATCTTCAATGAATTACTTTTTTCACTTTGAAAATTAATGACCAGCGAATGGTTATAAAGATTTCTCTTCTAGTGATGTCTTTGGAGATTCATTATTCCTATATTTAAGGTTTTTGTATAAGAAGAGATGTAGTTGATACTTGTCTTTCCGTCATTTCATCGTGCCGCAGAAAGTCGCAGATCTGCTATCTTGGTTTACATCCAACTATGGAGTAATTAAATGGCAGATTGAATACGTATTATATTATTTTATTGTTCTTTAACTTGAATTGCGATGCTATGAGATAAATCTGTATTTATATTTATGAATAAATCTTGGCCAAATGTGAGGTTTGTGCGCCCGTTAAACGGTTTATACCCCCAATGCTTTGCATTGCCCATTTCAAGGCGGTGACACTAGTTTTATTCATATTTGTGTTTGTTACGTTTTGTATTTGGCAATTGACCACTTGCATTAAATGAAGGACCTGGTGCTGTAAATAAGAGTTCCCTCCTGCCGCTGAAGCTGGAGTTTCACTTTGTTTATATGCCTATACTTAAAGGTATACACTTTTTATTTCAAGCAGCGTTATTTTCCCGGACAGCCAATGTGATCTCATAGGATCTCAAAATCAGCTGAAATGAATAACTTATGTGTATTGTATATAGCCAGCAGGCGTATTAAAGCAAATAAAGGTTTTCCATTTACATTTAAAAAAGCACAATGTCGTTGCTATTTAAACACAAATGATTTCAAGAAGTGATATAATATCCAATTGGATTTTGTGATGTTCATAATATCTTAATACATAATTAAATGCGGTGGACATTTTGTATATATAATAAGTGTATTTTTGTATATACGAGTATATAAGTGCAGTTGTTATTTCATCAAATAGTTGTTATTCTCAGAATATTTATTCATATCAGGTTAACTTTACAAAAAACATGAAAATAATATACAATCAATATAATGCACATCATACAAACAATAATTCCTCTCATAATACCACTATAATGTAATAAAAAAACAATTTATATATAAACATTGTGCGTCTGCGCAAACACTAATTACTCTCATAATACCACTATAATGTAATAGAAAAACAGTGTATATCTAAACATTGTGCGTCTGCGCAATTTTTCAAATTAAATCATTTTAATAATATACTCATTAATCATGCATTTACGAACAAAAGACGTTTCCAGAAACTGACAATTTAGCTGTCTGCTGTTCTTTCCACACGTTCGAGTTTAATAGGTATAACATATTTCTAAAATAAACTATTATAGAGAAAAGCGTCAGAAGACGAACAACGGGCGTTACTTTTCGGTAATGAACGAACTGATATCTCCGCTTCTGATCTGAAAGAATATAGTGTTACTTATCATCATAAATCAACCTAAGGACTAAACTGTCCGAACTAATACTTGTTCTATAACGCAAATAAGGCATGCTACCAATTAATCATTCTGTGCCTAAAATAAAAATAATGTACGTTTGCTATTATAGAAACGAGAGTGATTTTTTTTATAATACCCGTTCAATAGCAACATAATTACTTTTCTTTAATAAAGTCAATTGATATTTGTTATGACATTATTTTTAAAGTAACCTACACAATTAGTCTTTTGTGAAAGGCTACAATTATAGTTTGGTGATTTTTAACGACGTATATGTTCGATCAGATATGATTTTTATATGTACACTGTATAAAATAGCTTGAAGAAAATTCATTGTGGATAAACAACAAACTAAAGGAATGATAGCCACCACTAAAAGTTTTAGATGTGTTTGCATATTACTAAGCTATCGAGGCAATTTCCATTGAACCTACATTTGTATACTGTTTGATTTGCGAGACAGATTTCTGTCTTTGTCCTGCTTTTCCACTATGAATTTTATTTAAGCGTGTTTTATTTTAAATATGGGCAATTTTCTGTTATCATTCTGTTTAAATTTGTCAAGCAACATATTTCACTGAAAAGCATATAATAAAATGTCTACATTAAGTTCACTTAAGTATAAAAAAAATAACTCAATAAATGACTAATATTAATGTAAAATTACATATGTTGCTTTTTCACTTTTTACTTTTTCAAGCAAACATTTTCTGCCTTTAGCGTAAAAACGTATTATTAACGTAACATACGAGCATAATATTGAATTTCGCATTTAACGAGCACATACCTATGACTTTGTGGAATCCCATATTCTGCGTCACGTTTGTTTAATGTATTTATTTGACGCCAAGTTGCGTAGTTCGGAATTATACATACGTTATTTAACATACGTGAAGAATTTACACATACAGTCACTGGATTGTATTTTAACATTACAACTATAAACCCAAATGCACATTTACATAAATCCAATTAATATATGTTGTTGAAGCATGTGAAAAACTGAATGTGTATATAATGTCAACATTACGTTCACTAAGGTATAAACGAAATAACTAAATGAATGACTAATATAAATGTAACATTACATATGTTGCGGCACGTTAATGTTACATATTTTAATATGAAGGGGTATAAATAGTACGAAATATTAGGTAGGTTTGATTTTTCTTTAACGTACGTGAAGATATACACATCAAGTCAATGCATGCTAATTTTGCATCAATACTACACACCGAAATACACAGTAAGATAAGTCAAATAATAAATGGTTTTGTAATATGCGAATAGCTATTTTATGACGTTATGATGCTCGCATTATTATAAACTTAATAATTCAATGTATACCAAACAACATGTGAGTCAAAAGGTCTGTATTATATGTGCGCAGTGCTGTCTGAAAGCATTTGATGACAAGTTAGACGCGCGGAACATGTATGACATATGTCGCAAATATTGCAGAAATTGTTACAAAGAAATAATCCGATTAGGCGACTTTACATGATAATGGCCCCATCTCTAATTGAATGGCCAGGTTAAAATCCGTTGTTTTCTTTACAAAATATTGCATTACATAACGTTAAACGGTACTGCATGTACTTGTACATACCGACTTTCAATATACTTTTTTAAATGTCACACATAATTATATAACAGCCTATAAATCGTGACCTTTGTGAACAATAGGCTTGCCTTAGACTGTGTGGATGCTGTGGACTGGCACTATAAACACAACCATATATTGAATAAACGCATACTGTAACCTGGGCGCAAACAGTCACGTAACTGGCATTTTTAGAAAATTGTGAAAATGGTATACCATTTCTCATAACCTATTATATTGTTGGATTGTAGTCCACCAGGATATCCTGACTTTGGCCAAAAAAAACTACATATTATTAAACAGTTCGTCTCCTGTAATCCTTCAAATTATACTACTAATTAATTAGTGAGATTTTACCAAAAAACGTTATTTTGCAATTCGTACAATTCGTGCTAATACAATATTATACATGTCGCTAGTGTAATACACTAGTACTTCTGGATGTAAAATAAACATTTGCAAGAAGATTCAAACTTAACAAAAAACAACACATGACCCCAACACTGACAACCTCATTGATGTGTTCAATTGTGTTTTGTTGTTTTTGATTTTTCAATTGTGTTTCACGTCGTAGCGAATTGTATGTGCAAATGATTGTTGAAGTAAACAATACGATCAGAATGTATTATATTTGTGTTGATTTACATGTACATGTATGACTTGCGTAGCTGGAATACTGCTTATGCATGTCGTCGCTAATTTAGAATTAGTGTTCTCAGTCTATGAAATTTCGGGTTACATAAATTTAAAATGTCTTTCAAGCGCAATAATGAAATGACTAAATAACGCATGTTACTATATACCAATTTATATCCTCCAATCAGCTGCAGCAATTCGCTGCAGTACTCGGAAAGTGTCCCTTACGAAAGTTCGAAACATAATGTTGACAATATCGCGTATGTGCAATAACACGGTTAAATAATAATTCACCACATGTTCAACGTGAATGTTTTGCTTTCTAAATAACGTTTTACAGCTTATCTACCGAGGAAACACAACATATATATTTTGGAAACAACGTATCACGACGTCATATATAATAATGAAGTGAGCGCGCGCGTGTTTTCGCGGACACTCCGGTGTGAAGTTAATATTACGTGATTGCGGCAAAAAAAAAAATCGAACAAGGTTATTTAACAGCGTCGTGTACAATAAGGTGATGCATTTGGACTCGTACACAGCTGACATACATTAGACTCGCCTATCGACTCGCCCAATATGGTATTTCAGCTGTGTACGAGTCCAATATATTACCATATTGTACAGAAGGCTGTTAAATAAATAATATTATTGTGTTGAAATATTATTATAATCGCTTATCCGAATTGCTGTACTAAATACAAATGTGCGATATACTAATATATTAATTCGGAAAAAAGTCATGTTTGTTAAAGTGCTTTCTTATAAAATTCTAACTGTAAAAACACAACACAACGCTAATTGAAAGACAAAATATGTCATAGTTTCCCAGAATGTATTTTCTAACAGTCAAGGCCAAATATATGTTTTTTTGAAATATATGAGTTTGTACTCTTGTAAAATAGTTTATGTCCTGCAATGCGTCAAAAGAACGTTAGCAATGTATTACTCAAATAAATGATATAAATAGTTAAATAAGTATTCAATATGCTAAAAAGTGTGTGTTCTAACTATATTTCGTTATACATAAGTTATGTAATCAATTTTCGAACCCCTTATAGGTGGTTTGCTTTGCTCAGAATAGTTAATAGTGTTTTGTAAGAGCGATATTTTATCATTTTACAATATGAAAGTCTGAAGTGATTCGGAAAAAAAAAATACAGAATAACGATATGTGCTTGACGCAAGAAATAAAGATGTTAATGGAGTTCGTATCAGTGTGATTTAATCTAGCAACAATATCAGTGTTATTGGTGAGAACGTCTGTATGTACCTTAGGAGTAAATCTCTGTACAATATTCAAAACATAAAAGCTACCTTTCACACAATGACAACAAATAACGTGTTTCATTAGAAACGCCCCCTATCTATTGCTAAAGAGTATTTTAAATGAACAATGGCATGTCGACTGATACATCCTTTTGAAAATGCATAACATCAGGTTACCGTCGATTATAAATTTTGCAATAAAGCTCTTGTATTGGTGCGTGTTAACATTTGTCACGAAATGTCAAACGACGCGTCATTGACTGGATGTATTGCGCATGCATGTATGTAAAAGAATACAATATTTAATGTTTAATACACCACACATATATTCTTAATCATATTTTACGTTTCTTAATAAGTTTGTGCACATTTAAAACAATGTGTTGATACTTATCCTGCTAATGTTAATTGTTCACGAATAACAATATGTTTTGAATATCTTCAACCAGTACAACATTGCATCATTAAACGCAGGAAGAGCGTCATTTTCTAGGACAAGGGACATAACCTGAATTAGGTACTGTGAATGGTTTATATGTAGCAATATTAAAACTTTATCAACGTATTGGTGTTCAATGTTTCTGTACGTGCAATGACAACAAAGAGAGCAAATGTCACGTACTAACAGAAGGAAACTGTCACGATATGTAATTTATATAAAACGACCCCGCTTTAGAGCACTAAGAGCGCTATTCGAAATGCATTTTAGTTAGCTTTCGTGGTTCTTTATTCGTTTGGAATATGTACATATGTATACTCCAAACATTAACAATAGTATATTGCATATATTTTTGTTTCGTGCTTTACGTTGCTTATAGTACGCTGCAGTCAATCTTTGCAAACTGATTGGATCTGTGCTATTTCATATTAGACACCAGATTGATTCTGGCAGATTTAACAATATTGTAACACGATTTCATTGCACGTAATGTTACTGTGATTGACTTTTATTGTATGATGCAAGTATCATAAACACGATTTAAGACAAGGCGGTATTTATGTTGTTTATTTTGGCGCCTTCCGCAGTGACGAATCTTATTAAATAAATTGTTACAACATAACTAAGAGATATAACTTAATAAAAAAAATTCCATTTTAATTTACGTACGACATAACATGTCACATTTCAGATTACATTGTTGGAATCCGATCTGTTGATAGAGCTATCATTAAGTTGTCTAATGGAATAAGTTGATGATACACATGTGTATAAGCGTTTTGAGCTACTGCATTGAAATTCTTTTAAATCGTTTCAATTGAACATTGCAAACTTATATATACAAATGCACGTACTTTGGTGTTAGTTAAAAAGCATGACGTAGACATATACGATGTCTGTATAGCGTAAACTTTTTCTAACAAATGGGTTGTGGTTACAGAAATAAATAGCTAAATACAGTATCGTTAGTGGAGTTGACAACTGAATCCGACGTGACAGAATTCCGGATCAAAATGGAGACAACAACATATCCATGTTTACAGCTGTTACCTCATTCTGACATATAATGCCTTATTAATGACTTTGTTAGCCACATGACTTAGCCTTGAAACATCAAATGATTAAATAAACTGATGATTGTGGCATAACTTATATATTTACGCTTGAAAAAGTAGTACACTTATTTAACGCCATATGTGTAAATGAAAATTGATAAACGGGAGCAATTAAGACATATTTTTCGTTTTATCGTTGTTTATCGGCCAATAAACAACGATTTGGATTTCAGATGTGTAAGAATTAAACAACGAGGGCGATAGCCACGTATCAGAACGACAAAGAGTTGTTAAACAACGATAAACAACGATAATCCGAAAATTATTTCAAATTTAACATGATTTGACATATTTTTGCAATTGTAATTGAAACTACTTTTTACTATGCTCCGCACAGAATTGGGACTTCTTTTTGCGTTATTTGTTGGGCAGTTTAACAACGATAATTGCGTTCTTTGTCGAAAGAAGAAACTAGTGAGTATCATGTTAGAATAATTAATACGAAACGGTTTTGATTTGATTTGGCATATCGTACATATCAACATACTTCAGGGATGTATTTTCGCAGTTTTTTAATCGCATTATCACTCAGTCTACAGAAAACTGATATAAAAATTATTTTTGGCATTCGGCGTATCTCACAATGATATTCAACTCCCCTGAATTTGGACTGTCTCTATACACATCAACATGTATTATAACATTGTAAAAGCATAACTTGTTAGCATTTGAAAATTAAATGCATCATCTATTAAATTGTATTGGTGATAAACTATATATAAGCACAGACAGGGAAAACGCATGATCATTATTGGAATTCGTCACATAAAACATAATAACTTGAACACACTCTGCTGGATTCTTGACCTATTTTAAAGAAAATATTTGAAGCACACACTATGCTGGAACAATAATGCTCTCTCTAGTAAGTAATACAAAATTTACTTAATCCCCTACCAACGTATACTAGTTTCATGTTTTGAAATGTGCATGGAATAAAGAACACAAACATTGCAAATAAACTGTGATTTCAAACATAACATTGAAAAGACAACCTCCAGGACAACTGCAATTTCCTGTTTAGCTGAGGAAACCATTTTGTTTTGTGATATGAACGATTCTTTTCAAAGCGGAACATTTGATATATGGCTAGACGCCTATTTGTGCTCTTGGAAATAGTTTCACAAATGTTCTCTCTACAATAGATTGCACTTGTAACGATATGGTTTATATATTGTGAGGTTTTCAAGGACTGACTCCGGTTCATGCAAGAGTTTCTAATTAATTTCAACATAATGTGTTGTACATCATCCATCTGACGACGGTCTCAATCACACACTGTAAGATTATGGCGCCTAATGTCAGTGTATTACAACGTTTAATTTTATTCACATAAAATGCATCATTTTTTGTATGTTCTGCTGTACGGAATATCCTTCGACACAAACATAACGAAAACGGGGAGCGCATTTAAAATGTCATTATATGTCTGTTTGACAACGTCCACAATATTTTAGTGACATGTGGTTTGCCATTGCGCAACATATATAACATATGATATTTTATATAACTGCTTACTAACAGACACCTGTGTTACTACACCAAAAAGCGTACAACAGGTGATATTGGACTTGTTTTAAATTTCATGCATATTTCATGAACATACTGTTTCTCTAGGTATTATGACAATTTCTTTTAGTTTCTTGTAAATAGTAATGCATAAAAAATGTAATGCTATTTTATGCATGCAATATTATTCTAATCACTCAGTGCTTTCTTCCAAAAACGTTGTGACAAACAAGTGCATCACATTACAGCTATGGACATTTATTCTGCATCTGAGACTGTGATTCTGAGCTAATAAATTACAGAATTTGACAGGGTATTACCAGGAAATACATTTTCATTTGCGGCTTGCTTTCTATCTGAGGAATGTCAGAACATCAACTTATCGATATATTTATCAAAATGCAAAATGTTTTACCAGACATATACATATAGTTCATTCATTATCTGATTTATTCTGTCTTGTAACTGTTGGTACTTTTGACTAGATTTCTCCAAGTCCTTTCGTTGATGTCTTAGAGAAAACAGTTCCGCAACAAATATAATCTGGATAAATATGTGCATGCTGCTATGTTTTTGAAAGTTTTGAAAATAATGCCCATGAGATAACAAAAATAGAAAAGCAAACACATGTGTTTCAATTAAACATCCAATTAATAATTCAAATTCATGAGTACGCTCATTAGGTGTGTCTAACAGAAGTATTACATCACTCATCTTTTTGTGTGCTCTTATGGATTGAAAGCATTGTTAATTTGAACGGCATGCTGTTACAAAATTCAGTTGCAAATAATTCTGAAAACAACGATTTCTCCTGCTTAGCACCACATAAATCAAAATGCATTTAATTCACAATGATGTTTTTCTACTTTATTAGTAGTCTTTAATATCAAGATCTTTCGGATTCATTCGAAAAACAAGCACTCATAAAATATAGTATTAATGTATAGAAAATATAATGAAGATGTATTATATGTGTTCGTTATTTCTATTTGTTGCTGACTGTTTAATTTATCTAATATAGGTCCACCTGTGTATTTTTATACGATATGTCCTTAAATTGCGTGAACCATTGGTAGTGTTTTAGTGAGAAAATGCCAAGACTAATCTTAATGCCCTTCATTGAATTCATCATGCTAACTATATTATAATATATATAATTGTTAAACTGTTTATATGTAAGAACGTGATATAAGAAAAAACAATGCAACGTGGCACACATAACACTAAGAAAGAAACGACATTGAGAGTAGTTTCGTGAACAAACGTATTTCATTTTGTAAATGACGACTGTTACTTTTTACCATACATATCGTCGTTCGGACATATAATTCATACAATGTATGACTGTGTTGAACCGGTCGGCTATTTACTTAAAGGGATTGCGTTTGCTATTGATGATCGTCGAAAAGAAACTGCAGCGTCTCGAATGGTATGACAAACAGCATTTTGCAACATATTCGAAACGGGTATATACACATATATAATATATTAAGCAAAATTGAAATTTTGGCTAATGTTTTTCTGTTAATTAGTTGTTAGATATTAAATTAAGACATAACTATTTGCTTCGAGAACTGACGTGACCAACTGAAAGATTGTAATGTTACTCCTTTACCTGTTCATATATATATTTGGCCCCTTATTTAATAAACACATCCGACCTTTCTTGTTGATTGACTTTATACAAGCTGACCGTATTATAAGTATAACATAATACGTGAATGCTCATGTAAGGGCACATCTATGAATATGTTAGATTACTGATCAGATACGTTCATATAATTAACGCTAAGCAGGAAGTTTGTCACAGGAATATGTTTTTGAAGCGACAAAATTGGCAGCTTAGTTTCCACAGCATAACTAGCGCTTACACATCTAACTTAGTTCCTGAACGCCATTCACCCACAGTGGAAAAATCTTTTATTTTGTAATTTCATTAAGGTCTTTGCTTACTACATTTTAAACAACCATTTCGAAAACTATAACAGACGGACATCGATGGTTTTGATTCATAAACGTGTAAACCATAAGCAATTTTCGATACATGTATCACAATTAAGTACTAACTGCTGCATTCTTTCGGGTTACAACGATTTGGATATCAATAACGTTCGATACCTCTCCCTACCAGTCCCCGAATAGAATCATGCCACTGTTATTGGTTGAAGGTAAACTGAAATGAGTTCCATTCCAAGATGTTCCGTTTACATGTGTTTGCATTAGATGTTCCGTTTATATGTGTTTGCATAAATATAGGACCTCGGACTGCTAATATGAGTTCCTGCTGTCGCAACTGGAGTTTCGCTTTGTTTATATTTAGACGCAATGCATATAATTAGTGGCATTTAATTCCGTGTCATGATATTGCGATTGAAGTATCTAGGTTTCAGGGCAATCCATCCTGCAGCGCTTATGCGATCTGTGAGCACATTCAGAAATACACGTTTCAAAATGTATTTATAATAATTGGCACGCATTTATATCGTCTGTTTTTGTTTGTTAGTTAGTGTTCTTGAGCTTGTGTTTCGGCACCATTCACGTAAGCAGAACTTAAAGATTCAAGGACCATAGAAAAGTTTCAAAATTTATTATCACGACACATGTTAGTGGATTAGTTCGCAAATTCATGGCATATTTCAATTTTATTTCATTACCTCTAGAACGTTATAAACCACATGGTAATAAAAATGTAAATTCACATTCTTTATTATTAAAATACTTATTGATTGTGTATTTGATATGTAGTTATTTCTTACTTGTTTTCTTGAATACAAATTAGAAGAATCAAACACAAATTTCTATACGATTCATTTGTAATAGTATCCTTGAATTTGTTTACATTCACTCGTTGAAACGGAATTTTGTAGGTCTGGAATTAATTTAAGTTTCCGACAAACTCGAAAAAAATTATAACAGTTTTGTTTAAAATTAAAAGATTTAAGGTTCTGTTATTCTTAAAATTTAGAATTGACATGATTTTAACAAGGTTTAAAATTTAACATTATTTCATTAGCCTTTTATTTATTCATAGTGCATGTATGAGATTGTAAAAAGCCCCAACGGCACAAATCTACTGCAGCAATAATTGTCTTCTACAAATGGCTAATTAATAACTTCACAATACAAGGATAATTGATCATGACATAGGTTTGTAAGACAAGGTTTCCATATTTGGAGTTATATTTAAACAAATTACGATTACTTCTTATAAAGGTAAGCACGGTAATCTAAACTTTATATGAAAATGACCAGTACACATTTATATTATATATAATGATCTGGTATCGGATATGATCTGCGAACAAAAACATTAATACTGTTCCATATGTGAGCTTTTTGATATGGTTTACTTCATTGTTTCTATCCTTAATTGAAAATCCAGCGGTGGTCTCCTTAAAACAATCTTGAACAATATAGGAATAATGAAACTCCAGAGACATCACTCGGAGAGAAACCCTTATAACTATCCGCTAGTCCTTTATTTGAGGCAAGTAACAATGATTAAAACTGGGGTCATCGCCTTGGACTAGTTAATGCAAAGCATTGGGGATATAAGCCGGTTTAAAGACATGTCGAACCTCATACTTAGCCCAGAATTTATCACAATACATGTAATTGTTAATGAACTTTAACCTCATAGAATTGCAATTCAAATTAAATAGCAATAAAAGAGAATATTAATTCAATTGAATTGCACTTTAATTACTCAATGGTTTAATGTTCACCAGCGCAATAGAATTGCAACTTTCTGAGGCACGATGAAATGAAATAAATACAATTATCTGCTAAATGCCTGCTTTTTAACGAAATTTCAAGAGCTAGCATCATATAGTACAAATCACAGATCGTCGTCGTGCATCTCCAGCAGAAGCCGTAATACGTGGTGTAAAAGGCCAGATAACATAGCTTATACCTGCAACAGAAGCTCGCCTTTTGTTCAGTTGCAACCAGTAGTGAATATTTTCAATTACTTCAGATTGATTGAGCAACGCTCTGGCAACTGTTTACACTTCGCAATGAAGTTTATAAAATGAGATTGCAATGCATGCAGTTTGTTAAATGTGAAATCGAGGCGTCTGAGAGTTTATTAACATTTATTGTTTTTAATTAATGCAACACAGCACGTTCTTCTGCAATGTTGTATTTTTTTTTAAGTTGGACTATCACATTCGAATTTAAGGTATATTTTGTTGATTTCTTATCAATTCCAACTAATAAATTGAAATATGCTTGGAATATTGGCATCGCTTATAACAAGGTAATTACTCGACAAGGCCGTATGTAATGTATTACTCATGTAAGATGGATTTAATACAGAAAATGCAATTATTTCAACGATGATTTTGTTTTTTAAAAGTGACTGATATAACATGTTTATTTGCTTATGGTACATATGTTAACTCTTATTCACAAAAAGTATTAGTGTAAACTGAAAAAGCGTCTTAAGTCGTCCTCTATGTTTGCGCGGTAGTTTTGTGCTATATATTGTATATCGTAAATGTGTTTGTCAAAGTATGTTATTATAAAATACATTGTGCTGTCGTCACCAAAGGTGTTCAATCTGTACAAGCTATTATCAAGTCAAAGTGTAATTTCAATTAGGTGGTGAATTATGCATGGAGTAAACGGCAATTAAAGGATAATTAAGGTTAACTTGGTATGTGTTTTATATAAAACCTAAAAAATATTTCAGCAACAGTGTAATATGAATTGACTAAAGCCTAGGTCACACATAGGTCGCCGACCAACTACTGACCTCTGACAACTAAAATGTATGACGACCAACGACAACCTCTGGAGACCAAAACCTAGAAAAAAGCAATGGAATTTAACTCGGAGACTGGTCGGCGATTGATTGGAGAATTGGTCGGCGATTGATCGAAGACTGGTCGGCTATCCGTCATATGAAAAGTCTGCGATTGTCATCAACAACCACCAACGACTAGCTGGTGACTAGTTGGCGACTGGTTGGCGACTGGTTGTCGATGCTCGGTGGACGGTATTTGGATTATTCGATATTAATTTAGGTCAGTTCTATGATTTATATATATACCTATGACCTAGGTGTAACAATTCATAATGGAAGAAGAAGAAATCATCATCATCATGATCATGGTCTGAGACAAGTCGGTGTCCTTTCGCCGACCAGTCGTCGATCTGCGATTACTCGCCTACTGAATAAAGACCAACGAATACCTTCTCAAGATTTTTGGTCGGAAAAGGTCTTCGATGCAACATGGAAGACCATTTGCGACCAAAAGGGATCGAAAGACCAATCGGTGACCATCTACAACTTGTCGCCGACCCCCAACAACCTGTCAAAGACCTTTTAAAGACCATCAGCAACCACTATTTGACCAGTGTTTTACAGACCTATAGCTTTCATTAGCAGAATGATATCTGCATTTTCAACGAAAGAAATGTTCAGAAGTATAGAACTCGGCAATTGTATTATCATAATAGTCTGGAGACTGCATACGCTGGTCAATATGGTAGTCATCCATCCTCTGTTTAATAACAATAAATATTCCTTAGTGTGACTTCATCTAGGAGATTATGTATGATTAGTCTGTGATGTGGGTACAATTCAACAACATATGTCACATATATAATGGTTGTGTGCTCTGTTATGTGGTAAAGTATTTATTTTCAGTCGGAGAATATTAATAAATATGTTTATATATATGACAATGGTTATATTTTTTTCTGTCGTAACTGTACTTTAGCTGTTTCTTGGCTAAAACGTCGACTCGGCATCTCTTACCATCAAAGTCTATGTTTGTGCAGTCAATTTACCTTTGAATAAGAATGTCTGAGCTCCTAGTACAACTCTGATGCACTTTATCACATTTGCGTAGATTAACTTTTGTGTTTGTGCGTTCGACGTATTTGTTCAGAATAAAAGTTAATATTTCATGAAAAAGTCAAACTTCAAACATAGCTAATTTATTTAATCACAACGTTTTGGCTTCCGAATAACAGTTCACTTTAGCACGTTTATCTCAGTGTTCTGTAATATATC
Organism: Congeria kusceri; assembly: GCA_027627225.1. NCBI lineage: Eukaryota > Metazoa > Mollusca > Bivalvia > Myida > Dreissenidae > Congeria > Congeria kusceri. Next base: position 27,147,126 of record CM051031.1, on the reverse strand, counting down.
AGTACTAATACTAGTTTTGAACAGTGTACATAGCACATAAAAACTAAATATATTTTTAAAATGGTGTCCTTTTTATCTTGGTTGCCATTCAACTGAGTGCACACATTTTTATTAAATGTCGAGAGCATTATCTAATAATTTGGTACGCATTAAATTGATATTGTATTTTAAACTGAATCAATTACTCTGATTTTATTAGCTGCAATTGATTTCAATCCAAAATTAATTTGCCAATGGTATTTTGTTTCAATGAATCGCTTAGCTTTATATATGTCTGATAAAAATACTGAATATTATATAGTATCGTGTGTTCTAATGTATGTACTCAAACATGTTATATTCAACGTTACGCGACATCAGATTTGTTTATTGTACCAACTAAGTTCTTTTGGAACTTTTGTTATGCAGTTAGTATGACCAGTAACTATTCTAGATCTTTGAACGACAGAATAAACTTCCTCGGGGACTAGGCTTTCCGCAAGCGAAGGCAATAAAAGAGATTCTGCAGTAAGCACGGGCACAATTAATTGATGTATCTTTTGAGATTCTACAATGAGTTGAAAACGAAATGTTACAATAATATTCCGTCAGAATGTTTTCAATAATTAAATGGATTGCGACTAGTTAATGTTTCGAGTTAGACTGAAATCACGCACGAAAACTATGTGAATCCGTAAAGCTTCCAATTGTATGCGTTCTTCCTTTAACTATCCGATTTCTTCGAAGTGACCCTATTTTAAGACGCAGAATTTAGATTTAACAATTCAATGACCATTATAGCGTACACATACATCGTTTACTCAATATGATGTCAATCAACATAAGCATGTACTTTGTACTGCACTAATGTAAACAAATGTATAGTTATATGTACGTGGTTTCAGGTATATATTAAAAACTCCTTACATTATATTTGTTGGTTAATGTAGCATATATCACGCGTGGATTTGTGTCATTTTCTTTGCTGTTAAAGTCACACGGGTTGAAATTTCCTATAATGTGTGAATGTTATATTATTCAACACGTTGTGTATAAACTAAACTTTACATAGACGTAACATCATCGAAATCAAAGAAGAGCACAATGTAACAAGCACCACATCTATCGCAACACAGTTCCATGTTCCACGATCAACGCTACGGTACGACAAAAGGCAGTCAAGGTCGGGCCCTTGGAAAACGGTTCAATAAGGTAACCTAAGTGCGTGTAATTTCTTTGGAGACAATGAAACGAGATGTTGTTTAATATTCGGTTTTCTCACTACAATCGAAAATACTGAAAATACTATGTAATGCAATCTGAACCTCGTTGTGGTTGTAAATACGTCAACGTAGATCACTATGCTATGCAATTTACTGAAAATTGTCTGAACCTTATGGTGGCTGTGCATGTTTCAATTAGCATAGTGCTGATTAGTTATTAACAGCAATTTACGTCTACGAGAAAATGTGGCAGCTGTTAGCGTGAACTGTGAACTGTGAATTTAATTTAGTTGAATCTTAACGAAAATGGATTCTCCATACAGACCTGTATGTATATACGTGGTAAATACATGCGGTCTTTAAATATAATTTAGCTGATTTAACAAAATTATAAAATACCTACAATGCAAGCTTTTAATTCGTGTTCATCCTTATTGTCAAACGCATCAAAACAATTACTAGAAATGGTATATTTAACCATTCTTAAGCATTACCTTTGAATAACTCAATAACAGATTCAATTTTCAAAATAATGTTAAAAATATTATTTTGCGCTCTGACATAAAACTATAAAATAGAATGCTCTAATATTTAATTTTTCCAAACCACTATGCGTGTACATTGTTCGGGTGCATTAATGTCATTTTGCAAGTACACCAGCTGTTAGGCAAGAAGACCAAATGCTATGCAAGCTACAGTTTACATTTCATAGAACAAGATTTTAATATACAAAGGCCAATTGTCACCACGCTAGATTCCATAGAACAAGATTGGAGTTTGCAAGCATGCCAGTTGATACATAAGCTACATAATATATTTAATAAAACGGAACAGAATATACCAAGCAGATTTGTAGAAGTTCTTCGCAGGCCTTTAAGCCTCAGTCACACATTCCCGATTATGGCTCCCGATAGCGTCCCGACAGCGCTACGATACAAATAATAAAAAGTCGTGAATGCCGGGACGCTGTCGGGACGCTGTCTGGAGGTGTCGGAACGCTGTCGGTACGCTGTCCTAAGAATCCGGCCTTATCGGGACATGTTCGGCGTGATCGGCCAAGCACTCCGGACAGTTAAGGTTTTCCCTTAACATTCGGGAGACTCAGCCGAATGTGTATAGTCAGGACTCTATCGGGATAGATTCGGCTGTGTCGGTTCAAATTTGGGACGGTGTCGGGACGTTATCGGGACATTGTCCTGTGGAACGGGATCGATAATGCATTATAAGTAAGATAGAAATATCACGTCTGGAGTATTGCGGCAGTCACAAAGTCCCGATTATGGCTACCGACAGCGTCCCGATAGCGCAACGATACAAATAATCAAACAGTCGGGAATGTCAGAGCGCTGTCGGGACGCTGTCGGGACACGGTCGGGTCACATTCGGGAGAATCGGAACGCAGTCGGGACTCTGTCGAAATGCTGTCTGGACGCTGTCGGGACATATTCGATCTTGCTATCAAAAATTGAATTTCGAGCCCCGAATCTCAGAATATTGTCCCGACTTTTGACAGATTTGATTCGGGAATCTGTCGGCTCAAGAACGGCAGTAAAAATCGGGAATGTTTGACTGAGGCCTTTTCGAGGCTTTTAATCAAGCGTGCTGAATCTGACATGTACAAGTATCTAGCTAATTCCATTTATTGTCAGTCGTGGTGAATATAATAAATCAAGATTTACCACGGCGCGTTGCAGTTTAACCCTAATTAATGAAAATGTTACATTTTAAATGTCTTGCTTCGTTTATCATGCAGGGGCTAAAATAACGAACGAATAATAAAATTGTGTGATACATGTAATATATATTAATAGAACATGCGACAGAGGTATCATGGTTATGGTACACAATTATGCACAGGTTCCAAAGAACGTTGGTACTGCAACAAAGTATTACTATGGCAAAATTTGAGCAATATCGGTTTTGTATTAATAATCACTTTCAGAAACTATAGGTGATATAAGTAAAGCCAAATATATAAGTATATATGTCGATAAATGTGAACAGAAGACCTTAGAATATGTGTCATTTGATTGATCAATGTCAATGATCAGACACTAGTTACTTCCGAGGGGGAGTATCAACATGTTGAACTAACAGCGTTAGTTTAACAACAATACACCATACAGTGAAATATCAGCATGGAGCGTGAAGAAGTGTATTTTTATGGGAGAATTTTGTAGATTTTAACCAAAACGGCGCCCAAGATCACAAGCGACCACGGGTAACAATGAAGAAGAAATGTGTCCGAATAGACGGATAAATGTATTGTACAACGAAATGTATGTGTTTTGTTTCGTGATGCCGTCGTGTACACATAGTTTGTACTAGCTTGTACATATTAACGTTTAGACATTTTGGAAATGTTTAATCCTAAAATACCTGCATCTGATTTCAATTAAATAATAAAAACAGAAAATCAATTAATGCAGGATATATGACCAGGCCCTGAATTTTAGGAATTAAAACTATCCGTAATAATAACTAAGCATGTACAATTAATAAAATATTTAAATATTATAATTTCTAAAACGCGGTGTTTTTGCAATGTAGAGTTATGTGTTGTTATATTTGTTAACTATAATTAAAATGCATCCATCAATACGTTGATATAACCTCGACTATTTGTGAAGTCGAAGAGCAAAATGTTCGAACGCATTAAATGGTATGTTTTAATCAGACAAATCCCGTTAATGAACGATAATTATAAATTATGTAATTCTTAAATGTATAAAAAGTTTTATACTTATTTGCATATAATTATATTAACGGTGTATTACAAAACCGAACTAAAAGTGTTGACATTCTACCAACAGTACTTTCTTGAAGAAATCAACCGTTGAAAATCTAAGTTCTAGTACAGTAAGTACTAGACATAGTTTAATAGAACTTGAAACGAATTTTGTCTTCATAAGCAATAATAATGTTATTAAATCCAACGTTATAATGAATTTACAATTTCGGCAGAACATAATTTATCCTTGTGAGATGTTTATTGGCTGCCGGTTTGGATAAGTAATTTGTGGTAAATGTCAATGTCTCTAATTATAACTTTTGAATTATACACCCATGTAAGAAACCACCATTTTCGCCACTTTTATCAAAGCGTATTTTCATCTCACGTTATGACATTAGTCAAATAACACTTCTCACACCTAACCATCTCTTTGAGAAAGTTCATTGACACCACTAGGAGAGTTTCTGCCATACTTATACATAGCATACACTAGAATATTGTTGGGATTATAAAAATATAAATGTAATAATTATGGATATTGTATATATGCTTACACATTTTGCTATAATTTGTAAATTACCTGAGTGTAATTAAAGAAAAGTTTACCATGTAGATTTTTTTGACATAATGAAATGAAACTCATGACCAAATGTATGGTCAGCGTAAGTAATTAGATCTAGAATTTGGCTAATTACTGACATCCTTATATAGCTCCTGTAGACAATTTTGTTATTTATTATAAAGTTTGTACTCCAATTATACCAATATATCTACAAATGCTTATTTATCTTTGTAGTTCTATCTATCTATAATCGTGTCTTTGTTATGATCTCGTCATAACACATATATTAACTACGCTTAAACCCAATACTATATAATATATTAACTACGCTTAAACCCAATACTATATAATATATTAACTACGCTTAAACCCAATACTATATAATATATTAAATACGCTTAAACCCAATACTGTATAATATATTAACTACGCTTACATAGCACTAAGTTATATAGTAATAATACGTGTACTACATTGTTCTTCAATAACAACATACAAATATGTTGATGATTAGCATATTAGTTTCAAAATGCATATTTTACGCCCAATCTGTACTTCTACAAATACGCTATGTGACTAAAATGATTAGTGTAAATCATCGCAGAACTTCGAAACAACTAATATAACACCGTTTCGCTTAAATCGAAAAAGTTGTCGGAAATATTCCATCTAGTCATTTTATTTTATTTTCCCAACCTAAAATGAATTTGATTGAACTTGAGTCTTGATTATACATTCTGTAAATTAAAATAATGATAGACAATTACGCACAAAATTCATTTAGGTTTTATGACTGTTAAAATATGGTTCTTCATTAAACACGATGTATACGTTCGTTAACCCAACCTAGATGAAGGGATTAATAAGAAATAATCTTGCTGAATCACGTCTGTATGAGATTGATTAGCTCTTACGCACTTCTTAGATGCCTTATTAATGAATATTTATAATGGTATTCAGCCCTATTATAGCAGACACAATCTAAGCATAATCCTTGTTTAATAATCCTAGAGGAGACTTAAGTGAAATTAAATGTCATTAAGTAGATTTATTACATGCTATACATTGTTCGCTGTGTAATACAACCATAACGAATAGTTTTATACATGTGTAAGATAACATTATTAGCGTTTTCATTGGCTACATATTCTTTGACTGACCAATCGGATGACGTCATTTTGGTGAAATGACGTCGTCAACATGAAATGACGTCACGTCAGTACACAACTTTTTGGATTTATCAACATGTTTGGTAAAATTAGACGTTTTTTTCGTTTCAAAGCATGTGATAAAAAAGATCTGACACTCGTCGTCATTTAATACCATATTTTATTAAACTCATCCAGGAAATTCGTTAGTAAGCTCGCCAAAAGCTCGCTTACTAAGAAAATTCCTGAACTCGTTTAATAAATTATGGTGTGAAATGACAACGAGTGTCAGATCTTTTTTATCACATGCTTTGACACTATATATACCTCTAAAAGGTTCAAAATGTGTATGTGTGCTGCATAAGACATTGCACAGTCTGCATAATTCCCTAAATGTTGAATCGGAGTGTTGTTTTACTGACCGACTGATAGAAAAAAACATATGTGTTGGACTAGTCAGTTCAGATATACTTAAACTAAATGGAAATCAGGAACAACTCAATATACCCTTTTATATGCATTCCAGACTTCTTTGACTGGATACTACGAACTAATTAATAGCATCATGTATTTTTGTTGTCTGTGTATTCTATATTTAACATCAATTGAAATATTACGTAGTTTATAATTTGCAAAATAATAAAGAGCGTACTAGTCATTATATAATAAAACTATTCTAACATACTACCATCATGTAAAGCGTGTTTATCCAATTATAATTATAAATATGTGTATACTTTGATGGATTTCAAACTATTTGTGTATGTAAGAAAGTTCATAAGGTTCAAATGAGGTATTTAATGCCCAGAATGATGCATAAGACATTTCAAAATCTATATAGAGTTGCGAAACTGAATGCAAAACATATATCTCTCTATATATACAATTTATAATTTCCCTCGAAGTCAATTATTTAAAAAATACAAAATATGATTTAATTCTAAATAATCCTCCGTGTTTTCTCATAGAAAAGCTATTGTAGCAAGTCAATATATGTTATAAAATACGTAACTTCGGAACATTTAACGTTAACTGTCGTCAATGAACAAATCATAAATCATAATTTACTTTAACGGCACTCAGCTGGTTACATAAACACGTGTTCCTGAACATAAAGAGGCTTCGATAAACAGATTGAAATGTGAAATAAATTCATTCTTGACCATTATTCCTTCAGGTAGTTTTTTGGTTTCAATTCAGAAGATGAATGGGTTTCTATTAATGTACTTCGCAATTTTTCCACTTACACAAAGCCACCGTATCCGCTTTGATTACTAGTATTCAACATTTGATCCAGGAGCAAATTGATACAAACTTTGTTTTCTACGACATATCAATGTTCAAAATCAATTTCTATGTAGTGAAACATGTCTACTTTTGGTTTTGTCGGTAATACCCATGTTCCTCCTACTCGTTAGTATACACTCGATTGTAATATATTAAAGGCACACACAAGGCGCTGCAAAGTTAAGACAACCATCAAGATTGTAATTAAGATTTTACAATCACATAAAATAAAACATTATGACCGGAAAACTGCATTTTACATTTCTTAAAATAAACGGTATTCCACAATATAAATTCAACCGTATTGTTTACATTTTGAACACGACGAAACTAACCAAAGTTCTTCGTGTTTTATTAGTTATCATGCAGCTCGCCGAAATGTAACGGTGAATATTCGGATTAAGACGATGATTAGCAAATAAACAAAGCTAGTGTTTATGAACAGTTTACTTGGAGGATAGTGTTTTTATTTTAAACATTATCCAACTACAAAATAGTTTCCTAATCCAGGGTACAATTGAAGCTAAAACATATGCCAATACAATTTTACCAGACATTTCAATGACTGTTTTAACATTTTTTTCATAATTTGACCATTTCCACCTTCAATGCGGCTTTAATCTTAAGTACTATAAAAAAAAACGCGTTATTTACTTTTACTGATTGGCGAAAACTGTGGACACACCTACATCAAGTTCGGCATTGCTAACGTTGTTTTCAAATACAAAAACTATTCAAATTATTATGGCTCACCCTGTTGTTTTTCGGATCAAGTGTCAGTTGTTAAATTGTATGTAGGCTCTAGTTGTCAATAAATTCACTACTCTAAGAGTAATACGTATACTATACTTGTACAAGTAAAAATAGTATTTGTTGAAAGTTTAAATGTTTATAAGAAAATAAACTAAGGTATTGTGGTATTTATTTCCTAATAGATGCATCGTTTGTGCTTTTAATGTTCTTAAACATTGGAAAATGCATTCGACTAATTACTCAACCCCTAGTACAATTCATAATTTATTAAATTTGCTGGATTAAACATTCTATCAGACTGTCTGGATATTCGATGTCATAGTCGGAATGTACATTCTGTAGTCCAATACATGATTACAAACGAAATAAACAAGAGCTGTGTTTTGAAGGGTCTCATCAATGAAAATTCTATGTAGAAACGAGTATCTTTTATCCTTTATAATAGATAGTGTCGCTTGAATAAAGCAAGAGCTTTCATGAATAATTTGAAAACGTTTTATGAATAATTTGACAACACGCACGTCCGAAGAGATGCAACAAAATTAAGAATTACGGAAGGTGCGTATTGGAATCAGAAAGGTTACTAATGGAATTCGTATCAGTGTGATTTAATCTAACAAATGTAATGTGATTGATGAGAACGTCTGGGGAAATCTCTGCATAATATTCAACAAAAACTGCTACAATTCACACAGTAATATCAAACAGTGCATACTAATGTTAATATCATGTTATTTGTCGCCAAAGTGTATTTTAAATTAACAGTGACGTGTCAACTTTTTGTATCTGCATCCCATCACATCTGATCTCTGTTAGTTTTTTTTACCTTTGATGTACATCCATTTTATTGAAAGAGCCTGGACATTTGTAACGATCTTTGAAAAAAAAGTAATACACGCCTACCTGTACGTGAACATAACATAAGTATGCGTGATTTGACAATCAAATATTTGTTTTGCTAGTTTTGTTTTCATTTTTCTACATATGACATTCATTTCAAACCTGAACCTGAATTTGGTACTTTGATTGGTTATTGTAAAAAATAATCAATCTTAATCAACATATTTAGTGACAATGAGGCGAGGTAAAATATCAGGATATGTACCTAAAATGCAACGACCCCGTTTTAGAGCACCAATCAGTGTACGTATAATGTACCGTTGTGGTTTTTAAATGAATCATATTATTACTCGAAGAATCAACAGTAGAAAGTAGTATCTTTGGCTATTTTTTTATTTAAAATAAAAAATGCGGCAATATTATACTGTAGCCGAGCGGCCCTGATTTCATTGTGTGTTTTCAATATTGTTAATATTTCACAACAATAAATATTGTGCAAATGCTTGTGTCTGTACTATCTCATTTTACACAGCATATTCTGGAATATATAACAAATACTGTAACACGATTTCATTGCACGTAATGTAAATACGATTGACTTGTATGATGTGATGCGTGTATCATAAACCCGTTTAAGACAAAAATGTAGCTTTTTATAACTTTACATTGATGATTTTTGCCGTGACGAATGTAAACAAATAAAGTGTTTGCAACATATGTAATATATAATTTGTATTTAATATGAAGAATAATATTTTTACGTAAGCTTTACGCATGTCTCATTTCAGATTATATTATTAAAAACGAAATGTGCATTGAGCGATCAAAGATATTTCGTAAGGTATATGTAATAGTACGATTTAATCTAGCAAAAAAATAAATTATCAAATTAATAAACAGACGATTGTGGCATTACTTACATATACGCTAGAACAACTTGCGCTTGATAAACGTCATATTCATACAGGCAGTTTCTCAAAAGTAAATAAAATAATACGAAACAGTTTTGAATTGATTGACATATAGCACATATTTACATAATTCGTGTATGTATTTCTTTTTGTTTTATAATTGAATTACCATTCATTCTACAGAAAAATACAATAATTATTTTTGTCATTCCGCGTATTTCATAATGATATACAACCTCTCACCCCTCCAAAAAAATCGACAAATTACACAATGCAAAATGTATAATTAAACTGTAAAATCACGAAATGTAAGCAATTAAAACTTACATGAATTCTATATTTAATAGAAGAATGTGTATAAATGCTAAGCTACATTTAAACACAAACAGGGAAAGCCCATTAACATTATAGTAATAAGGCACCTACTATAACATATGCTTTGACGGATTCTCGACATATTGTAAAACATTCTTCAGAGAAAAAACAGAGTTGAAATAAAACCGTAATACATTCTTCGGTAGAAAAAACAACAACATTCTCCCAGCAAAGTAAACTGGTTTCATGTTTTGAAACATTTCTGGCAATAAACAACACAACAAAAATCTATATGAACAGCGCATTTCAAAAATATTAGGAAATTGACAATATCCTCAACGATTGCAAGTTTTCTGTTTAAATGAGGAAATCATTTTGTATTATGATATGAACGATTCTTTCCAAAGCGGAACATTTGATATATGGCTAGACATCTATTTGTGCTCTTGGAAATAGTTTGACAAATGTTCACTCTACACAGATTGCACTTGTAAACTACTGCTTAATATAATGAGCTTTTTAAAGGCTAACTGAACGATATTTTCTGCACGCAATATTCTTCTGATCGCTCCGTGCTTTCTTCCAAAATCATTGTGACAAACCGTGCACCACTTTAAAGCGATTGGCATTAATTCCGCATCTGAGACTGTGAATCTGAGCTAATAACTGTGAATTTGACAGGGTATTTCCAGGAAATACATTTGCATTTGCCATATGCTTTGTATCTGAGGAATGTCAGAACATCAACAACATCAACTTCTCAATGTATTTGTCAAAATGCAACATGTTTTAAGAGACTATACATAGATGTCATTTATTATCTGATTTATTCTGTCTTGTAACATTATTATTATTATTATTATTATTATTATTATTATTATTATTATTATTATTACATTTGGAGCCAACTCGGACTAACTTCCCATATGTTTCTTGCATTGTATGCAAAATGAAATATGCTTCTTGTTTCCTTTTAAGAATTAATAAATATAAGTATGCACATGTATGATTCTTATAACATTAACAAAACAACAACTGCTAAATACTTATGAATGTCTCAATTAAGAAATCTTCTTATTTTAGTACCAGTGATCAATTATTCGAATTCATCATTACGCCCCTAAAGGTGTTTCTACTCGAAGCATCATATCACTAATCGTTTTTATTGCTCATGCGGATAGAAAGTATTGCTAATTTGAACGGCATGCTATTACAAAATTCAGTTGCAAATAGTTCTGGAAACAATGAGTTGTCATGCAAAGCACTACATGAATCAAAATGCGTTTAATTTACGTCGAATTGTGCTTTTTTTTTTATTCGTAGTCTTTAATATCAAGAACTTTAGGATACATTCGTAAAACTTGCATAGAAAACATTATGAAGATCTAGTATTTATGTTCTTGATAACTATTTGTTGCTGACGGTATAATGTATCTAGTGGTTCACCTATGTTTCTTTATAAAATATATCCTTACATTGTGTGAGTCATGGGTAAAGTGTTTTATTGAAAAAAAAATGCTGGTACGATCTTAATGCTCTTCGATCAAAAACAGACATGTTCGTAAATATACTATACTGTATCTGTTAATGCTATGAACGTGATATAAGAAAAAACAATGCAACGTTGCACACCTAAAAATACGAAAGAAACATGACACTTGTGAGTAGTTTCGTGAACAAACGTATTTTACATTGTGAAAGACGACTGGTATAATTGTGAATTTTTCGGACCATACATGTCGTCGTTCGGAAATATAATTCTTACATGGACTACGACTGTGTAGAAGCGATCGGATATTTTCTTCAAGGAATTGCGTTTGGCATTGATGATCGTCGAAAAGAAACTGCATCATCACATAATTATTCGACAAAAAGCATTTTGTAACATATAACAATAAATTCAAATACATTTTAAGCAAAATTGACATTTTGGCTAACGGTATTCTGTTAATTAGTTTTAATATCTTAAATTAAGACATACAGATTTCCTTCAAGAATTGACGTGACTAAGTGAAAGATTGTAATTTTACTCCTTTTTAGATATAGATTATTCTAGTCTCTTACCTAATAAACACATCCGATCTTTTTCTTCTTGATTGCCTTTATTTAAGCTGACCGTATTGCACGTATACAATCACTACATTATTACTCAAGTAAGCGGCACATCTATGAATTTGTCAAATTACTACGTTCGTACAATTTATGCAATGCAGGAAGTTTGCCACCAGAAAAGAGCTGTTTGAAGTGACCAAATCAGCTATTTAGTTTCCGCATAATCACTAACACAAATCTAACGAGATTCCTGGACGTCATTCACCAACATTAGAATACCCTGAAAATCTTTACTATTTAAATAGCCAACTGATTTTAACAATTTTCAAAACATTAAGTGACGGACAACGATAGTTTGGATGCATAAATAGGCAATTTTAGAAATGTGTATCAAAAAAATAACTAACTAACGCAGCGATCATAGATTTGTAAATGAAGGGCATTCAACACCGTAACATAGCAATGAACCGAACAGAATCATGCGACTGTTACTGGTTCGCAGTTGCCTGTGCTGGGTTTATGTAGTTTTGTTGTATAACAAATACTGTCCAATCTTTGTAAATTTCTACAATCATTCGATACTTAAGTCGTTTGGGTTGTCAGAAGAGTCGTCGTTGTACACGTATGTTCCATTTATCCGCGTTTCAAACTAGTGTCGATTTTCTAGAACATATTAATACGTAGATAATATGGTAAAAAAATATTTTTAATATGATGGTAGTGAACAAGTTTCTAATGTCTTCTTTGTAGATTGTTTGCAATCGTTGTTTCGTTATGGGGCATTGATCAAGTAATAATAACCTATTGCACTGCGGCTTGGTTAAAGAATTAAGATGAATTGGATAGCATTTAATTCCACATCAGAATATTTAGTTTAATGTCTGTCAGTTCCCGTTGTCCTTCAGCGTGTATGCGTTCGGTGAAAACAGAAATACACGTTGAAACGGAGATTTATGATGTTTTGCACTTATTTATTTCTCCCGTTTTCGATTGTTTATTATTGTTGTTGTGTTTTGGTTTGGTTCCACGCACACAAGCAGAACTTAAGACTACAGCAAAGTTTAAAAATATATTGTTACACATGTCTGTCGATTAATTAGCAAATTCTTGGCATATTTCAATTTTATTTCATTCACATGTTCTACGTTACCTGTTGAACCGTAAAATCCACATGGAAACAATAGAAACAAATAGTTCACATACTCTATGAATTACTATTAGTACAATGATTATTGATTGTGTAGTTATTTTAATCGTGATATTAGTAGTGTCGAACACAGCAAAGTTTAAAAATATATTGTTAACCATGTCTGTGGATTAATTCGCAAATTCGTGGCATATTTCAATTTTATTTCATCAACATGTTCTACCTTACCTGTTGAACCATAACAACCACATGGAAATAAAAAAAAATAGTTCACATACTCCATAAATTACTTTTAGTAAAAGGATTATTGATTGTGTATTTATTTTAATCGTGATATTAGTAGTGTCGAACACAAATTGTACGACAATTCATTTGTAATAGTATTTTTGTATTTAGTTACTTTCGTTCGTTGTTACAATAACGAATATTCCACACGTCTGGTTTACTGTTCTGTTTAAGACTAGATCATGTATGGTTCTAGAAGAGGTCATCTTGACATGATCATATGAAGATTTAAGATGCTATGACAGTTGCGTTTCAAATATTCACATTGCACATATATGAGATAGTACTAAGGTGCCGAACACACCCGTAGACTCCACCAATAATTGTCTTATTTAATGGGCTTATTGAAAACATCATAATTCAGGATATAGGTTTCGCAGTAGGTAGACATTGTATCAATATTCGGAATATTATTTTAACAAATTACAATTAATACTACGGTGATGTAAAGTTTATATGAAAACGATCAGTATAATGCTCTGTTTGGATTTGTTCTGCGCACACAAACATGTATATTGTTCCAAATGTAAGCTTTTGAATATTGTTTACGGTTTTGTTTCTCGCCTTAAATGCAAACTCCTTAAACACGTTTGCACCATCTGTAAATATTTTCAATTACTTCAGATTGATTGAGCAACGCTCTGGAAACTGTTTGCGTTTCGCAATGAAAGTCATTTTGCGGAAAATGGGATTGACAGGCATGAAGTTTGTTAAATATAAAAATCGTTTATGTATGCGAGCTTTAATAAACATTTATAGTTTTCCAGTTAATGCGACACAGCACGATCTGCTGTAATGCTGGACTGTTATACTGTTGACGGTCACATTCGAATGTAATGTCTATTGTATGCTATAAATTCCATATGGTAATAAAATAAAATATATACTATATATAGTAAGTGAACACATTATTGGAATAGTGTTTTTGCCAATAACAAGGTAATTACTCGTCAAGGACATATACAATGTGTTTTTCGTGTATATTGATTTTATACGGAAAATGCATTTTGTTATTCTCAACGATGATTTATAACTTTATACATTTGACTAAAATTATAACTTTTGACTGATAAAAATGTACATTTGCAAATTGTGCAAAATTATATGTTTACTATTATTCAAAATAGTGTAAATGATAATTGCAAACACAGTCTTAATTTGTCTTTATTATTGTAGTGATTGTGCTGTCGTTACCAAAGGTGTCCAATATTTTCAAGCTTAAATCAAGCAAGTCCAAATGTAATTTCATTTAGCTGGTACATTAAAGGTAGGGTAAACGGCAATTAAACTCTAGATAAGTTTACTTGTATGTATTTTATATAAACAAACAACAACAATATAATTGTCAGCAACAGTGTAATATGTGTGGAGTTACTGACCTATGGCTTTCATTAGCAAAATGGTCTGCATTTTCACAAAACGAATTATCAGAAGTACGTAGATAAGTAGTATAAACCGGCTTTTTTATTATCACACTAGTCTGGAGATTGCATAAACTGTTCAATATGGTAGACATCCATCGTTTGTTTAATAACAATAAATTTTTGTTAGTGTGACTTCATCTAGAGGATCAGTATGATTAGTCTGTGATGTGGGTACACAATTCAACAGCATCTGTCACATATATAATGTGTTTGTGCTCTGTTATGTGGTACACTATTTACTTTCCGTGTGCGCATATAAATAAATAATATTATATATGACACATTGTTTTATTGATTTCTGTCTCAATTGAACTTTTGCTGTTTCTTTGCTAAAACGTCGATAATGTACCTATTACATTCAAAGTCTATTGTTTGCTGTAAATAAACGTTTGGATAATAATATCTGAGCTCCAAGTACAAATCTGAAACACTTTATTACATTTGCGCAGGTTAAGATTTTGTGCTTTGGTGCATTCAACGTATTTGTTCAACACATTTAAAGCAGTGGTCTGTGTGATTTCAGTACTAATACGAGCTACCAATTGTATATTGACCACTGATTGTATGAGATGTGTAAGATAATAAAGCGCGTAGTTTTAGCTGCAATGTAAATTGAATGTTGTGCAGTTTGCCGCTATCAATCACATTAATAATGTCATCCATGCTGTTAATTATGTTTTATTATGTTTATTAAAACATACCAGAGAAACTTAGTAATGCTAAATATTAGATATATTATGCCTTAATAAATAATGGAAACTTGTTACATAATAAATGTATATGGTTTATTGTTGTTGTTTATCTGTCTATTGTATCAATATGTATTCTGATATTTTAGTGCATATATCATGCATGGATTGGTGTTTATTTGTTTTACTGTAAAGTCACATGGTTTTTAATTTTCTGTAGAATTAATATTAAATAATCAGTAAGCAAGGCGTGGCTATATTATTCAATCCGTCATGTGTAGACGTCAATCATGACACCCTCACCTAAACGTGAAATTATCGGATTCAAAGAATTGCACACTGTAATAAGCACCGCATCCTTCGCAACACAGTTCCACAATGAACGTTAGGGCGCAATTGACCATTGGTAAACAGGCCAGTAAGGTAACCTGTGTGTGGTTAATTTCTCTGGAGACAATGTAACTAGGTTTTTTAAATTTTCGGTTTTCACACTACAATAAAAAAGCCTAAACATGATCACTACGCAATACAATATACTAAAATCTATCTGAACTGCCAGTGCTGTTGTTCTATTAACATCAATTTACAAGAAAATGTCGCAGCTGCAAGCGAGAACCTTGAATTTCATTAAGTGGGATCTGCACGAAAAATTGAATCAAAATGTGGACAATAGTATTATATGCTGACCTGTTTGTAAAAGTGGTAAGAACATGCGGACTTTTACATATACATGTAACTATAATTTAGCTTATTGCAACACAATTATTTAAATTTTTATTTTGCAAGTTTTTAATTTGTTTTTATTCTTATTGATAAAAGCATCAAAACGTGTACTCGAAATGGTATATTCAACATCCCGTAAGCACAATCATGGAATTCTTCAGCACCAGAATGAAATTACAATTCTTGAAAAAACAACATCAAAATAATGATACTAAAAAATCTTCCATCGGACAGTATTTTGGACTTTGTCTGCCATAAAGGTTATATAATATATGATCTAGAAGGCTCTTTGTTCAAACAACTATCTATCGTTCTGGTGCATGTCTGATAGTTTGCAAGTAGGCCATTTGTTACGCAAGAAAACCAAATGTTATGCAAGCTACAGACAAATAACTGGATTGCAGTTTACAAAAAGGTCAATTGTTACGCAAGCTAGATTTCACAGAACCGGATTGGAGTTTGCGAGCATACATGTTGTTACGTAAGCCACAAACAATATTTGGTAAAACATGATTGAATTTTGCAAGCAGATTCAAGACGTAATTTGCAGGTCTTGGGGGTGTCTTTTTATTCAAGCATGCTGAATCTGACATGTACATGTATCTAGGACATCCCATTTTCTTGTCAGCCGTGATTTATATAATTAATAAAAAGATCTACCATGGCGAATTACTGTTTTACACTGGTTACTGAACATTTTACATTTACAATATCTAGTTTTCTTATTTCTGCTAAGAATTAAATGCTATCGTTTTGTAATTGTTCTAAGCGTCGTCTATCGAACGATACACAGGTGTGTTTTCTATTATATTAAATCAAGTTATTCTAAATAAATCCAGTCTGGTAAAGAAAACAAATGAAAATATGTGATACATGTCATGTCAATTAAATAACATACGACAAAATAAACAACATGTGTAAAGTACATTATTGTGTAAAAGTTATAAGTAACTTTGGCTATTCTATAAAACATGCCGCTCGTAAAAATTAGGGAAATATCTGCATTCTTATAAACAGGTTTTATTGATATAATTTCTGCCAACCCATCATTCATGTATATCTTTAACATGACTATTTGCTGCCAGAAGTGAAAATGAAGAGTAATGCATTGTTTTAAATAAATTTAGTTATTTGTGGTAAACACGTATCTTAGTTAAAAGTGTGATTTACACACCTATATTAGAAATCACATTTCTCATCATTTACATTTTGCCTCTTGTTATTGATTTCAATATCTCACCAAATTGTATATTCATTTCAGGTTTTGACACGAGTCAATTAAAATTGTTCGCACCAAACCACTTACGAGTACTGTAATTCAATCATTTTTTATGTAACTTATTGACAGTTTTTGCAATACTGAATACCAGACACTTGAATATCTTGGGATTATAAGAATATAATTGAAATAATAATGTGCACACGTGTTTGTGTTTACACGTGTTTTATTTTGGTAAAGTGCATGAACGTGGAAAACAGTTTACATGTAGATCGAATTTCTTGAGATAATAAAATACAAACCCAGACCAAATGCATAGCATACGTAAGTAATTAAATCTAGAATCGGCTAATCACTGGTATCTTTATATAGCTCCTGTCGACAATTTTGTAATTAATTCTAGAAACAACTTTTCCAAAATTCAAATATATCTGCAAATACTTATTCATCTTTTTAGCTGTTTCCGGTATTGTCCAATCATGTCTACGAGCTTATTTTATGTTTTTGTCATACAACATTTTCTTGGGTTGGTCAGTCAGTATTAACTATGTATATAACATTATATGGCAAACCTTTGTGCACTACATTGTTATTCAATAACAACACACATATCGTGTTTATGGTTTGCATAGTAAAGTCATTCAAATATTCCTATTGTACGTCTCACTTGTACTTCCACAAGTAAGTTTTGTGACTAAATAGTATGGTGTAAATCATCGTAGAACTTCGCAACATTGTTTTTAGACTGTTGGCGCAAGCACTGTCTTTTGAGAGGGTAACTTCCAAAACAGGTATCGCAGAAAACTACTTCTTTTCTTTGCAGACTTCAAGTCAGTAAATCGAAACCCGAACTCAAAACAACAAAAAATTCAGGCCTTTTTTCTTACCATTTAATTATTTAAGATAAGGTATGTCATGTGTATTTTAATGTGTTTATCATGTGATTTATTACAATTACAGTTTCTAAAAAAGACAATTTATTAAAAACGTAACGTCTAACTTATGACACCCGTATTTTTGCTATTTACTTGAATGTAACCAAAATAATCGCCTGGGTGTCTTGGAATCAGGTCACAATATACTAAAAGATTTCCTTAACAAATTCAATGTAAAAGCAATAAATTCAACAAAAAATAAACTCAACATTTTGCGCGTAGAGACCCTCATAACCATACCTTTTCTTAAAGAGCATTCCGAGCCGAATTGATTTAGACAATAAAAAAGATAGGTCATGTGATATGTAAGAAAGAACTCGACGCGAATCAAAGTTCACTGTTTTACGGCCATCTTTTTACCGGATACTCTCCAGTTGAAGGTATACTGCCAACTGTCAAAGTCTCGTCATGTAGTCTCCAACCTTCAAGCGAAACAGTGAATTTTTAGTACACAACAATGTTTTTCCTACCACACGTACAAAGAAATATTCAAAAATAAAGTCATGGCAAGTGACTATACAGAAAATTGTGTCTTGAAATAAATGGTGTTGATTTATTTAGAGAGTATAGCATTGCACACCTGAAATATTTAGTATACTGTAACCTATAAGAGAAATTTGTTCTCATTAAAATTAGTTTTTCTTGCATATAATTATCTTCCCATGCATATTGCACCAATATATTAAGTTTGGCTTGTATATCTGTCCATTTGGCCATTTTATTTCATATTTTCAAACACAGGTGATTTTGGTCGGAAGCCGGTGATTTCAAGCGTCTTGAAGCTTAAATGTCCCTCTAACAATTAAAGCTGATATTTGCAATATTTGTGACAAAATACCCAAACAAACCAAACAAACATGTATGGGGGGCTTATGTGGGGTGAGGAGAGAATGACTTTGTTAGATATGTTTACTCTAAGCCATTTTGATAATGTATTTTTTGTGTATTTTTTAAAAAAAATCACCCCAAAAATGTAAATTTTATAGAAAAAAAATTCCAATTTCATCCAAGACAATTAACAAATTAGTCAAAATGGGAGATCAAAGATACTTTGAAGTGTAGAAATCAATCAGCTTCCAGTAATTGCTTGTTTCAAACCAATAAAGTGTAAAATCTTTAAAGCACCTTGTTTGTCGCAGCCTCTTTAATTACAGGCCACCAATTATATATTCTAGTATATAATGTCATGAGTGCCTTTAAACTGCAGCAGGTGGTCAATTTGCATTGCCTGCTCACATTTAGAGGTTTAAGGGAATACAAAATTGCATATTTTGGGCACAAAATAAGTACTTTGACTTTTTTTAAGGTGGCAATCTGGTCAAAATGGGGTTCATAACCAAGCAAAAGAAAAAGTTGCTCAATGTTGGTTTTAAACGAGGTGGGACTAGTCCGGTGAAGGGGAAAAAACATAATTATGAAAGAAGGTCAAATTCCAACACAACCTATGTAAGGTTAGAAAGGTCATCCTTTGAAGCACGGGTAGCTTACAATGACAAGGTTCTTACTTTTCGGGATGTAGACGGCTCTCAAACCCCAGCTAAGCCCTTGCGTCCGAGAGCGAACAAGATTCGCTATGTAGACCTGTTACGGGTTCCTGCTCCATCAAAAGTCCATCCCGACTTACTTACGAACAAGGTCTATGTCCCCGCCCTACTCCAGTCTATGATGTCCTCTGAAAATAGAAAGCATAGGTTAAGAAGTGATAAATGTAGGGGCGACTTGGTAATTGACGGCAGTGCTTCCATAAAGTGGGGCTTAGGCTGGGAGGAAAGGTTAAAATGTACAAGATGCAGATATGTAGGCAAGCATTATAAGCTTTACAATGAGGTTCCATCAAGTACCAGGGCCAGAAAGGCAGCTCAGATCAATGTAGGCTTCCAAATAGGTGTTGCAAGTACTTCTATTGGGAACACAGGTTCCCGCAGAATTCTCAACACAACCAATATCATTGCTCCCTCTCCACTTGCTATGCAAAAACAAGCAAATAAGGTCAATACTGCCCTTAAATCCCTAAATGAGAGAAGCATGTACCAGATTAGAGAAAACTTAGTTGCTGAAAATGCCAAAATTGGTCAAAAAGATCCCTCTAAGGTAAATGTTGAAGGGGACACTTGCTACAACAATCCAATTTTTAACTCTGACGCGACACCCTTTCAAGCCGGAACTATTGCCATAAGCACTATGTGTGAAAACAATACCAGAAACAAGCAAATTGTAGTGGTACAAGTAGCAAATAAACTATGCAGGACTGCATCAATGCTTAGGAATAAGGGTAAACCTGTTCAGTGCCCCAATCATAGGGGGCATTGTTCTGCAAATGTTTCAGAGAGGGAACCAATAGGTGATGAAGGCAAATGGAATAGGTTGTTAGGTGACCAGATCTCTAAGGACATCAAAATAGCAAATTTCACTTGTGATGGGGACAGTAGGGCATTCCAAGGTGTTCGTAACTCTCACGGTCACAATGTGGGTCATCTTAAGGATCTGAGGCACCTAGGCAACTCGCTGAAGCGCGAGCTCAACAAAGCGCCTTTCTCAAAGGGCATGCTCAAGGGTCATTCCAAGTCTAATATCAGGAGTCGGTTCGCTCTCTCGGTCAAAGCTAGGTGTATGGCTGAGCTTAAAGCTGCCCACAATAAACACCAGGGTGACATCAAGGTTCTAAAGAAGGTCATGGTTGATGTAATCGCAACCATTGTTCTATGCTTCAGTGGTTACTGCGGTACTCATTGTGCAAAGTACAGTTATGTCTGTGCTGGTACAAATAGGCAAGCTAAGAATTTCATGCCAGACAATGTCAAGGTTAAAATGGTTGACAGTGACCAACAAGTCCTTAAAAAATGCATTGAAATGGTTTTAGGTCCAGCTGCTCTTGACGCTACCAAACTTTTAACCACAACCCAAAAAAGTGAAGCAGTAAACAGGTCGTACCAAGCTGTCAATCCTAAAACTGTGACTTTCTCACGCAACTGTGTAGGTCGAATTCACGGGCAGGTTCACAAATTAAACAATGGCTATGCTGACTCTGTAATTGCAAAAACCACTGAACTAAATGCTAACCTTACCCAGGGGTCAAAGATTATTAAGCAGATAGCATATGAGGACCGCAACGACCTTAACCGAAAGCAAACATCCGCTACCAACAAAGCACGAGCTTTACGTGCCAGGACGCGGAATTATCGATACAAACTGCATGAGGAATTACACTACGGCAAGGGCATGAGTGACCCCAAACCTGATTATGACAGTCTTCCACACCTTAAGCATCATAAATATGCTTAGTTGATTGTGTACCTGATAATAAATTGTTATTATTACCTGTTTTGGCATAAGAGACCTCTAACAAGTGGCCCTCGCGTCAGCATCAGGCGTTCCTCTACCTGAAAAAGGCAAAAATACCCAATAGAAATAGATATAAAATGAAAAAAAACATGCATTTATGTATTTTAAGTGTATTTCTATGAATAAAAGGAAGTGATAAAGCTTGTTGTATTCATGTTTTTACCAAATATGCAGGCTGGCTCAGTTCCATGCCCGCTGCACTGTCCGAACTGTAAACATGTCCGCCGTTCCATGTTGGTGGAATGGGGCTCTATGTTTACATGTTCAGGCTTAACACACAAGCTATTGTTGCATAAGTGGCTCACAGAGTCCCTGGCGTTCAATTCTGACTTCATGTAGCACATTAACGCTACACGGTGAACCAAGTATGTCTCTGATTTTATGTCCGAAGGCAATTTAGCCCTCATTCGGCCATAATAGGGTAAGGAACTATTTGAAATACAACCATTCCAGATCAAACAATCTGAATTGATGCATTTAATGCACATATTTTCTACTCTTTTGCTCAGAAATGACCAAAAATCTGCTTTCTCATCCATATTTTGCACTTGCAGACGATATTTTATTTTAACCCAAAGTCAGTTTAGGTCACAATATACTAAAAGATTTCCTTAACAAATTCAATGTAAAAGCAATAAATTCAACAAAAAATAAACTCAACATTTTGCGCGTAGAGACCCTCATAACCATACCTTTTCTTAAAGAGCATTCCGAGCCGAATTGATTTAGACAATAAAAAAGATAGGTCATGTGATATGTAAGAAAGAACTCGACGCGAATCAAAGTTCACTGTTTTACGGCCATCTTTTTACCGGATACTCTCCAGTTGAAGGTATACTGCCAACTGTCAAAGTCTCGTCATGTAGTCTCCAACCTTCAAGCGAAACAGTGAATTTTTAGTACACAACAATGTTTTTCCTACCACACGTACAAAGAAATATTCAAAAATAAAGTCATGGCAAGTGACTATACAGAAAATTGTGTCTTGAAATAAATGGTGTTGATTTATTTAGAGAGTATAGCATTGCACACCTGAAATATTTAGTATACTGTAACCATCACTAAATTATGCGCTACATTGGTTATTTTTGACTCGTTGCGAAAGTGCTATTTCTTGTTACCGATTCTTATTCTGAATATTTTTACAACAAATTACTGCAATTCATTGATTTTAACTTGTAGCATGGAAAATCGAGAGCACGCTTAGTCTGACCTACTTCTGACTCAATAGGCTACAAATCACTGACATTCAATGCTCCTAACGATCACGATTCGTCGGTTATACTGCATGGCTCGTTGTAGTTTGACTTGTTAATTGGCATGTTTATAATTCCGTTTGCAATATATAATTACATGTAGCTTGGAAAATATGTGTTTGTTACTTATAAATTAATTTTTATTATGATGTCGTATACTATTGAATATGAGGCCATTTTATCAAGTTGACAGGTTTCAAATTGAACTTCGATCCAACAAATATTTCATTTTCTTAGCAAAAATAAACAAACAACAGAGAATGACGCACAAAAATAATATTATTTTTTATGACTGTCTTTCATTAAATAAGACATACATGTATACGCTCGTTAATGATGCTGGTTGAAGAGTTTTATAAGAATAAATCTTGCTTAATCATGTCTGTATTAGGCTAACAAGCACTCTGGCACTTCTTTGGCGTCTTATAAATTTGGAATCTAATGGTATTCAGCCTTATTCTATAAGACACAATCGAAGCATAATCCTTGATTAATATTCCTAGAGGTAACAAATAACTATGAATTAAGTTATATTAAATGTGATTAATAAATTCAATGCACGTCTAAAAGATACAATTCTGTGTGCTGCATATGAAATTTGCACAGTCTGCAAAGTTCGCTACAATTTTAATTTGTCAGTAATTCAAACATTCCTCCTACACGTTAGTATACAAAACATGGTAAATTATTAACCTCACGTACTATTTAGAAAACACACGCTATTAATTTTTGCCGATTCATGAAAACAGTGGACACAAATAAATCAAGTTAAGCATTGTTAACGTTGTTTTAAAAATGCAAAATAATTCAATTATGGCAAACATTGTTGACATGGCTGACGATCAAGTATACGTTGTCAAATCTTCTGTGGTCAGAAATACTATACAAGTGAAAAAGTTGTTTGTTGAAAAGTTCAACGTGTATAAGATATAAAAGTAGATTTTGCTATTTATTTTATGATCGATGCAGTTTGTGTGCCTCAAATGTTCTTCAACATTGGCAAATGCGTTCGACGAAATACTCAACACATGGATAAAGCTCAACACATGGTCGTAAATTGACCGTGATAGCTTGATTTATTTGACATTCACTTGCCGATCAGAATATATGATCCATTAATCCGATTATACATTCCATATTCAATACATGTTTACAAACGAAATAAGCAAGAGCTGTTCAAGCTGATTATATTTCTTTGAAATCATAGTGTGAGTTACTGCATGCCGGTATACACAAACGGGTTTTTTTTAATCGAAGACAATTAATTACTATTTAGGCACGTATTTACTGATCGGAAATATAGTATTGATGGATGACATCGATGTGTATTCGAAACGTTTATCGTTCATAACAGATAGGGCAAAAACAACAGTTTTTAATGATCATCTTACAAAATGCAAATTTAAAGAGATTCGAAAAATGGAAAATAACAGATTGTGCATAACGCGATCAAAGAGGTTACTAATGGAAACCGTATCAGTGTGATTTAATCTAGAAATAATATCAGTGTGATTTATGAGTCTGGGAAATCTCGGCATATTATTCAACACATAACAGCTACATTTCAGAATATCACACAGCGAGTGTTTAAATTAACAGTGTCTTATCTATTCCAAAGTGTAGTTTAAGTTAAAAGTGTCATATTAACTTTTTTTTTTGTATCTGCATAAGATCTTATCCCATTTCGTCATTTTTTTAATTGAAGTGTATCCGTTGAAAGGGCTTTGGCATTTGTAATGATCTTTAAAAGTGCGCAATACACGCCTACATGTACAAGAATACAAAAGTAAATATGTTTGATATGTCATTCAAAAATTTGTCATATCGCTTGTTTTGTTTTCATCCTTCTACATATGACGTTCATTACTAACCTGGTTTTAATAATAAATTAATAAAGCTACTGTTATCTCTTCACGTATGAAAATATAAGTGACGTTAAGTTTGAAATGATAACATATTGCATCATTATAAGAATCAAATTATTTTCTAGGTAAAGGACCAAACCAAGTCGGCCGTAAAGCTCTTTGAATTATTTTTCATGACAAGGTTCCATCTAAAAATAGTATTGACCGAATATTTTCCAGTACTTCTGACCATGCAATGACAATGCGGTATCGTGTACTGGGGTACTTGTCAAATATCAGGAAATGCAAAGAACATAAAACAATTCTATTTTATGACACCATTCAGTGGCTATTTTAAATAAGCGTTTGTGTTTTTCCTTGTTCTTTTTTGCAGTATTGGATATGAATGCTTGAAGAACAGATATCATAAATCTTTATCTTCTGCAATTTTAAATCCATAAGAGGCAACATAATTAGGTAGCCTATCGATGTTACAAATACACTGCACTTATTTATTTGGAACCGTTTGTGGCTGTGCTATTTCAATTTTGGCAATACATGTATACAAATTTGTTCCGACATATTTAACAATGAAATGGCCAGATTTCGTTGCAGGCAATTACTTTTATTTATGATTGACTTTTATTGCAGGGATAGTTTTTGTTGTTGTTATTGTTTTGTTGTTGTTGTATTTGTGTTTTAAATAATATATTGAAGCCTATTTAATTCCTGCAACATTTAACTGTCGTTATAATGTATCATACATAATACCTCATACTCGTTTAAGGCATGTGTCATGTATGAAATTATAACGGTATGTTAATCTGGCCGGAAGTAAACAGGATACATATAGTATCTAAACAAACCCATTATGGAAATAAACCGTTGTAAACCTATTCATACTTATGGAAGATACCTTACTTTGACGTCAAAAAGATAATAAATGACATCGTTGGTCATATCACTTAACCTTATCGTGAAGTATTTAATGGAAGGAATGACATTGCGACTTTACTAATCGAGTGTGCACTTGACTTACGTGTGTAACACGCGTGCTGGTAAATAAGAAAACCTGATTAATCAGTGGCTATATTAATATATGATTTTAATAATTAAGCTTATATCACAAAAATACAAATGTGTATATGCGTGCGTTTTTTCTGTTTTATAATTGAGTTACCGCTCATTTACAGAAATCCGCTGATTAATACATACCACATATTATAAGAAACGTATCATTGCGTGCATCAACTACAAAGGCATGTCGCTCAACTTGATCTATATTACAACGTTCTAGAAATTGATCATAAAATATATCACAATATCTTTCTTCTGCTGTACTGAATACCTTTCGACATAACATGGTGCAACGTTGGAACATTCTTCTAAACACGTTGTGGCAAACAATTACAGCACACTAAATCTCTTTAGATTTATTATGTGTCTCTGACTGCAAATCTCAATCAACAAATTTCTATTTGGCGGTACTTCCGGGAATTTGTTTTTACTTTACTAATCAACCATCATGCTTGCATGACAGAAATATGCTAAAACATAACAAAGCATTGATAAGTAATTATAATCTGCGAGTTCGGTTATTTTATATCAGCGAACAATAAAGTTGAGGCCTTTATTTATATAACCGTGCATAAAGGCCAAGGATTCTTTCTCCTCGGCTAATGTGTTGTTGTCTACATTAATACAGGCCAGAATGTGTCTGTACATTCAATGTGTCAGAAATGCAATAAATTGAGTCATATGCAAAGAGTTTATTAGTTATCTTGTCCATTTGGCTTGTAAAAGTTTATCCTATTAACAGGATTAGGCCAAGTCATTTTGTTATGTCGATGAGAAAATAATTCACCCAATACAAGTGTGCCATATTCTCGAGTGAAAATTGGAGAACAATATGGCAAATTCTTGATTGCTTAATGCTTTAAATATAACTGACGTACCACAGAACTAACGGAATAATATTTTATTTTTGGACTGTCTGCATATGTGCTAGACAGTTCAAATAAAGTAAGTTTAGTTTAAACATATTTTATTTCTTGAACACATATATAAGTGTACAGTAAATATACAGTTACACATGAATCACGAGTTCAGAAAATGGATCAGAACGGAAGATAAAATCTTATATGGTTCTTCTCCATGTGCATGCACGTATGTAACATTACTATTAGTGGCAGTGATGTGTTAGAATATATATACATGTATTGAAATTGATTATTAGACAGAGATATAGGATACTACATGTTGCTGGAAAAAAAAAAAAAACGCTTAGAGAGTGGGGTGGAGGGAGGATTCGACAGGGAAGAGGTTGGAACATCAGAAAGAGAAGGCATGAGAGAAAAAGGCTCGAGTAAAAAGGAACAGTTTGACATGAAGTAAGTTTTCCGCAGTGACAGAGACCTAGGTTTCAAATCGTTTACTAGATTTAATGTACAAATGAACTGCGTCAAAGATACGGGTGTTTTTATCATAGTCAATGTGTTCATCTCCATATAGAATAGTGTTAAGCGTTGGGAATGTCAGTGGAGATATTGAATTGATAAGAACTTCTCGTTGTTGCCTAAATAAGTTACATTCCAAGAAATAATGGAAAGCTGATTCGACTGCACCACAGGTGCATAGGGGTGATTGAACAATATTGCATATATGAAGATGTTGATTTAATGAGCTGCAATTAGTTCTGAGTCTGGAATGGAGCATTTGTTGTCGTCTTTCACCATAGTAATATAATAAATTAGGTTTAGTATTCTCATTAACGTTAGCAAGCTTCAGTTTAAAGATGCTAAGTGAATCAGCGTTACGTATTTCTAGAGGAAGGTTATTCCATTCCATAATTGTTGAGGGTACAAATGAATTTGAATATGTAGTTGTGCGGGTTGTCACATTTCTAATATTTGCACCATTTCGCAAGGGATAAGGGTTGTTAAATCCGACGGTATCAGGTATTATAGATTTAAGATATGTTGGCGTTAGATTTGTGGTAATTTTATACATGAGAGTGAGTTTATGTTTTTGGCGCCGCATATGTAGTGTTTCCCACCCAACCTCTTTGTATAATTCATTGATCGAGACTAGTTTAGTGCAACCCGATACAATTCGTGCAGCTTCAGTTTGAATTTTTTCTAAATCATCTTTTTCAAATTGACAGCAATTATCAAATACCACATCTGAGTATTCGATAATAGGTCTTATGAACGAGAAGTATATAATTTCCAGAACTTTTCTATCAAGAGTATGTTTAAGACGACGCATTATGTTCAATCGTGTCCATGCTTTGTCTTTAATATATAAAATGTGTTCGTGCCAGGAACAGTCATGAGCTAAATGGACTCCTAAATGTTTATGAACATCGACTTCTGGAATGGGTACGTTTTGCATTGTTAGGGTTGGGTGTATTGGTCTGGTTTGCTTTCTTGATATTATTAAAGATTCTGACTTTGCAGGATTAAAATTTACCAACCATTGTTCAGCCCACGTATTTATTTGATCAATATCGGCTTGCATTATTGATGCTGTCTGTTCAGGAGAATTTACTATCATATAGAGACTTGTATCGTCTGCAAACAAGTTTACGCACGAGCGAATGTTCGTGACAATATCATTTATATAAATTAAAAACATCAACGGACCCAGAATCGAGCCTTGGGGGACACCGGCAGATATATGTGCAAAACGAGATTCGGCGCCGGGAAGTACAACTTTTTGTTTCCTGTACGACAGGTAGTTATTTATCCATTTTAGCACGTCACCTCTGATACCAGCAGAGTGAAGTTTGTACAGTAGTCCGTTGTGCCAGACTTTATCAAAGGCCTTACTTATATCAAAGAAAACTACTCTTACTTCGAGGCCATTGTCAAGGGCTTTACAGAATTTGTCATAGATGTATGTTAGTTGATTGACGGCAGAATCGCCTGGAAGAAACCCGGACTGAGAAGGTGTAAAAAACGAGTTTCCTTGTAGAAAATTAAATATATGCTTATATATAATCCTTTCAAAAACCTTTTCAAGAGTGTTTAGCAAAGATATAGGTCGGTAGTTAGACGTCAGTGATGGGTCACCTTTTTTAAGGACGGCGCACACGAGTGCAATTTTCCACGAATCAGGCATTTTACATTGGGTAAGACTAGCATTAAAAAGATCGCAAATTGGGGTTTTTAACTGATGCATCGATTCACGCAAGATTCGATTATCAATCCTATCAGGACCTGACGCTTTACCCAATTTCAAATTTTTAAGAGCGTCTAATACTTCGTCGGGCGTAATAACAATTGATTGGATGATATGTTCACATGAGTTATGGTTTGATGGAACTTCTTTATTTGTGTCATCTATATAAGATTGTTTAGCGAAGTATTCATTGAGCATATCAGCTTTTTCATTATCTTCTGTAATAACAGCGCCCGTTCTTTCATCACGTAGAGATGGAATAGGTTTATGTTCATTTGGCGAAAAAAATTGTCTTAAAATTTTCCACCAGTCTTTTGAGGTTCCATTAAATGATTTTATTTTTTGACTAAGATTTTCAATGTATTTTGTTTTAGCCTTACGTATAAGAGAGACAACATTATTTCGTACAGTTCGAAATTTTGCCCAGTGAATTTGCGAGCCAGATAGTTTAGCTTTGTGATATAATCGTTTTCGTTTACGTATATTCAATTTGATGGAGTTGTTCATCCACGGAGCATCTCCTGTCCTAATACAAACATTTTTATTAGGGATTGACTTTTGTGCAGCATCAGTAATAGCGTGCGTAACGTTTTCTGTATATTTATTTATATCTTCATCTACTAGATTATCCCATATTACACCTGAAAGTAATGTTCGTAATTTTTCGTAGTCGCCTAAATCATAGCGCCATATTGGTCGAGTAAAGCTTTTGCGAACAGGTTTATTGTGCTGGACAATGCCAAATACTGGACAATGATAACGTATGTTTTGGTTAAGGAATGGTTCGCCAGTACCAGATGAAACAATAGAATCGGGGTTACTAACAAATATAAGATCAATCACAGATGTAGAGTGTTCTGTATAATGTGTTGGTTCGTCTATTAGCTGTGTAAAATTATTTTGAGTACATAATCCTTCAACTTTCCGCGCGGTAAGTGGTGCACGTGTGTTAAGATTGAAGTCGCCGGTAACAATTATATCATGAATGCCTGTGTCAGTGGCTAATCCAAATGAAATTTCTATAAGGTTCATATATGATGTGTCAGCGTTTGGTGGACGATACACAACTCCAAATAAAATTGATTTGTTTTTGCATAATTTTAGTTCGAGCCAAACACATTCTAGTCCGTTTGGTTCGAGGTCTTCTCTTCGTATGTATGTCAGAGATTCATTAATATAGATCGCTACTCCACCGTGTGGATCTAATGGCCTATCTTTTCGGACGGGTAGGTGATAACCATGAAAAGAAATTTCGCTTGAGGAGGTTGCACTAGATAACCACGTTTCAGTAAAGCATATAACGTCGAATGAGTTCAAGCTTGAGTAAAGAAGATCTGTTTTGTTGGAAATACTTTGTACATTGTAATGGACAAATGAGAACAAATGTTTCATAGAATTCAGGATACCAGAACTTTCTGAAACACTCACAGTAGAGGCCGAACTGATATGTGAATCAGCTGACAAAGGACCAGGGTTTGGATGTATATCTCCTGAACGGGATAGAATTATACGTAGGTATAGGCTAAACGTGAGCACGGATAATATGACAATCAACTGTATTGAGAATCTCACATTGGATTGACTGTTGTAGCTTTTGACATACGTAAAGGTATGGTGTTCGATAAATGATGATTGATTATTGGTCATCGTAATATGGTATTTAATAGATATGAAAAATAGTGTGTTAAAAAATGTACACAGGGCAAGTAGCAAGTGTGTTAGTAAAGGAAACGCAGTTCGTGGTCTGTAAGATGACATGACAGCGTTTACACGGGGTTTGTTGTGTTTGATCATCATGAGATGGAGCTGATGAGAACAAGGAAGGCCTGAAACACTGTCAAGTTGTCGTTGAATTTACACGAATGGGTTTTTACATAGAATAAATTGCTACCCGGATATCTGTCACGTGCAAAGCTTTTAGGGGGAGTCGGAGAAAAAGATAGAATAGAGGGAATGAATAAGAATAATAATAATAAGAAAACGAACATAAACATAACTAAGAGTTTAAACAGTGTCGAACTGTGGAGTTTGAATAGCACACAAAGATGATCATTACATAGTTCAATCAATCATGTCTAGTATACACAGGTTATCTTGGAGTAATAAAAAAGGAAGTAGGAGATAAGAAACTGCAAACGTTGACAAAAACCCTTGTCAGAAAAGTTAAGATTGCTGACATCTTATTGTACCTACAAGGAGAAAGAATGTAAACATGTATACGATGATTCAAAGAAATCAAATTAACGTATAAAAATGCAATTGGCTAACATGAGTACGACCATGTATACTTTTGACAATAACATTGTATTGCACAATTAAAGACAAACAAACATGATATGCAGTTGTAAAACGATACGATATGGGGCATTCACGAGGATTTGTTGGATGGTCATTCAAGTAACCACTGAATGTGTATGTAAATAGCCTGGGGTTCGTGACAGTTATTTTAATACAACTTTCTACACCGTACAAAATAGTTCGACACAACACGGGGTTTATAGCTTTCGGTTTATTTGAACACTTCCAGATCAGACTGACTGTTGATTCTAAGTATTTTAGAGATTCCTTGGTGGGTTACCTTGACAAGGACCGTTCCGTCCGATGACCAAGCACTGTCGATCTTCTTGGAGCGTGCCAGCATACGTGCGTTGAAAAGTAGCTGCGAGCGCTCCTTTGTAAGATCTTCATTTATGAAGACTTGGTCTCGCCCAACGCAGTTTTTAAGTTCACGTCTTTTTAGGTATAACTTTTGTCGGGCTCTGTAGCTGACAAATTTGACCAGAATAGGTCGGGGCCTTCCACTAACAACTTTTCCCGATCTATGGCTGCGATCAATTTCTTCCAGCCTAACATCTGCGCCCACTTCCTTGCATACCTGCATGATGATTGTGTCTGTTGATACTCTATTGTCCTGGTCAGTTTCCGGGATTCCTGAAATTCTCAGGCTATTCCTGCGACTGTATTGTTCCGCGGCATCACGTGAACTCTCAAGCTTCGAGACGGTTTCTTTCAATATTTTATTTTCGTTTGCCAGCAGATCGTTCTGGTGTTCAACTTCACTGATTCTATGTGTCAGACCAGCAATAACACCATTGACAATAGAATCGACCATACCTTTCAAGATCGTTTCCATATTTGCACACACTGATTGCTGCACTGCCTTGATGATCGTTTCAATGGAAGCCTGATCTATAATACGGCATGCCGGATTTTCTGACATCGTGTCAAGTGTGTATTGGAAGTCCTCAGAGGCGGAGTCGCTTAGAATGCGATTCTTCTTTAGATCAGAGATGGTGTCAGGCGTAGATAACACGGACGCACTTCGTTTGGTAGAATTTATTGGAGTGGATGAGATGAAACTCATTATTTAAAAGGACGTGTCCCTTATTTTCTACACACAGTATACTTATATGGTAGTCTGACGTAACGTGGACTGTGTTCGCTGTGTTCGCTGTATTTACATTATTTCCTCGTGCTGTGTGTAAACAATAAAATGTCTAAAAATAGATTCACAAAGCAAACCACAAAGGAAGTAACTTACTTAGTTTTCTCCGATTATTTCAATATTACAACTAAACATCCAACACATGATCACATTTCACTTTTATTCACTCCCAGAACGACACTTTTACTGTATTAGAACATGTGAAATTTATAATTTAACTTGACCAGAAAAAAGCACAACACAACACAACATGTCCGCAGTAAGTTTGAACAGTGTATGCAAGCCAAACATGATTTTGTTTACTATGCTTATATTTAACAATTAAAATATTCAACACAGAATCAAGTTATTCCTTAAAATAAAGTGTGTTTATTGTTTTTTGGGGATAATATTTATAATCAAGCAGCAGCTCACGTATATGTTTGGTAGTGTTTGCTCAAGTGATTTTACAGAATTCCTGATTCAAAGGCATGGATAACAAAATTGTGTATAATATGTTTAATATATGTTACCCATAAATGTAACATTTGTTAGTGTATATGTTGTCCGACATTTTGTGCTGATTAAGGTTTCTGAGGCATAAAAACAACCTGAATTCATTTTGTAGCAAGTCACTTGCAGCTCCGCCTGTCCCTGTAAAGCATGTGATTGTCGAGTGTCCAGTCAACAATGGTGTCTTGTTCAAACAGCACTGTGTCCTGATCACAATACACGTAAACATAGTTACATTGATGTGCATTAATATTGCATGCTTGTATTAAAACAATTACAAAATATTGTATTGGACTTAATACCATTATTTGGCATACCTGTCTGATATACTAAGCGTATAAATATGTATTCATAGAAAATAATGACACACATATGATAGTACGTATATTTGTATAGAAAAGGTATAACTCTTATACTAATAGTTTGAACATGTTTTTGCGTTTGCGTCAGGATGAATTTATAACAAATATAAGAATAATATCAACTCCAGAGACATCACAGGAGAGAAACCCTTATTAACATCGCTGGTCCTTTATTAAAGTAAAGTGACCAATTGCCTATACAGCACAGGACAACACGTACAACAAAACACAAAACATAAAATGATTTAAAGTTAAACATCTAAACGTCTGTGCCGTGGTAGAGTTGTACATTGTGCAGTTAATAAATTAGACTGGACTGAAACAGCGATTGCAAATTGTTCACGTAAACAAGTGGACCATTAAAATGCAGCTACCGTCGGAATGAATACGATCGGATAAAATTGTTTATATTCTTACGCCTACGACAAGGGGCACATAGTAATGCTTGGGTACAACTAAATATGAGGCGCGTCGTCGGAAAACCGGACTTAATGCTTTTCGTAAAGTGTCGTCCCGGCGTAGCCTGTGCAGTCCGCACAGGCTAATCCAGGACGGCACTTTCCGCCTACAGTGGATTTATGTTTAGAAGAGACTTCCTTAAAACAGAAAATACCATAAAAGCGGAAAGTGCCGTCCCAGATTAGCCTGTGCGGACTACACAGGCTAACCCGGGACGACACTTTACGCACATGCATTAAATCCGGTTTTCCAACGACGCGCCTCAATATTTATGTCACTGTAATGTGATGCCTTGGGAACTTATGTTAGTAATATTGATGCGTTCTTCAGAACTAGGTTAATAAACGATACGATAATTAATTAAGACTACTTTTCTTCTCCCATTGCTATACATCTACTAGTATATATAGGATAATGCAATAATGCCATGGATTGTGTTGTTAAATACCATTAACAAAGCAGAACCATACTGTCAGAAGATTTCTGTACAGATTTTGGAATACCATAATCGCAGTGTTATATTCTGGAGATTAAAATGTCTGTTCAATTTGGTATTGTTGAATCATAAAGAATCATTACATGTTATTTTGTGGCATTTAAATCCTTAACATGATAATAGAAAGTTGCGGTTAATTTGTTATGTTTAATGTCTTAGCTATTCAAGCACAGCTTAAAGATTTTAAACCTAAAAAAATATCAAAATGAGTTTTGACGGCACATCGTTTGTCGATAACAATGTACACATTTCAACATAATTTCTTTAAATATTGGCTATATGATGCATTAATCTAAATAAACTGATAGCAATTGTTATTTGCTCCAAAAGTATATTATGTACATGCAGCGTGTATTAGTTCTTAATGTTTATATAGATCTAGCAGTACCACAACAGGATGCTAATACCCGCAACACATGGTTTGCCATGTTGATACATTCATAGCATGCAATGTTCTTCTTCATTAAGATACTATAGAGCTGAACTATTGGAATGATGGCCTTCGGTTCGCTTTTGCGAGCCGGAAAATCGACTGCGATCTGTCGAAAAACAACAATTCGAACATATTTTTCATGAATATAAATATGTAGACATAAACGTTCTAGTTTATATCAGTAAATTCTCAAATAACCAAATATGTTCACAAGTATTCATGATGCTGTAAATTTTAATAATTTCTTTTTAAATCTTAAAATTGTTTACATAAAGTAGTAGATTCCTAACAACATCCCATCTAATGCAAATGTCTGCCTCGTTCCAATCAGGATGATGGATAACTTCATGATACAAGAAAAAAATGTTGACTATTGAGGTTTCTCCTTACATAGACGGAAAATCTATGTTCGGAGTGAAAATAAACAATGATTAAGTAGCAAGAATATCTAATGATTATAAAAATGATAGCAAAACGTTAAAACAAGTAAAGAACATTTCAAATGCTCAATAATCGTTAATATCCATATGTGTGTATGTACGAGTACTTCTGAAGTGAGTATGACATTTGCCGTTTTCATATTAAATACTAATATTCAGCGTTCCAGTATTATAAATGTATGTTTTGTAACATTTAACACAGGGAAAACTCCTGATAGTAATTATTCCTTCAGGTTTGTTATTTAAAGAAGAAGTAAATACACTTAAGCTACTAAAATGGAAACGTTTACAACTTTATTTCTCGACTTAAATACAATGTTTAAAATATAACTGTCTCGCCCTATTCGCAAAGTAAGTCTGCCTTATGTTGTTAATATTATCAACTACTTTTGACTCACTGAGCAACATTTTGTCAACTGTGTGTGATTGGCAAAAATAACAACATTCCGCAAAATAAGTTTGCAAGTCATTCAGTTTGTTTTTAATGTGAAAGTTGATGCATACTCGTTTTCATCAACGTTTGTGTTGTTTTTTTTTTTTTTTTTTTGCACACTAGATGCAAATGAGTATTATCTGCAGCCATATTACAATTTTATATTGTTGACGAGTTATATTTATAAGTTGTTTGTTACAAATACCATTTAAAATACGAATTAGTTTAATTTCAATTATATATGTTAAAATAAAAATTGCTAGAATTTTTTACATCACCAATAATCAAGGTATTGCTAAACAATTAATGCATTTGTTGTGTTTGATTATATCATAGGTCCGTTCGATCGACTATGTCCTTCTTCTGTTGAATTTTATGCACACACGTTTTTTTGTGACAAATAAAAAACGAAATATGAGTTATTTTTATTTGTTAAACATGATTAATACAAACAATTGTTATTTTAAATACAGTGTGTATATTTAATTTAATTCAACTTGTTTAGAATGTTAATTGACATTAAATGCTTCTTCCTTTGCCTGATATTTTTGATGACTTAAAATGATATGTTCAAAGAGTGTCTGATAAAAAGGTTTAATATAATAAAAAGTGTGCAGTCTTTACGAAGAAGTTGTGCTGTTTACACAAGTGTACAAACGTGCACCTGACATATGGAACCGTTTCATACCTTGAGGTAAGAGTATCATTTATTTACCGTGCTTAAAACGCAAAATCAAATCAAGTTGTAAGTTTACAATCACTTTTTTATATAACCATAATATTTTTTCGTCATTATTATATGTCTGGCAAATGACATTTTATTAAGGTTTACTTGATATGTTTGTTGTTGTTGTTTAACCAAGTAAAATATTACAACAGCTGTGTACTTTGCCTGCAATTGCAGAACTAGGAATTTCATAAGCAGAATAATACATGCGCTGAAAACACAACTTGATAACGTAATATGGCAAACGTTCAAGCAGGATATTAGCATTATATTTTATGATTGTATTAGTCTGGAGATTGCAAAAGCTGCTCGATATGGTAGAAATATTTATTTGTTTAATTACAATAAATATTTATTCATCTAGGAGATTTGTCTTGAATGTGGCTATACATTTCATCAACGTCTATCATACGTAGTATGTTGTGTGATGTGTTATTTGGTAACATATTTACCTTTATATTTGTTTCTAATCGTTGCTTAAGCTTTAACTCCATATCCATAATGTTTTATTTCTTCATACTCATTGCACTTTGCTGTTATGTTTGAGTGCGATTAAACACTGAAAACAGACTTTTGTTGGATAATTAAATGCAGCGCCATGCCTTACCCCAACATATTTATAATGAGTAAAAATTGTAAGTTCTTAATGCAATACATGGTTTGTTCAGATTCAAAAAACGTATCACGGCAATGTCATGACATTGTCTTATAGAATACATTATCAAGAATGTTTATTGAGATATGTCATTTACTGTACTGCGTTCGAAGGCTTTTGTCTATTGGACAATTTTCACTTTTTGCAAATACTTTTTTTCAATTACAAAATAATTTACTATGCGTGTTGATAAACAATAAAACCTTGATATCCCGATATTGTGTATATATTTTTTTCAATAATAACATTGTAGAAATCCATCAAATTGTTACTTTTTTCATTTTACAAAACAAACTAATTTGAAAAAAAAACAAAAATCATTTTATATCATTCTGATTTCCTGGCAATGAGTCTAAACACATTCAGAATGCTGTTATGTTACTACCAGAGAAGTGCTGTTGTGGTCCTGCTTAAACTTTTGCAATGCTATTCTTGTGTCCAGTAACAAATTTATTATACGCCGAATAAAGACCCTAAGGGACTAGGCTTTCCTTAACCGCAGGCTATTAGAGAGATACTGCTGGACTACATGGCCAATTAAGATTTCATGTTTGTATCTTTTGACATCTTACAACCAAGTAGTGCTACAATCATAATCCGTTCTGACTGTGTAATGTAACAACAAAGTGCTTTGTAACAGCGAATGTTTAAAAAGGCAGAACTGTTTTATGGCAGAAATCGGTGGATTTGTAGGGCTTCCCTGTTTGGTTCTTTTAGTGTCGTTAATGTGCACGTTTTTTGTACGTAGAACTAATCTTTTACATAAACATTCAAGGTCGTTTGTAGAGCTGTTTAACTATCCTGAGATGCTATTGTTGCGGCTTAACACATTTGTTTTTAACGTGAGTATACAGATAGAGATTTTCCTGTTCTAAAGGTTATGCATGAAATACTACTTTAGACAAAGCTCATATTTGCATTTGTTAACCATGTGGCTGACAGTTTCCTAATATAAGTCGTGGAAGCACAAATAGTCAAATACAGCTAAAACTACCATCGATATCGGCCGTTTATTGGATATTATATTATTCAAGGTATATTTTATCCTCGGTAACCCAGGGTTGATTCATTCCGTATACTAAATTTATCACAGAGTGTAACGGCCTATCACTCGTGGATATTCGACGATAGGTATACTTAAGTGTCATGGTACTTATGCTATCGTCTTTATCTACCAGCAAACCATATATATGTGTTTTAATTTATATATTTTTAAACCTTTAACAATAAGATACTTTTTGTCAATGTAGCATTACAGACATATACAATATGAATGAGCTTTCAAGTGTTTACTTTTTTTCATTGCCCTGCTTGAGCAAAATTAACAAACGAACAACGCCCGTAAATTTATATTAACATTTGAAATATTCCTTTCACAGCCATATGATAAGCCTCTATGTTGATTTTTGCGCAGATGTAGTGTATTGCACACAATAAAAACGTATCAAAGCATATGTATTATTATTGTTTTAATACCTTCTGCAATATGCAATACATGTATACATTATTCAACATGTCGTGCCATTTCTCTCAAAACGTGACAAACTCGAATTGAAAACAATCGAAACAAAGCAGTATACTCCCGGGTAAGCCCCGTTCCACGATTACATCCACAGTGAGAACAGTATGCAGTCTGACATGACAGCAAAGTGGGAACCATGGTAAAACATGCAAACTCTGAATCCTCATGGCGTCTGTGAATATGTCGAATTAGCTTAGAGCTGATGAATTATTAACAACAACTGTACGTCTACACGTAGCAATAAGTGTGAATTTCATTATGTATAATATTAAGTCAAAAACTCTTTCAAAATGGGCTAACAGATTTTAATGCAACACTTCACTGACATTGCATGCAGATTAGTACGATTTTAGCGAGACATTCTGTATTCAGGATTTATGAAATTTGTAAATAATACTTAGCAGGGGTGGATAGATTAATGACCTGTTTGAATTTTACATACAAATAATAAATAAAAAAAAGTTCAAATGCACACACACTATATATATAGGCAATTTTATAATCCGTGTGATTCCAAT
This sequence comes from Congeria kusceri, assembly GCA_027627225.1. Taxonomy (NCBI): domain Eukaryota; kingdom Metazoa; phylum Mollusca; class Bivalvia; order Myida; family Dreissenidae; genus Congeria; species Congeria kusceri. Next base: position 27,108,294 of record CM051031.1, on the reverse strand, counting down.
TATAAATTACCACCAAAGTACTCAACAATAATATATACATTCATTATAAGGTACTATGAAATATGTTTACATCAAATAATTGACGGTGTTCAAACGATACTATTTATGTATACATGTACATACAATGATCTTGCCCTCTGACTGTATTGTTGACTGCAACACATTGTTTGCTTCTTTTTTATTTAATAAAATCTTACAAAGAATCGTCTACACTTGCAAACTACTCGATATCTTGATCATTTTCGATCCCTGATTACGCAAGCTACAAGCTAGATTTCATAGTATATAACAGAGGTTTGAAAGCAGCTTCTTTAATCCATCATGTCATGTCTTGATGAAGTCTCTTTATCCAGCGTGTTAAATCTGACATCTATGTGTGCTATTTATTTCTTGTCAGTCATGATAAATGTAATTACTAAAACGATCTTCAAAGGCGAGTGTGATTGATCTCTGTTCCAGTTGAAGAAGACCTTGTACAAAAATACAGTTTCACACTAAATGGTTATGAAATTGTAAACTTGTAGATATATAAATATGTTTCTTTGCTTCTGACTTGGTTCTCTTGCTCCAGGTTACATTTGGTATATGTTGTGTCATTCCTGTCAATATGACTATGATCTTGTATACCATTTACCACAAATACAATCTCACTTTCGTTTTTTCATTAATATTGTATCCAACAAATATATACGACTGCATGTAGTTCGTTATTCAGTCTGATTTAAAACACATTCTTAAAAACGCTACGCGTTAGGAAGATCATGCCCTTGAATCAGATTTATTTTAATTTTAAAACTGTATGTGTCACATGTTTTGTTTATACATATAGATTGTTTGTATAGTTGTTAGAAATTAACCAATATCAATAACATTGTCAATTTAATAGTTAACATTGTCCATTTCAACGTACGTTATTATGAACTAAAACTATTCCAGTAAATATAGCAACAAATATGTGACACAAGATATTCCATTTTCTATTTTTAAAAAAGCATGAAAGCATTTGCTTAGAACATGAAGGAAAGCGGAACATATGTCGGGATTTTTTAAATAATTGTATCTGTTCTTTTTCTTGACATTTGATTGTTGTTGTTGCTGTTGTCCAACTATTAAATATTTACGGTCATGCTACATCAAAACTTCAAAGAACATAGTGTGATAGATAACATGAATTTTACTTATATAATTTAATCTATACGTGCACACACGTATTACTAATAAATTATATGCTTTTAAACAGACAATGCACACTTCAACAAAATCCAAAAGAAGAAAATGCATAGGTGCAGATTGATGTTTTTTCTCGGCAAACATACATGTGCTCGTGTATTCGCAATAACACAATTGTTACTGCTAAAATTATACTGAGCGGTCGTTGCTTGATTGAAAATGAATGTATTTTTTATAGGGATTTCAATACAAATACAAATACTTATGTACGCAGTAATAAACCGCATAAAATTAAATATATAAGCTGCTTAATCATTGCTTTATCGTGAAATTATAATGATCATGTGCAACAAGCTTGATGAAAATGCCCAGTACTATAATTACTGTTATCACTGGATAATTTGCATGTCGTACTAATGAACAATCTGATGTTATGTTATAGTAGACAAAATATAAGCATAATCCTTGTTTAATATTGCTGGGACAAATAAGTAAGTATCACGTTATAGTAAGCGCCATTAACTTAATTTATGTACGTCTAGGAGATGTATGCCCCGAATATGTAAATTACAGGGTCTGCAAAGTTTCGTTGAGTATTGCACGCATTGGCATGTTGTGCTTTATAGCCAGACTAATAAAAAATAATGCAAACGAAATTATACATTGAAATAATGTATAGTTGTTTAAGAAATAATAATTACAAATGTTTGCATTTTCAAGTAAACGCAGCATTACGATTGGATAATCCGCCCACGTGACCTGTCATTAATACCCCAATGAATCGGCTGCGTATTGAAATTACCTCGTTATTATTCACGACCGGACTACTTTTTCAGTTTCTATTTGCGAAAAGACGTCATAATTTTGCGCGAACCTTTACGATGTTTACTTTCAAACGCTTTATACGAAATAACGTCATTGTTTTGCGTTAACGTTTACGATGTATACACTATCGTCAGTAAACAAAATGACTGATTTATCGGTTGCTTGTGTTGCAGACATTGACATTTGTAACGCATATTAATAAATTTGAATTGTTTTACCAGAAGGCTACTCCTAAATGATCCACTGCGATTTGAAATGTAGGACAAGACATTAGAAATGCCGTTCGACGAAAATATGAAACCGAAACTAAAGCGGGGATTCCTACGCCAGAGGCTACATGTCCGTTGCGACCATTAGACAGTTAAAAATTAAAGTTGATGTCTACTTGAGGTTGAAATTATAAGAATTGAATAGTTTGTTTTTTTCTTCATTCCATCGATGTATGAGCTGTCGGGAAAATAACTCCTAATTAATGCAATTAATGCATAAACGCCGTCGGCGTTTATGTAAATAAGGCGTAATTTTCCAGATCATACACAGATGAAATGCAGAAAGATACTATTCAATTCTTAATAATTGGCAATTACATATATATTGTATCCATTTCAGGTTTGCTTAAATACATCCAAATATTTAGAATTGTTTAAAACTTATTTTCCGCTAATGGCAGACTACCGGTACATTCATTTGGGTAGTATATTATCTTAAACGACAATAAAAGCCTTTAGACAACTATCGCCTATATTTTAAATTATTAAGCAGGAACATTGATAATAAGATCCTACCAATGACTGTCAAATATAAACTTGTATCAGTAGCAAATCCATCTGCTATAAAAACAATTCACTATTTTGCAGTCGCATTTGCTTAGACGCCTTCTCTGATATGTACAGTATACATAGTATTAAAGTATATTCATATAAACAAATTGGTAATTAGCGATTTTTCCATGCTTTTCACGAATAACTTCACTACGTCTAACAGTAATTTCACGTGTCATAAACTGGACAAGTCATGTAAGGGCGTGTATGAAACATGTTGTACAGTATTTGAAGTTTAAAATATATAATTCATTCTAAAGTTTACAAACACAAAGTCATTTGTTCAGTTCCTGACCACTAAAAAGTACACTTTCACTGTTAAACCACATTGTTTGTCTATAATTATTTATGTTTTCTCAATTTGTTAAAAAAATCTATTAATGCGTTTATTTATGCGTAATACCACACTAGTATAGGTTTATTAGACGACCCTCGAAATATTAATACTTTAGTGATCACAATAACAGTATTTCTCCATGCAAAAATCATGCATGGGAACTACATGCCTTTTACGGGAAACTAGGACACCAAATGCCTTTAAGAATTTTAAGAAACACCAAATAAATACTGAATACATCTGGAATGTTATGATAATGGAGAATATTACACTGTCAAGCAAGACGTTAGGTGAAATGCTGACACAGAGTGATTTGTGTAGTTATTAAAAAATATAAAGTAAAAACAAACATCTTTTTCTAAAGCTAGGGGATTATGGATGGGGTAATCTAGACCAGAATATCGCACAACATTCATGTGGAACATAAGTTCTGGTTAAAGACGCACTCATATTAAACCGTTCCTTAAACTGAATCTCTGGAAAATTTTAATGGAAACTTTAAGCTTCAATCTTTAAACAAGAAAATGATAATTTGTCCAGCTATTGAACTCGTAATTATTTAGTCACATTTAGCTGACTTCCATGTGGTCCTGTGTAGGAAATGCCATTGAATATGTTTGTCTTTGCTGTTATATTTTATTAAATACCCCAAAAAATCGAGAACGCGTTTGTGTTAAACAGTATTTGCTGTATTTGTTGTTACGCAAATAAAATAATAAACATTTGGTTACTATTAAAGTTATATAAGATCATGTAATTAAAGCATTTTAATACAGTAACTGTGACTACGTGGAATGTATGTGGCCTAACGACTAGATCCAAATTCCCGGAATTCATAGAACTAGTAAAATCGTTTGATATACTATGCATCCAAGAAACTAAACTTGATCAGTACGATATTGTTTCTGTGCCCAATTATTTATTTTTTTCAAAACCTAGGCAAGAGAAATATAAACGAAAGTCAGGTGGCTTAGAGTTTTTGTGAATAACGATCTGATGAATATCTTTAATGTAACTGTGAATATGTGTATTGGTTCAAGATTTGTCACGGAACTGACAATTATGTTATAGGTAACGTATACATTCCACCAGAACAATCCCGCTTCCATAATGATGACGAATTATTCCTACTTGAAAGAGATGTAACCTCTAAATGCCTAAATATGATAAACTTTTTTTAACTGGGGACACAAACAGCTACACATCAAATTTGCCGGACTACACTATTCTTGATAATTTTCTATGTCAACACTTCCAACTCGACGAACAAATAGTATCCCCCCGTAATCAAGTACATGTATTGGACCAGATGCAAATCCCTATTACACGTACAACACAGTGCAAAAAAGTTAATAAAACCGGAACTAAATTGCTTGAAATATGTAAACTCAATAACTTGCTTTTTCTAAACGGGTGGCTAGGAAATTTACCGGGAAATTTACATTCCGAAATACGTCCGTTATAGATTATACATTAACATCAATCAAAATATTACATCAATTTAAAGAATTCGAAATCATTGAACTAGATGGACTTTATTCTGATGGTCATTGCTTGCAGTCTATGTTATTACAAATATCTCTTACCACAAATCAAACTATCCAAAACTATCAAGAATGCAAACCCCATTGCCCGCGCCCGAAATGGAAAGCTGAACAGGAGCAGGAATTTGTTAATAATTTGAGCGACACAAAATTAACTGAAATAACCAATTTGTTGAACAACTGCCCAAATTCTAACATTAAACCATTCTTAAACGACGCTACTGATAAAATATCAAAATTATTCACGGAGTCTGCACAAAAATCATTTAAATCCTATAACAACCGTAAAGCCGATTCTGACAGAACTCCTGGTCTTAAACATGATATTACGCACAAACCATGGTTTGGGCTTCAATGTCAATCCGCCCGTAATTAACACAATAGTGCTCGCAAAGCGTATCATATTGATAAGTCCAATCAAAACAAACACAAGTTAAATTCCGCAAGTCAGCACTATAAACACGTGCTGAATACATTTATGCGTAAGCACAAATATACTGCAGAAAAAAGATTACGTTCCATGATTTCCAAACAGCCTAAAGACTATTGGAAATACCTTAATTGCTTAAATAAAAAGACCACCGATAAAAGCCCGATTATCGACCAATTTTATAATTTCTTTAAAAATACAAACTCTTCAACTCATATTAACGAATCTTCCCCAGAAATGGACGACAGTTACACGCCTGTCATCCATTCAGTTGATACCTTAAATAAACATATTACAACTGAAGAAATTCAAAAAAATGATTATAAAATTAAAGAATGGCAAAGCGTCATCAGAATACGACAATATAATAAATGAATTTATAAAAAGCACGTCGAGCAACATGCTCTCATTGTACAGAAGCCTGTTTAATTTAATTTTAAATACCGGAATCTTGCCTGACATCTGGTTGATTGGTACAATAAAACCTATTTATAAAAATAAAGGTTCCAACACCGAACCAAATAATGACCGCCCAATAAAAATCCTAAGCTGCCTTGGCAAACTATTTACTGCTGTTATTAACCAACGAATAAACTTATTTCTGAATGAAAATAACTTACTTCACGAAAACCAAGCTGGATTTCGGGCAGGATATTCAACAAATGATCACATATTTGCACTTAATGTATTAATCCAGAAACTAAGATCCGAAAAACGTAAACTGTTCTGCTCATTTGTTGATTTTTCTGTTGCCTTTGACTCCATTTGGAGAGCAGGCCTAAGGCATAAAAATATTCAAAGAAGGAATAAGAGGAAAGCCCCTTGATGTCATAATAAATTTGTATTCAAACATAAAATCGTGTGTTTCGTCCAATGGTAATAAATCCCCAATGTTTTACAGCTCACGTGGTGTACGGCAAACGAGAAAATTTATCTCCGATCCTGTTCTCGATGTATATGTACGATCTTGAAGATTATTTAAAACAACATTGCTCTGGAGTTAACATTGACATACCTGTAGGAGACACTGTTTACTTCTTACAATTGCTTGTCCTGCTTTATGCAGATGACACAATAATATTTGGCCAGAATGAGTCAGATTTTAATGATAGTCTTAGGCTTTCTTATAACTTTTGCCAGCAATGGAAACTTAAAATTAATTATACTAACACCAAAATTATGGTCTTTGGCACTAACAAACCAAACAAATACCGGTTCTACTTAAACGACCAGCCCCTGGAAACAGTTAAAGAATATAAATATTTAGGTGTAGTCTTTACTCAATCAGGAAGTTTTCTTCAATGTAAAAAGCATCTAATAGAACAGGGCAATAAAGCAATGTTTAATTTGCTTACACGAATTAACAATTTAGACTTACCCATTGATTTACAAATCAAATTATTTGACCATACCGTATTACCAATCTTAAGATACGGCTGCGAAATTTGGGGGTACGAAAATTTAGATATTATCGAAAAGTTCCACTGTAATTTCTTGCGCAGAATCACTAAAACAAAACTGTCAACCCCCAAATATTGCCTATACGCTGAATTGGGCCGATATCCTTTAGACATTGTGATCAAAACGCGAATGATAAAATTTTGGAACAAAACTGTATTGGAAAAAACTGATAAAATTTCTTACTGGATGTATAAATATACGCTGAATTCTAACTTAAACTTTAAATGGACACAATGTATAACTAATATTTTTAATTCCTCCGGCCTAACGTATATTTGGTTACAACAATAAAATATTTCTTCCAAAACCATCCATTTTCAACTTAAAATAGTCCTAATTGACCAATTTATACAGAACCGGGGTTCACAATTAGATGCGTCATCCAAAGGCCAAATGTATTCCCTTTTCAAAGATAATACCAAATTTGAAAACTATATGTGTATACTACCAGAATCTGTAAGACTAAGTATGCTGCACTTTCGTACGGGGAATCACCGACTCCCAGTCGAGACCGGCCGCTTCTCACAATCGTACATCCCTCATGAAAACCGTAAATGCACTCTTTGTAACAAAAATGACATCGGTGACGAATTGCACTATCTCCTTATATGCCCAATTTTTTAAGCCAAAAGAGTAAACATATCCCACGTAAATATTGGTCACACCCGAATGTCATTAAATTCAAAGAGCTGATGTGCGTCAACAGTCCTATGGCACTACGAAATACGGCAAAATTATGAAACATAAAATAAAGTTTTTCAAGCGTGCATAGGCACGTTACACACCTGTGACCCGAATAACAAAAATAAGTTTGTTTAAACCAGTTAACCATCCATAAACCGTTATTCGTTGCACAAGTAATACTTACTATATTATAAAATAGATATACTTACTGTTGCACGATATATCCAGGTATAACCACAATTTAATCCGTTACAGATTCATTAACCTAGATCCAATAGAATTAACTAATTGTCCAAACCTGCACACTTTACGTACGGCCACGCGCTATTGCAATACTCAATCACAAAATTGAATGAAATTCTTTCTCCGGCGACCGACCAATCAAACGGTCCCATCCGTTCCTACACGTGGGGATCTAACTTGTTCACAACTTGTAACACTCAATTCTAGCTTCAATGAAATAAATAAAATATAGGTGTATAAGCTATATACTAATCACACCACGACACATAAATAGTTCCCATCTTAGCTGAGTTGAATATCTCATTATCTAAATTATAGAGATATAAAACACATTTATTTACTTTTACACTGGTATAATTTAACCCCTTCGTTACCCTCCCATAACTTTATTTCGATGGGAGTGTGACCCACATGGGTGACCAGAAACTTGCCTTTACTAATTACGTCATGATCTTCCTTTTAGACTAACACCCACGCATGATAGTTGACATAAAAGAAAGGCTCCCCTCGTCGCTTGTGCTTAGTTACAACATAACCATATTTAGTGTGTGTGTGTGTGGGGGGGGGGTTCCTGGTACCCTACGGCCTACGCATTTACATGTTGACACTATATAACATTATATGTATTTGTTCTATGTAACATGTTGGCCGAAAGTTACTTTTTGGGAAGTACACGTAAACAACCACTGGTCAAATCGATTTTATCTCATACGTTATCTTCTTCACATAATTATATGTTGAATTATTAATTTATTCGATAACCCATGCATTTACTTGCTAACAATATTCAGAAATAATAAGTATTTGTTGTGAGTTTTATGTCGAAACGTTAACTATTGGGATCACATTTAAACGGATGCTCTAACAAAATGTTTGATTTTCTGATGTTTTGTGAAATTGTTATCTGTGAATTATATGCTCACCTATTGTCACAATATATGCATTATGTATAATTTGACCTGTGAAACATAAAGAAAATCTGTTCTGTTCTGTATTGTATTATTTTAGTTCCTAATAATTAGAATGCTTAATAAGGTGCGATGATTTCCCCGGAACTCCTTGATTTTTCGCAAACTTTCAATAATCAATTCCCAGCTGACCAGATGGAGGTCTACAGTTAATTTACAGTAATGTAAAGGTGCAAAAAGGATTGAAGAAGCAACTGACCAAACTACTAATATTCATTCGAGATACTACAGTTTGAGATGTTACTGTTTTTGCATGATAAAGTGACATAGACATAAATAAAACAAACATTTCAATCATCAATATATTCAGGAATATTAAAAGGTACACTCATAAATAGTTGTGGTTCGGGTTCATATCTAGGATAAGAAAATATAGGAATAATGAACTCCAGAGACATAGAAGAGAAACCTTCATTACCATCCGCTAGTCCTTTATGTGAGGCAAGTGACCAATTGTCTATACAATACATGACAATACATACAACACAACACAAAACATAAACGTGATTTAAACAGGGGTCACCTCCTCAGAGCGGTCAATGCAAAGAATTGGGGGTTTAAACCGGTTTAAATGCATGAAGAATCTCACACTTAGCCCATAATTATTCACAATACACGCACTTGTAAATAAACTTTAACCTAATAGCATTGCAATTCAAATAAAATAGTAATAAAAGATAATATTAATTCAATTGAATTGCAATTTCAATTTAATTACGCAATGTTCACAGAGCAACAGAATGGCAACTTTCTGAGGCACGATGAAATGAAGTAAATACAATTATCAGCTAAATCCATGCTTGTTGACAATACTTCGAGACCAAGCATCATATACTACAATCACAGATCGTCGTCGTGCATCTCAGAAAGAAGCCGTAATACGGGGTGTAACAGGTCAGATAACATAGCTGTGTTGTATATGTGAAATATTTATAACTAATATAATTGAAATAGTAGTTTAATATTAAACTAAAACTTTCATTACATGTACATATAGAAGCGTCCTAGTGCCGCAGACTATATTTGTTTCAATTAACGCATTAGTATGAGATATTAAGTCCTAATTAGGAGACACTATGTCCTAATTAGGAGATACTAAATCCTTATTAGGAGATATTAAGTCCTAATTAGGAGAGTACATCATAATTAGGGGAAACTAAGTCCTACTTAGGATATACTAAGTCATAATTAGGAGATACTAAGTCATACTTAGGAGATACTTCCTATTCCTAATTACGAGATAATAAGTCCTAATTATGAGATAGTATCTCATAATTAGGAGATACTTAGTCCTAATTAGGAGAAACTCAGTCATAATTATGAGAAACTAAGTCCTAATTAGGAGAAACAAAGTCATAATTAGGAAACAGTATCTCATAATAAGGAGAAAGTAAGTAGTGATCAGCAGATACTTACTCTTAATAAGATGATACTAAGTCCTAAGTAGGAGAAAGGAAGTACGAATTAGGAGATACTAAGTCTTAATAAGAAGATACTAAGTCCTTATTTAGGACTTAGTATCTTGTAATTAAGAATTATTATATCATAATTAGGAGTAAGTAATAATTAAAACTTACTATCTCCTAATTATAAGATACTATCTCCTAATTAGGACTTCGTACCTTCTAATTAGGAGTTAATATATCCTAATTAGGACAAACTATGCTCTAATTACGAGATAATATCACCTATTAGGACTTAGTATATCGTAATAAGGACTTAGTTTCTCCTAATTAGGAGATATTATCTTCTAATAAGGACTAAGTATGTCCTAATTATGAGATAATGGAATACAAAAACAAGAAATGTCTTTTAAAAAGACAATCAGCGTTGAAATTAATATTGAGATGTCATTTAAAAATTACCTAAACAGACGGCCAAGATGATCGGTTACGTGACTTCTCAGACCCCAGATTGTTTGGTCCCCACCAATATTAGGAGACTTATTGGACCCCAGATTTTTCGGACACTATAAGAAAACTTCTCGGACCCAAAAGTTAATTTGAGATAAATTTATTAATTTAAAAATTAAATAAACTTATCATTAATATTTATGCCGTGAATAAACCAATCATACAGCTCCATGTTTTCACCATGTTTCCACCATGTTTATATGAATAACCAAAATAATTTAGGTTAACATAATTGTTAAAATTATTATGTATCAGACGAGTCTATAAAGTTATTTATAGTACCGGTAATATATCATTCATGATATTTATTTAATATAATATCGGTGTGAAGTCAAATAAGCATTTATACTGTGTATCCCAATAAAAAGCAATAGTCAGGGAACATTCAGCGATTTTTGAAATGTTAAGACTTTATTTTTGATAACGCAACCATAAAAATTCATTAGACTATGACGATTTTAAATTATATCAGTAGAAGTATGATATATCAGGGGTTCCTGTGAATAATTAGTATTGCAAATTGTGTATTCATGCTACGCGAATAACAGTTCGACGTATTCCGAATCTTCTTTCATAACATTTTATCTATTGAAAATGTAGCATCTTTTTATAGATTAAATAACATCTACTGGAGAAGTTGATAGAAAGATGCAATTATAATTAATCGTTAATAAATCGTAACCACAATTTTAATTCAAATTAACAGTAAGTTTATAAATAAATTCCCCATTTATTGAAATTTTTAGGTTTATGATTCTCTGAACGCTATTATTTATGCATGTACGAGTATATTAACACAGCTATACAACGGTTGCTGGCTAGGCGCGCTATTTTTGGCTATGCGCGCTATTTTTAGAATGACACTACTGTTTCTGGAATGTGATGAACTCGCTAGAATCAATGGGCTACATGGAACGGCAACACTGTAAATGAGATTTATGAATGGGAACATTGAACAATTGCTATTCATAGAGCATCCGCTTATATAAATGTAGGCTAAACAAAATAGTTATTTCGTTACGTGAATGAATATAGCGTTCTGTTTATGGCATACGATGAGAAAATACGTTCATAATTAGCCTCAGTTCTAGAGTATATATTGAAGATATGTTTATAACTTCATTTTAACCGCGTATGTAAACAATTATGTAAATTTTTAATCCCCAAAAGTATTAACAGTTATTGGTATACGTTAAACCATTGTTTGAAGTTTGCATTCCCTAGAATTAGAACATTTGCCCAATTCTATTGGCATTCAAGTTTCCCGCTGCATAATTATCGAAAGAAATTCTGGGTTTAAAGTGATCTTAGACAGCTACGCCGAATAATGAAGACTGTGGCACTAGGACGCTTCCATATGTACCTTTGCAAGCAAAAATGAAAAAGTGTTTATTCTACAAAGCGTGAATCAAATACTAAATTTAATGGTTTGGTGTCCATATGCCGTATACATCTTACTTGTAAATTGTTATAATGCGCCTGGAGATAGGTTTTTAAAGCTGTTACTATCAAAATAAAATCGATGTATATATTTAAAGCTGTGGAATAAAAATAAATAAAATTCAATACAGATACTAGTATGCATTTTATATACATCAGGGATATGTTTGCAGAAGACAAATTTGTCCAAATGAATAAAGAAACGCTTATTCAATTTGATGAAATATTATTTTCCAGCAATCCCAGATGTTTTCATATTATCAAATAATATCTTTATCAGGGGTATTAACATATATTTTAAACATAATGTAAAATCAGTACAATGTATAAGATAATTTATGAACAATTGTTGTATATCTAATGGCAAAACAAAATTACGGATCATGGGTAACACTTATGTTGGGTGCATGAATTTGTAAATTATGTTATTCAGTAATTCCTTTAACAGATAACTCATGTCGGGCCTTTTTAAAGCATACTATTAATGTACTCTTGCTCAAGTTTGACCCAGTGATACGATTTCTGAGATTTTCTACTTATTGGGAAAGGTGTTCAAGAAATTGATCAACGAATGTAACTTCGGTAATGAAGTGGTATCTCTGTTCCTGATCTGAGATAAAATATTATGACATATGACATTAATTAAAACGTGTACCATAACTGATTTAGCCAATTAACACTATTAGCAAACAATAATTAATGTTCTTATTTGTTACTGCTAGAGATTAATCTTAAATCTAGTTGATACTTCTATTTAAATACCCGTTCAATGGCAATAACAGTATTATTTTAATTAATGTTAAAATCAGCATTGCATGCGTAATATAATATAATTGAAATAAACTCCATGTGTGTTTTTATTCATGCGCTAATAAATCATCTTGTAATGTTAACGATTCAATTAATTTTAACAGTGTAAGCTAAGTGAAAGAAAATCCGTTGAGGTAAATTAGCAATCAGTTAAATATACCAACCAACAATGAGTTTGCACATTATGAAGTTGTCATGGTAATTCCGATTTATCCAACATTGTGTTAGTATAATATTTGGTGCCCATGTTCGGAAAATGTTTGCATTCAGACGTGTTTAAAGTATGCATTGTCTATATATGGTAACACCTATATTGACATGCGACCACTTTTTCAAACAAAACAACCTTCCCCTATAATCACCCACGTCGCTATCAAAATAAACTTATAAAATAATATAATGTTAATGCTTTTGCCGATACAATAATGGTTAAGATAAATTGCAATACTATTGTCAATACTTTAATTTAAGATAAAATATTGAAATAATTAGCTCAGTGGTACACTATATGAATGTAATACAAAATATCAATAAATAAAATAAATAAACATATACGGTGCACTTGTTTGTGATTGTTTACATTAGGCCAAAAAAATGTGTGTTTCGGACAACCCGACCCTATCTATCAAAAGCCCCCCGACCTTAAAGTTTTAGCGACCTTTTTTGTGAGATCCATATTCGTCAGAATTGAGATAATTTAGAATAAAGAGGTTTTTTGACGGTCTCAACACACAATTTATTTGTGTTGCCTCAAAATGTTTGCGTAACGAAACGCTGAAAAAATAGCAGCAATTAATATATGATATATTGTACCAAATGTCTTATGTCATTAAAATTTAGTTTTCTTCATATTTTAATTCGCTGCATTTTCTAAAATTCAAAATATTTGCAGTGTTCATGTAAGATTGTTTGCACATATCATAAAATAAAACAACGGCTTTATCAATATGACACACGATAACATAATCAACGAACACAAGAATCATTTAAAAAAGTAGGATCACGTACGGTGCGCCACTTTTATTCTATGTTTATTTATTTTACTTCTTTAGAGGGGGTGGGGGGGGGGGGGTTCATAAATAGTACAAAATAACAAATTTGTAATTATGAATGCAGTAAAATAGCAGTGTGTGGTACGTGTATGTATTGAATACGAGTTTTTATCAAATCGTTTCCTTTTTTTGTTGCTTTTTCGTTATTTGCATTATTCTAATACTCATGTTAAATATTCTAAAACAGTCCTTGGTCTGTAAAATTTTAATTGTAGCTTCAACTTAATTTTGACAGTTTTACATTACATTCCTTTTGAACACGTTCTTATTGCATGAAATATGGATATCCCAATATGACAGACTTACGACATTCTACTGCTTTGGTATAAACAAGTGATTTTTGGACACAAAACATTCATTCATAAACCGATTAAGACGTCAATAAACTCAGTAAAATTACACCGACAGTAAAGTGTTTACTTTCAATGCAGAAAATGGCTGCGGTGCTAATGAAAATGTGCAATTGGTATCTTACGTTCTTTACAAGTTACTTACTTAACACATCCTACAAATGGCTGCGGTGCTAATGAAAATGTGCAATTGGTATCTTACGTTCTTTACAAGTTACTTACTTAACACATCCTACAAATGGCTGCGGTGCTAATGAAAATGTGCAATTGGTATCTTACGTTCTTTACAAGTTACTTACTTAACACATCCTACAAATGGCTGCAAATCATGTGTGTTATACTTGTATAATGATTCAACACTCTCTTAGACTGTCTGGCTATAACAGATACAATAACTGGAATATCTAGTCAATATGCTAATAATTGTCATTACAAACATGAGATGTCAAGCTGATTTTACTCGGTTGAAAGTTATGTGTTAAAAAGTGCATGCTGATAAACATATTTTATATGCACAAGAGTAAGAATGATAATTGAAATTTTCAGTTAACTACTCGAAAATAGTCACGTCAATGGTGAATTCTATTGAACTTTGAAAAATAAGCAGTTTTCGAAACATGTATAGAGTTTTTATGAATGATTTGACAACACGAAAGACTAAACAGAGATTCGAAAAAAAAAGAATGACGGAATGTGCATAACGCGATTAAAGAGGTTACTTATTGAGTCCGTATCAGTGTGATTTAATCTAGCAATAATATCACTGTGATTGATGAGAACGTCTCGGGGAAGTCTCTGCATAATATATTCAACATATAACTGGTACATTTCGCACAGTAATATCAAGGAGCGCGTGTTCAAATTAATAACGTCTTATCAATTGTCGAGAGTATTTTAAGTTCAAAGGACAGAATCTACTGATTCACGATGTGTATATGTGCATAAGATCTGGTCATCGTTGATAATTTGCTTGTGCTTTACAGTTTAAGAATTAAAAGAACCATGACGTTCTTCTGAAAAATGACGAAACGCGAAATTTGATATACATAGCTACATGTACACAAACACAAAACTTAAATATTTGACTTATCGTCATGTGGCTGGTTTTTAGACTGTTGGCGGAAGCCAACGGTGTTTCAAGAGGGTAATTTCTAAAACAGGTATCGCGGAAAACTACTTTTTTCTTTGCAGGCTACCAGTCAGTAAATCGAAACCTCAAAGGGTCCTTCTTTATATCAGCTAAAAAATCACGAACGTTTTCTTACCTATTAATTATTTAAGATAATGTATGTCCTGTTATTATAATGCGTATATCATGTGATTTATTGCAATTACAGTTTCTATAAAGGTCAAAAATGAAAACAAATGTTACGTCAAATTAATGGCACGCCTATTTTTGCTATTTATTTGAATTTAACCGAAATATTCACCTGGGTTTCCTAAAATAAGACCACTAAATTAATGCGCTACATCGGTTATTTTTGACTCGTCGTAAAAGTCTTAGTTCTTGTTACCGATTCTTATTCTGAATATTTTGTCAACAAATTACTGCGATGTATTAATTTTCAATTGTAGTATGGAAAATACGCATCTTATGACCTGCTTCTGACTCAGGAGGCTACGAATCACTAACAATCGATGCTCCTCAATACCACGCTTCAACGGTTATTCTGCAGGGCTCGTTGCAGATTAATTTGTTAGCTGACATGTTTATATTTCCGTTTGCATTAGATAATTAGCTTGAAAACTATGTGTTCGTTGCTTCCAAATAAATTTTATTATGATGTCTTATTCTATAGAATATTATGCCATGTTATCAAGTTTAAAGGTCAGAAACTGAACTTCATTCAAACAACTGTTTTCTTTTTAGCAAAAATTAACTCATAATTCACATGCTTTTAGTTTCTTTTGTCGCCAACATTCTTGCCACGCTGTCAGCGTTTTGATTTTATTATTTGATAGCATATTACAAAAATATTCATATCAATAATGGCAAGAACCTTCATTTTCTAAAACATCGACCAAAACTTGTCTGCAGTGTGGTTCTTTATATCAGTATTTTCAATAATGGCAACATTTTTAACCGAAAAGCGTCTAAATGTCTAAAACATGCAAGTTTGATGTAATTTAAAATTATCTTCACTGAGGAGAAATATCAGGAAAGGCAATGAACATGAAACGACAACATTTAATGCTCGAAGAACACAAATCATATTACGCCATCTTCGGCAATATTTCTTATTTTTAACTCCAAAAGCGACAATATAATTTTGTAATCGAGCGATTGTGACTTTTATCTGTATAATGTTAGTAAAACGCTGCAGTCAATCTTTTGAAACTGCAATTGCCTGTGCGATATCATTTTTGACAAAAGATTGGTTCTGACAGATGTAGCAATTGCGTTTCCCGATTCTGGTGCACGTAATGCAAATATGATTGACTGTTATGGTATGATGCATGTGTTATAATTAGGCATTTGAGTGCACAATGAAATGCACTCTTGGTTTCAGTACATGTATGTGCCTTTTTGTTGTTTCTGTTGTTTGTGTTGATTTTATTTAATTTAACTATATTAAAACTGTTTAATTCCGGCGAAATTCACAAGTCGTTATATTTTCATACATGATGCATATCTCATACTCAGCATAAGGTATCTATCTTGAATGAAATTATAATGTCTGGTTAATTTTACCTGAATTAAACAGGCTTAATAAACGTAGTATCGCAACTGATCCCACTAAGGAAATATTCCGTATAAGAGCGTAAACATATTCATTATTTGGGTTTACACTTTACTTCGACGTCCAATGGATTATTAATGTTTTTCTTGCTCATAGTACTTAACCCTATCGTGAAAATACATATGGGAGAATTGACATTGTGATATAAGGTATATCGAAGCTAGAAAATCAAGAAGTTAATTAACGTTTTATAATTTACGCGTGTTGGAAAATGAGAAAACCTGATTAGCAAGCAATCGCTGGATTTTGATGTGATTAGCATATAGAGCATATTAACATATTTGGTTTGCTCATTTTTGCTATTTCATAATCGAGATATCTTTGATTTAACAGGCAAAATATGACTATCGTATACTTGTTATTAGTATGATGTGTTATTCGGTGCATTTCATAATTCTGCTCAATACACTGTCTTTCCGAGATATTGCAACGCAAAATGTATTAACACGACAAGCTGGCATTTGAATCTTAAATATATTTACGTCTTCATGTGTTGTATTTATTATAAAATGTAAAAGGAACATAAATATGCAATACATGTAATCCGAAGAGCAGACATAGGCATTGGGACATTTTCTCAACCACGTGCAACTTACTAACTGGTAAATAACATTATTGACAGGTCATTTTCAAATATGAGAAAAAATCCTGTTTAAACTAAACCGTTTATTCACTATATTTGGATACGTTTATGATAATAAACAACACATAAAATATATATTAGATCTGGAAACAGTTTATATATGACAATCTATATCACAACTGCGTGTGCTCTGGACATTTTTATATGGCTAGACGTATGTTCATTTGTAGCAAATCGGGAGCGGTGCTCTTGGAGATATTTTGACAAAATGTTCACTCTTCAAAATATGTCTCTTGTAACAACCATGCTGTTATATTGATATATGTATAGACGAATTCCGAATCAAGTTTAGCGCATAACAGTTGGTTGTTGATCATCAAAATTTTAATACACCGTAATCTCATGTTATTTTATAAAGAATCTGCCTCGACATACGAAACACACCTTATGCTACTTTATGACATAAAATATATATACATGTATTTCTTATACAAAACTTACACGTTTTGTTTCTTTGTTAACAAAGCGTTATACAAGCGGTAATGATATTGACCCAAATTTCAAACACAAATTATGAACAATAACTGAATTTAAGGTATTTATTGCAATTTAAAATTATTCCTATGTTAAGCATTGATTTTATGCATGCAATATTCTTCTATTCATTCAAATTATTCTTACAAAACGGTGTGACTAACACGTGCATTAAAACTGATGACATTTATTACGAATCTGAAATAGTTTATCTGAACTAATAAATGTGGATTTGACAGAGTATTATCAGGAAATAAAGTTTCATTTGACTTTCCGTATAACAAAGAGCTTTATTCTCCATCCAGCTAAATGTTGAACACTAGAATAAATAGAATACAAAACCAATAACAAACAAATGACATGCGTCATCCTTGTCCGGTGAGGGCATATTTTGTATTAAAATAACAACTAGTAAAGACGATGCATAACTTAATACTGCGGATTTAACTGGGCATTTATGTCAAGGATGCTGTATCATCAGCTAGCCATTCACAGCTTTCTTCGAGACTGATATAGACATGGAGGTGGAGACTATATTCTTTATGTCAGAAATGCAATATGTTTTAAGGACATTAATTATTTATCTTGTCCTATTTGTTAGATCTTTAGATGGAATATACTTATTACATAACTTAAGGCAACAATACATTTCTGGTACGAAATTTTACATTTTCGTCATTGTATAAATACACACCGCAGTATCAGTGAATGCGCCAAAATCCCGCGAAGACGATAAGGGAAATACGGTAAGTATGCATATCTTGGTTGAATACTGTTGGCGTTAGCCAACTGGACATAAAAGCGCAATTCGCAAATCTGTCTTAAGGGCACTACGTCTTTCTGTTGCTCGCAACTAGTCAGTAAATCAAAACAACGAAATGTCATTCTTCTAAACAGAAATATATCATGCTTGTTTGTTTTACCTTGTAATTAATTAAAAAGTAAAGTAAATTTAATTAGTTCAGGTGTTGCATATCATGTGCATTCTTAATATTATTTATAACAATTACAGTTCCTAAAAAGTTAATTTATTTAAATGGGTTACTTCAAACGTTGATCACACTTTGCTTTCGCTATTGACTTGTATGTAACCGAAATATTCACATGAGTGTCTGGGAATAAGGCCACTAAATCACGGCACTTTATCGGATAGTTTGGCTGGTTGCGGAAAAGTGTTATTTCATGGTATGCATGCTTCTTTTGAGAATGTTGGCAACGGATTACAAAAATGCGTTCAGTGCTTAATTATAAGTGTATGGGGAAGAACAAGGGCACGCATCGTACCTACTGTGACACTGCAGGCGACATTGCACTAAAATGTTGATACTACTAACTGATACGCTTCATCGGCGATTTCGTCCTTTGCATACTTTATTATATTTTCCATATATTTTGATTAAATTGTTCAAAAACATGGCTACATGTATGTTCTATCGACACAGCAACCTTTCGACGTGATTCGGGTGATTTTGATTGCGTACACATTTTTATAGAAATTTCGTTTGCATTAAAAACCTTCATGTTCGCTACAAACACATAAAAAAAAAATTATGATGCGATTATCATATGCATAATAACGAATTAGAAACAGCGTAGATTACCCGAACGCAAAATTAATTACAAGTTGCAAATGATAATTATCAGGTCAGGTGAAATTACAGAAATTCAAGTAAGTAGGTGCAGTTCGCCTGCTCCAATATTTTTTTTTAAAGATTAAACTATACAGACTGTTCTGACAGACATTATGTGATCAATGAACGGGATATATCAAAATAGTAATATATTGTGTAAACACATCTATCTATTGCTTTTTTCGGCGTAGCCGTCTAAGATCACTTTTGACCTAGATTTCTTGCGATAATTATGCAGCGGGAAAATTGAATGCCAATAGAATTGGGCACATTTTCTAATTTTAGGGAATGCAAACTCACAATAATGGTTTAATTTATACCAACAACTGTTGCATACTTTTGGGGATTAAAATGTACACAATTGTTTACAAAAGCGGTTAAAATAAAGTTATAAACATATTCTCGACATACACTCTAGAACTGAGCATAAGTATGAACATATTTTCTCATTGTATGTCATGAATAGAATATTATATTAATTCCCATAATTAATCCACTATTTTGTTTAACCTAGCGACCCGCTCTATTAATAACAATTGATTCTAGATAGCGAGTTCAAAACGCGATCATTCTAAAAATAGCGCGCGTTGACCTGTCGGTGTATAGCTGTTATAATATTCATGCATCAAATAGCGTACAGAGAATCATAAGAGCGAATATTTCAATTTGAAATTGAATTGCGGTTGTGTTCTATAAAGAAACAATTAGAATTGCACATTTCTGTCAACTTCTCCAGTAGATGATAATAAATCTATAAAAAGATATATTTCAATAAATAACATGTTGTGAAATAAGTCTCGCCCGGAATATGTCAAAATGATATTCATGTTGCTTTTACTTAATTTGTGTAGCATTAATACATTATTTGCAATACCATTTATACACAGAAACCCTTGATACATCATATTCCTACCGAATATTATTTTAAAACGCCATAGTCTATATAGTCTAATGTAATATTTGTGTTATCAAAAATGGAAGTCATCATTATTTCAAATGCGCTGAATGTTTTCTGAAGATTGCTTTTCCTTAGGATACACAGTATAAATGATTAATTGACTTCGAAATGTGTATGTATTATGCATAGATAACTTCCAAGATGGGCATATTACTTAAGAATAACTATACGCGTCTGACACAAAAAATAATTTTCATTCATTCCCGGAATTATTTTCGTACATTGTTAATTTGTTATATTTGGCTGACACATTTATATAATAATGATGTTAACGTAAATTATTTAGGTTATTCATGTATCACTGGTGAAAACATGGGGTGGTATGATCGGTTTATTCACGGTACAAAAATGAATAATTATTGAATGAATTACAAATTAATTTTGGGATCCGAGAAGTTTTCTTGTGATGTCCAAAATAGCTGAAGTCCTCTTATATAGGTGGGGACCGAAAAATCTGGGGTCCGAGAAGCTTGGCCCTCTTGTATTATGTTTAGGGTAAAAATGATATCTCAATATTAATGTCAACGCCGATTGTCTTTTTTAAAGACATTTCTTGTTACTCTTCATATCGGACATCTATGACACAGTAGTGGATTATCAAATGCACCCCGTCTGATATTTTAAATAACGGTATTATACAACGGCACCATTGCATAATAAATGTATAATACATAAAACAATGTGAACTATTATGTAGACGATATGCCTATAAATGGATTATTATTTGATCACGTTGAAATGAATGATAATAAAGATGCATATATGAAAATTCTAAATTTTATAATGTCTCCAAAATAAAGAGAAAATAATATTTATCACGTTTTTTCAAATAAGTTAAATAAGTTAATTTAATAAACACATAAAATGCACATTTCATCATATATTCAAGATGTAGTCTTTATACATGTTTTGGTTGGAATAATTTTTTTAATTGCCATGCATTTCTAATTCTGAAACGGTTACGGTTTCCCACGTTGTTTCTTACGCCCAATTTTGTTGGCGTCGTTTAAAAAATGTTTGTCTCAACAACATGTTCACACTTTTTGCAACTTCAGTTTGCCTTTGTAAAAGTGCAAGCAGTTGTAAATATTTTCAGTAAATTAAGATTGATTCAGCAACGCTGTTGCCACCGTTTGAATTTGGCAATGACAATTATCTGTTATTGTTTATCAACTTCGAATGATTTTCTTGCATTAGATGCAAAAGAGCATGCCATGACGTGTTGTGAATACACTTGTAAATTACTCAAAGATCTTCAATCTAAATTTCTATTCGTTCCCACAGATAAAGCGGCGAACAACATAATTATAATATGACGAATATTTTATGTTCAAACTATTTCAAGGGAACTATCTCAAACAACATCATATACTGAATACAAAAAAGACTTTAATGAAATTATTTCCGAATATATTACTGAATGCAGTAAATTTAATGTTAAAATCAATAATAATAACATGAAATTGCCATCACTTTACTGGATTCCTAAACTCCATAAAACTCCATACAAAAGTCGTTTTATAGCAAATTCAGTGTCATGCACCACTAAACAATTATCAGTTTACCTGACTTTTGGTCTGAGTGCTATTAGGAATCACATCTCTAAATACTGCAATAATGTTTACGAGAATACAAACATTAACTTATTTTGGTCAATAAAAAATTTGTCTGAATTTATTAATAAAATTGTAAGCATAGATTACAAATCGCCTTGTGTGAGTACATATGATTTTTCTACATTGTATACAACCCTACCTCACAGTCTTATTAAAAATAAACTTGTTTCACTTATCGAAAAAAACATTTGCAAGAGAAAAATGCTCCTGCCGGGCTTTAAATACTAATACAGCATTCTTAACTAATCAGATTTTTGATGAATATATTATTTAGACTTGCTTAGATTTATGTTCAGCCCTTACCTTTCTTCTGGATAACTTATTTGTTGAATTCAATGGGAAAATATTTAAACAAATTATTGGTGTGCCAATGGGTACTAACTGTGCACCGCTTATTGCTGATCTATTTCTATACTGCTATGAACGGGATTTTATGATATATTTAACATAGATAACCCTTTCTTTGAACAAAATATCCAAAACATTTACCCTAAAGAACTTTCCTTAATAAATCGTGTTCATCGTATACAACAACAACAACAACAACAACAACAACAACAACATTTATTTCAGCAATAAAGCTTCAAAAAAGCTTCTAGCCTACAATAATGAATATACAAATGTTATATACCGCTGGTTAAGATTGCTGTAATTGTTAGCAAATTACAGATGCTGCATTCCTAGACTTACATATTACTATAACTAACAATATAGTTGAAATAGTTCCAATCTAACGGAATATCCCACCCATCATTTTACAGTGATATTTTGAAACATGTTTGCAAATGTAAATATGTTATTGTGATTGCTAAACGTATACTTAATAATTTAGTACACTTTCTTATCAAAAGGATATAATTCACTTATACTTAAAAACACATGTTTATTAGTTTTCGATACTGAATTTCTTTCATCATTACAAATTTGGTCGTTGTAATGGTGGATAAGTAGCTTTAACTTCTTTGCGTTTTTAAATTATGACGTCATCGTGTGCATTGCGCGTTTCTAGATTACAGTACGTGCCACGCGAAACCCGCAGAATTCGCGCTGTCGTGACTAGCCTTCGATCAATATTCGCGAAGCGACGTCACGAAAGTTCGCGACGATTCGCGAAATATAGCGGGCGGCCCCAGCGCGAGATTTCGCGACGAATATGTCACGAAATTTCGTCGCGATTCGCGGCGATTTTACAGGTATATGTGCTTCTGCTCTTTAAAAATTAACAGTTGTACAGTTTTTACGTTCTTATTGCAACATTCTACATTCTACATTGTGTGTCGCACAGTGTATGTTAAATATAGATACATTAATTTTGTATCTTTCATATTACGGTTAATTAATAAATAATTGTATAATAAAGCCCTATTATTTGAAAGTATTAATCAAAGAAAACAGTGAAAACGCATATAAAAGTCAAAATGATTTCATATAGTGTGTATATACGTTTAAGTTCATTTACAATTAGGACAATAATCATTAAAATCAACTTAAAATTATAAATCACTGATTGTTCTTTTTTCACTACAAATAATCACCCCTTTTACGAATATGTAACATTTCACTAATTTGCTTAATTTGAATATGATGTCACTTTTACAATAATATTAACTGACGTCCATTTAAATGATCTATTAGTTAATCGTTAATTAATTGTTTCGATTGTTATGTGAATGTGTATACGGGGTTCTTGAGATGGTTATAAAAACGCATTATTATATTATTCTTCATTGGCGTGATTATTTTCAAACATTCCTTCTTTTAGAATATCCATTCAGATTATTTGTTTACATGTACATATATGTCATCCTCACCCGTGCACCAGCATAGTCAATTTTATCGTATTTATAATCATCATAAATATGCAATCACCGTCGTTTTGACACGATATTTTATAATAATCATGTACTTGAAGGTGGTTATATACACGTAAGTGTCTATAATTATTTGTAACGTTTGGTTTCATTGTAACATGTATTTATAGAATTTACTTATTGTTTACTCATCGGTAAACAAAATAAATGTAAATACAGATGTATATCAAACGAAAACCATCACAACGGTTATTGTAGCCTCTTCTACAATTGGTATTTGCTAAAGAAACATAATTTGTTCTGCAGACTACCGGTTCGCGATGAGGGGTGGGGGTGAATGCGTGTTGACCATAGCTACCTTTCAGTGTTTTCACATGTTGTGTATACAGGCCGCCAATGTGTTATCTGACGTGTCAATATAGCAAACAAACTGATCGTGGCATCTTAATTGTTTTTATTCATGTTTATGTATTTTGGGATTTATCTTCTTCTTTTTTCTAATAGTCATTTAAAATTCCAGTTCACATTTCGAATAATAATGAAGCTACATATAGCCTACATAAGATAGAAGTACATAGCAATAGTTTATTCAGTCTTTATATCATAATACTATTAGTTTTTTTAATGGCAACGAATAACCAGTTCTCCGATTATTAAGGCGGTTAACTGGTAATACATTGAATATTCGATAATGAGCGTTCACATCTTTTGCAACAAATGTAACATCTTAATTTGAATGATTTTGTAGCTAAAATATATTTCAAAGGAATAAATTCAAATATAAATTCCACAAAGTTTTCTAACAAGAATTATTTATTCACCGCTAAGTGAAAATATTGCGTACAGGTGTGCATTTACTAATTAATGTCTCGTCACGATTCGTGGCGGGACAAAATTATTCGCCACGGAAGTTCGCGAACAAGCGCGAATTTTCGTCGCGAGAATAAGCGAAAATTTCGTGACATCGCGAGCGAGCGATCTGCGCTTCACGATCAAAGTCGGCTAGTCGCATTTCGCGAACTTTGCGGGTTTCGCGTGGCACATACTGCACGTCATCATTTAAACTTTTTTACTGTCTCAGTGACGTAGCGTTAGATTATCTAAGATATATTGTGCCCTTTTATTTAATATTTTACAGCATTTCCGATTTATATACTGGTTTTAACTCCCACGTTCATTAATTTAAATTATATTTTCAATTTGGGTTAGCAGGAAGATGTAGAATAACATATTAAGTTTTATTCAGTTTAAAATAAACATATACAACAAAGCTATGTAATCTGGCATTTTACACCCAACATTACGGCTTCTTCCTGAAATTGCATGACGATGATCTGAAAATTGAACTATATGATGCTTTTTCTTTAAAGCTTTTTACAAAAAGACGAGATGTCGTTGATACTTGTTTTTTGTTTCATTACATCGTTCCTCAGAAAGTTTCAATTCTGCAGCTCTGGTTTGCATCTAGCCATTGAGTAATTAAATGGTAATTAAATTGAATAATATTCTCTTTTATTGCTGTTTAATTTGAATTGCGATGCTATGACGTTAATTTTTATTTACACTTACATGTTTTGTAAATAATTCTGGGCCAAGTGTGTGGTTCGTGCGCACATAAACCGGCTTAAACCCCCAATGCTTTGCATTGACCGTTCCAAGGCGGTGACCCCAGTTTTTTCATGTGTGTTTTGTGTTTGTTATGTGTTTTTGTGATGTCCTATGTATTGTTTTTGGCAACTGGTCACTTGCCATAATAAAGGACCTCGGGCTGCTAATAAGAGTTCTCTCCTGCTGTCGCAACGGGAGTTTCGCTTTGTTTAGATTTATATTGCAGACAGTCTAATTCAGTATATGACCGTTTATGCCAATTACAAATCAATTTGAGTTTATATTATTACCACTTGTATTACAAAATGAGGTTTGCTTGGACTATTTACCCGTCCAATAAACAAGATATTACTCTAGATAAGGTTTATTCCTCGTATATGACTGATTTAATACGATCGTAGTACCGTGTGTGTCATACCGTTACCATTCATGTGCAAGGCACAATAGCGCAATAATGTGTTGGAACTGTATTTGGTAAGAAAGCATAACTTTGCTTAAGTTATTTGATGCAAAAAAGATACACTTTGCTATTTTTACAACTGTTAATTCTTATTCAAGCTATTGCGAAGTTAAATTGGAAAAGGCAACTGCTTCGATAACTGTGCATATTAGTTTCGGTTTATATTGGGTTTTAAAGCCGCCGTCCATAGAAAATAATTCAATATATCTTAAATTGGCATTAGTTCTAATGAATGTTCATGACGTTTATTTGACTGAAAACTGTTTCTTATTTACGGAAGGCATTTTATAATGTTCGAACACGCTGGATGCGAACGGAATATAAACACATGTACATGGTGATTTATTCCAGAGGCATCACCAGCTATTGCATAGAGATAACTATACGATAAAAAAAGTTTCCAAAACGTTATTAATTTACCGCTATTAATGCGGTTTTTGTATTTTTATCGGAAATATGTCCATAACGATTTCTGCAAAGTTTTATTTGTATTAACATATTTCTGGACTGCTGCCTTAACTGTGGCTGACAAAAATGTTTAGGCAACGATGCGATAATTCGACAATGAAGACAACTCGACCTTTTTTTTTATTTCCTGCCTATTTCGCACTTTGATAAAACGTGGAGACACAAAATTTAACAAAAAAAATGTTAGGGCGATAAGGCCAAAAAAAATGCGTGTTTCGGGCAACCGTCTCAAAAAAGTTAGGTAGGGTCTGGATTGAGTTTTTTTTTAACTATTTTTAAAGATAAGTTTTGGTAAAAGAATTATTTTTTATCTAAAATCTGACCAATACGGAAAACAATCGTCGCCTATACTTTAGGGTCGTGTGGCGGGGGTGCAGGGGGGAGGAGGGGTGTCGCTAGGTAGGGTCAGTTGCTCGAAACACATACAATTTTTTTGGCCTAATTAATCACCAAATTTCTCATGTGTATTAAATTCTGAAGGCCAGAATTAAGAGTTAAATTGTCGCATCTTCGCGCTCTGGTATAGATCGCAATAAAATATTTGAGCAACATTGTACTTAACACGGATTTGCGAAACTAAGCATTTTATTAGCAGAACGACGCATGCATTGACAAGACAAACATACACAGAACTGGATAACTAATAAAATCGCTTTTTTATTATCACAAAAGTCTGGAGATTACATACGCTGTTAGATATGGTAGACATCTTCGTCTGTTTAATAACAATAAATATTTCGTAGTTTGACTTCATTTAGGAGATCAGTAGGATTTGTCTAGGATGCATGTACACAATTCAACAACAGCTTCAATGCTTTTAGGTACAGGCAATTATTTCAAAAGGCGCAGTACCTTTATACATAGATGATAACTTTTTTTTATATTTACTTTCAGCCTTTGCCTAAACTTCAACTCGGCATGAATTGCATTAAAAGTCTATTTTTTGTAGTCCAAATACGTTCGAATAAGAAAGTCTGAGCTCTTAGTACACATCTGAACAAGTTTTAACATTTGATCAGATTAACATTGCATACTTATTTGGCGTTGATGCGTTCGCGTATTTGTTATCTGAATAACAGTTCACTTTAACATTATAACCCTGTCTGTACCATTTCGGTAATGTTACTATTTTTGAAACGTTAAAGTACATACAAATTAAATATATTTTTAAGAGGTCGTGCGTTTGAAATTAAAGTGGTTGTCATACATCTGTACCTCAGTTCTAATTATATTTTACATGTTTAAATTTCCTGTTCATTATCACTTTTAATTTTGCAAATAAAATTAGGCTTAAACCCGCTAAAACACGGTAAATTTCAGGGGAAAAAAATAACTTCGTTACTAGAACTAAGACTTTTTGTGCGACATAACATTTGCGAATATATATTTGTATTACGGAAATGTTAATTCAATCCCTTGATAGTAGAATATATGTCAACATTTTGCAGTTCATGGTTAAAGTATAGCAGTTCACACTAAATATCGTGATAACATAATAACTGAGGCGTGTCGTGGGTAAACCTGGCTTTATGCATGTGCGTAAAGTGTCGTCCCGGATTAGCCTGTGCAGTCCGCACGGGCTAATGCGGGACGGCGCTTTCCGGCCTACAGTGGATTTATGTTTAGAAGAGACTTCCTTGAAACAGAAAATACCATAAAAGCGGAAAATGTCGTCCCGGATTAGCATGTGCGGACTGCACAGGCTAATCCGGGATGACACTTTACGCACATGCATTAAGCCCGGTTTTCCCAATTATAATTAATTTCATCCACGGTACACAGGCAAGTTACAATATGAATATAAACAATTTTGTTTAAAATGAACAACACTAGTTCAGTGTTATCGTAACACAGAAAAGTCATTACCAATATATGGTTTACAATGTTGCAATGTTGGCGCAAAGAGTGTTGTTCACTTTAAAGTATATTGTATGCACGATGTCTTTCTGTGGCATCAACCAGAGAAAATTTACTACGGTTACATAGTCATAGAATTCATCGAAACTAATTGGTAATGTACACTCGTTGGCATGATAATCAAAACATGTGCTAAGTAGGATCATATTTTTCACAAATCATATTTTTCACATGTGTGAAACATGTGATTTGTGAAAAATATGGTCCTACAGTGCTATAAATATGAAACCTCGCATTACTGTGCATGTTTGGGTTATCCTACTGCTTTCTTCTAGTTTTCTTCTATACAAAACAAAGTGAGGGAAAAGCAGGAATTAATTTATGAATATAAAAATATCGTTTTATACTGTACTAATATAAATATAAAAAACTTGAATGAAAATAAGTTTTTAATTGCTCCTACAGGTTTGATAATACTTAAAATAGTAATATTAAAAAAAATATATACTAATAAAAAAATACTACTGCCAATAATTATAATAATACATAGTTTTCGTCCGAAGAAAAAGTGAGGAAAACTCAACAACAAACAAACAAACAGAAATTAATTTACCAATATAAATATATCATTGTATGCTATATTGATATAAAATTCTTATTTTGTAATGTTTATGTAATTTGCTCCTACATGTTTATTTATGCTTAAATTAGTAATATTAAGAAAATAGTACCACTACTTATTATTATCTTATATAGTTTCTTCCATAGACAAAGTGCGGGAAAACAACAGATATTAATTTTTTTAACAATGCAAATGTACTATTTTATTCTATATTAATAAAAACATTTTAATTTGTAGTGATATTTAGAAAAAGTTACTACTACTACTAATGATAATAATAAAATGTTGCTAATATAAAAAATAACATGTTTTACTTATTATCCATATATTATACGCTCAATACATTAAAAACATTAGGTGTTTACTTCTACATTATTACCATCGTATACATTTCAAGTAACATGTTATAACAAAAATAAATTAAATTAAATGATAAAAGAAAGACAATACAAAATTGCGGTTACATTAATATCGATCTGCGATGTCGTTTATATTACTTAGTTATATACTTATAGTACAGTTAGAATACATGATGCTGTATAAAGTTGCAACATTTTCAAAATACGAAAAGCCATGCAGTTAAATGGCATTTATACATTTGAATGGTAAGTGTGTTTATGTTCATCTCTTACATTACATGTCCTTTTATTATAAGTCTGGAATACAAATGTAAAAATAGTGTGTGTGTTTTTTATATAAATATTTCTCTATTTCTGTAGTTTTATTCATATTAGACACGATAATTTATGACACACAGTTCGATCAACGGACCAAATGAATGTAGGTGCTCTCTTTGCAAACTTGATAAATATGACTCTGACACAAAGTGAGTATAAAGATAGGCCATCACGGCCTCATATATTTATTTGTTTAATAAAAACTTTACAAAACAACTGATTTCCATGATAGATTATTATGAAAAAATAAATTTCTACGAGATTGGCTTAGAACCGGTACCTTGTTGTTTTCTCTGTAATTGTCGCATTGAAACATATAATTTTGTTACAGGTTTAAAATGCTTGAAATTAATTAATTCTGAAAGTGTACATGAAATAATATTTTAGCTCAAGTGTGATGAAAGCATTGGAACGTTTTAATTTGAATAACATTTAATGGTTCAACAAACAACTTGGTTAATTCCATTATCGGATTAACACATATAATTTAAAAGCGCTTGAAAAAAAGGTAGTCTTCATTCTTTAATGGGTTTTTAGAATGAAGTACGTGTCAATACCAGTTCTAAAGGCCCTGTACGTGTCAATACCAGTTCTAAAGGCCCTGTACGTGTCAATACCAGTTCTAAAGGCCCTGTACGTGTCAATACCAGTTCTAAAGGCCCTGTCACACTGCGAGCGTACAGAGCGAGCGAATAAAAAAAAATTAAAAAAATAAACATATAAACGTAAACGTTGTCATTCGCTCCAAAAATTCCATGATTCTGAGGGCGAATGAAACAATCTTTTCCAGTTGAACATGCAACGCGTTTGAAAGCGATTGAATAGCGAATAAGAAGCATTTAATTAGCGTACGAAACCGTTTGAGAAGCGAATGTAGTGCGTTGGCATTTTGATAACGATCAAGGTTGTAGCGAATAAGGAGCGAATGCGCGCTAATAGTAGCGAATGGATAGCGTCTGCGTTGCGTTTGTGTTGCGAATGCGTTGCGTATGGGTAGCGATCGGAGCGAATGCGTAGCGCATACGTAGCGATTGTGCCTTGTTTTTGGTACCGCGTCCGATCGCGGCGAATACAACGCGGCACGGCACCCTCAACCTCAGTACCAGTAGTCGCCACAGCCACCGTACCATCCACAGCCTCAATATCAGCAACAGTACCCGCCACAACGACAGACACCCATGCCACCGCCGCCGCCATCTCCACTGGAAGTTTAACTGCACTGCTGCTGTTCTCCGACATGACCCTGACTTTCTATGGAATATCTGGCATGGATACAAACGTGGAGACCTCATATCGTGTCGATCACATCTAATCGTGGTCTCAGCACACCTACAACCCTAAGCAGATCCACCATTGTCTAACACCCACAAATGATCCAAGGTTGTGGTACAGGATGGCCAGGGCCTACATTCATACACTGCATAGCATGGATTACTTTTATCAACTTGATGCTATTTTATGTACATGTTGTTTTGTTTCGATACAAAACTTGTTGCTTTGTTTATTATGAATCATGTGTACAAAACAGTACAGTATTGTACGTTGTTTTATTGTTTACAATCCAAGTGTCTTGCTGTAGAATGTTTATGTCATGTTTTATATTAATTAGATTTTTCATAACTTGTGACCTATGAATTGTTTTCACAGTGCCCTTAGCACTTTACCCATAATAATATCGAAAGGCGGCCCAATGTTGTTCTGTGTATGTTACCAGTTTTGTTGAGTTGGATACAGGTTGAAAGCAATCACATTCCTACCTGTCTGCAGCTCCACCCAACAAAACAGGTAACACACACAACAATATGGGTCACCCATCCATATTATTAATACCCCGCCGCGAAGCGGGAGGGGGGTTATAGAAATGCCCTTCGTCCGTCCGTCCGTCTGTCTGTCCGTCCGTCCGTTCGTCTGTCCGTCCGTCTGTCCGTTACATTTTCGTGTCCGCTCCATATCTTCTATACCCTTTGAAGGATTTTCATGAAACTTGGCTCAAATGTTTAGGTCATTGAGACGATGTGCAGAAGGCATGAGTCAGTCACGCCGGCTCGAGGTCAAGGTCAGACTTGAAGGTCAAATATTCGAGCCTCCATTTCGTGTCCGCTCCATATATCCTATACCCTTTGAAGGATTTTCATGAAACTTGGCTCAAATGTTCAGGTCATTGAGACAATGTGCAGAAGGCATGAGTCAGTCACGCCGACTCGAGGTCAAGGTCACACTTGAAGGTCAAATATTCGAGCCTCCATTTCGTGTCCGCTCCATATCTCCTAAGCCTTTTGAAGGATTTTCATGAAACTTGGCTCAAATGTTTAGGTCATTGAGGCGATGTGCAGAAGGCATGAGTCAGTTACGCCGGCTCAAGGTCAAGATCACACGTGAAGGTCAAATATTCGAGCCTCCATTTCGTGTCCGCTCCATATCTCCTAAGCCTTTTGAAGGATTTTCATGAAACTTAGCTCAAATGTTTAGGTCATTGAGACGATGTGCAGAAAGTATGGACCTTTTACGCCAGCTCAAGGTCAAGGTCACACTTAAAGGTTAAATTTTTGAGCATCCACGTTCGTGTCCGTTTTTCGTGTCCGCTCTATATCCCCTATTCCCTTTTAAGAATTTTCATGAAACTTGGCTCAAATGTTTTGCTCATTGAGACCATGTGCAGAAGGCATAAGCCAGTCACGCCAACTCAAGGTCAGGGTCACAAGGTTGAATGTGTGAGCCTGTATTTTCATGTCTTATCTATATCTCCTGTGCCCTTTAAAGGATATTCATGAAACTTGCCTCAAATGTTTAGCACATTGAGGCCATGTGCAGAAGGCACGAGGCAGTCCCGCCACTTCAAGGTCAAGGTCACACTTGAAGGTCAAATGTTTGAGCCTCCATTTTTGTGTCTGCTCCATATCTCCTATGCCCTTTGAAGGATTTTCATAAAACTTGGCTCAAATGTTTACCACATTGAGGCGATGTGCAGAAGGCATGGAGCAGTCTTTCCACCTCAAGGTCAAGGCCACACTTAAAGGTCAAATGTTTGAGCCTCCATTTTCGTGTCAGCTCCATATCTAAATTTCTGAAACTGTACATTCATATCTGGTCCAACTGTGCCAGATTAAGGTCAGTGTGATACTTTAAAATCACCTTTAAAAGCTAATGAAGGATCACGACGGGGGTATAGCTGTCCTTTGGACTGCCTTGTTCATATATGTTTTTAAAATATGTATATGTCTGTACGATAGACTTATAAAATATATGTTTAATTCCAACAAGATTGTCTCAGTTGACTGGCGTAAAGTGTCAGAAGTCAGCTTATACAATCATGTTGAAAATAAACATATGTTTAACTTATTCTCTAATGCACAAGATAATTATTTAATAGTAAGTGTAGTTCCAACATGGTTGTATCAGCTGGCTTCTGTCGTAAGTCGGCTGCTACAAGCTTGTTGAAAATAAACATTTATTCAATAAATCTCTTGTACAGAGGGAATAATTACTAGTATTTAATATGACAAAAATCACATGTTATTATTACAACTAATAATTCAATTAATAAATACACACTTTATTTAACAGTACACATGTTCATACAATAGAAAAATAACGAAATACTAATATGTGTGTAATGAGTCAATCAAAATAATGCATATGAACAGTATTGTGTGTAATCCACGTGAGAGTTCTCCGTCATCTACATGTCAATCATGCTATCTTGCCAGGGCATGGATCCTGCAGGGGAGTTGCACCAATGCTTGATGAGGTTTCGCTGCTGCTTGCCTTCTCTAGAAGCTCGGTTAGGTGCCTGCACTTCTATGGTATCCACCAAGTTCTGGTCCTGCCTCCAGGCACCAGGCACCACGTTGCCATTGGGGGCATCCCTATATATTAGTTGGTTCTGCAGGACTGGGTACCTTGTCCGCATGAGATTGTGCAGCAGCATGCAGGCCTTGACGATGAGCTTTACTGTCTCTGCGTGGTGCTGCATGGTGGTGAGGAGGACCTGAAAAATGTTCGCTAGGACACCGAATGCATTTTCAACCACCCTTCTTGCTCGAGATAAATGGTAGTTGAATATACGTTCGTCTCTACTCCTCCTTTTGGTGCTGTATGGTTTCATGAGGAATGTTCTGATGGAAAAGGCGTCGTCCCCGATAATGAAGTACGGTACATCTTGAGTGTCGCCGGGGCGGAGTTATGGTTGTGGCCATCTAGCTATATCGCCGTTTTCGAGTCCTTCCCTCAGCACGCTAGCGTTATAGATCTGAGCATCGGAGCAGGAACCTACTCCATCGACATCGGCCCACATGAAACGGTAGTCAGCGTCAACCATAGCAAATAGGATGACACTGAAGAACCCCTTGTGGTTATGGTAGATATATACAGACTTTGGGGGTGCTTTACATGCTACGTGTTTGCCATCAGTGGCACCCACGGTGTGGGGAAAGTACCATTGCTGGTACAATTTGTCTCCGAGTTCTCTCCATCCTTCTACGGTAGTGGGACACGTCAACAGCTCATCCAGGTATTCGTCTACGATGGCTTGGCAGACCTCACGGACCACAATGGTGATGGTGTTGTGGGGGACTCTCCAAGAAAACTTCATATCAGCATACCTTTCCCCTGAGGTTACGTGGCAAAGGGTAAGTGCCAACTTCAAACCTGGTTCCAGGGCGCCCCTGTAGCAAGTGTCTTGTTTCGTCAGCATCGGTGCCAGTCTCTGAAGCAGCTCATCAAACATAGCTGGGGTCATGCGGAGGAAGTTGTGGAAAGAGGTGGGATCTTCTCTCCTGAGCTCCACCATGAGTTGATCGAACACACCAAGCTGGGGTCTTCTTAGGATCCATGGCCTCACCCAATGGGCACGCTGCCTCCTTCTTAGCCTTCTTCTTCTCACCGTGAGTTGGACATTCAGAATCTGCAGATTGCGCTGATTCATAATTAAAGCAAGCAGGAGGTCCCTTCTGGCTGGATCTTCCATGGTGACAATAGTTTTAGATGTGTACTCGGTGAAGGCTGGATTTGCAATGGAGATATCCAGAGGATGCTTGTTCTTTTATATTCTAAAGCGGCAAGTGCGTTACTCGGTCGGAACACAGTTGGAACAAAATCGCTTTAATCGCAACTCAAACGCTACGCAATAGCTATTTAATCGCTACTCCATCGCTACTCACCCGCTCCCTATACGCTAGGTAAGGGTATCACCGAATGTGGAGCATACAAGAAACGATTGAGAAGCGCACGCGGCGAATACCGAACGACTCAGTAGCGAATGTATAGCGAATGAAAGCGAGTGAGTAGCGTTTATTTAATCGCTCGCATTATTTTGGTCAGTCCAAAACTTTGCGAGCGAATGAATTGAGTACCAGCGAATGACGGCGAACAGGAACGCACCAGAAACGCATTGATGCGAATGCCGAACGAGTGGGGAGCGATAAGTGCGAACGAGTAGCGATAAACAAAATATTTTGGTCATTGGTCATACGCTTCGCATTCGCAATGGCTTATTCGCTGCAGTGTGACAGGGCCTTAAAGCAACGAGTTACTTTTTTTAATGTCTTTATGTGCACGTCCTATATTTGAAAGTACATTTTTGGCCTAACAGCCTTCAATAATCATCTTTTATATCGTGTATAAATTTGAGAACTACTAATTTATTCTAAATGTTGCAGATCCAAATGTCCACTAATATTAGGAATTTGAAAATAACAAAAAAGAAATAACACATAGTTACTATATGGTACTGTCATAAATTGTTAATCCCAACACAGTTCATTTTAAGCAGAACTGCGTCCTCAAATAAATAGAAATAGTACATATTTATAATGTAAATACATAACGCGGTATAGACACTTAACATCAAATTATATTGTTTTAATTGAATGAATTTAAAGCAACTATTACAATTACAAGCAAACGATATCTCATACTCAGAGATCTTTAACTATTGTGGATTTCTGAATTGGAATAAATCACAAACAATAAAAATCTTTAAAAATAGATATTCGGCGTCTGTGTCGCATGGCTGACTAGATCACAACGGCACACTAAATCATGCTATATCCCATCTTCACATCGGCATTGACACAATAAAATCCCGTGGGATAAACCTGTGTAAATATATATGTCGCGTGCACGGACTACGTTTTCTATCCCGTACCACGATACGACCTGATACGATAACCATTGTTTATTTTTACGATCTCATTTTCTGGTCAGTCACTGGAGATAATTTACATACATTCCATTTTAAACATACACAAACATGTTCCCCAAAACAATCAAATTAAATTTAAGTTTTGATTCATTTGTTGTTATACATTTTGGAAGAAGATGTTTTATCTAAAAATTCTCACAATATAGTACATTATTCATATGTTATTTATTGTAAACGCATTTTTATTGTTCATTTCTAAAACGTAAGAACACTAAAATAGCTAAAGAACATCTTGATCCTCGCAGGCATAGTCCCTTTAAGTGTCAGTATACATGTACATACATTTATATAAACAGTTCATATTTTCTTGATCTAAGTTAGGTTTGTAAGTGCTTGTTTTGCTGCAGATACTACAATCACTGAAGAAAACCCGACAGCTAATTTGGTCGCAATATGTACGAGCGTCGTAATCTCATATTCACGGCGGCTGATTCTTCCTGTTGAGCGTAAATAATCGTAGGGACTCAGCTCATCTGCAATTTGGCATATTCATAGATGTTTCTTTCTGAAACGAGGAGTAGTATATTGATTGTATATTTCTAATAAAGAAATCTTACCTATAGTCAATCAGGAATATTCGATGTGTTTATGAAATAAGACACGTTATGGACTACCTATAAACAGGAAAAGAAGCCAATCAGTGCAATATTGCAATTGGTCACGTCAAATTTATGAGAATATTTCTTTGTATATAGATTTTATTTAAAGTCTAATAGTGTATAATTTACACAGAACATATCGATTTTGTTTAATATATTATATGCCATTATCTATTCGTCCCGAACGTGATTCAAAAAGTAAAACATTTCGAAGGCATTTACTTTTTAACTTTTCGACAATAGTCATCAGTAAACGCAATCCTGTAAAGTAAATTAACGATCGCTCCCACCCAGAATATGTATGGGAGTTATGTAATCCGTACGAATATACACGTTTTATGAAATGTATATTCTGAACGTTGTTAAAAAAACAGACAATTACGAGTAATGCATTAATCGTATTAATGCTATCGTATGCGATCTGTAAAGATTCAATTAGTATAACATCTGTCGCACTTAGAACGTTACACTTTTTTCCTTAAGTCAATGTCGTAATTATTAATTAATTAATTATTACCAGTAGGTTCTTTATAAATAAGGGTGTCTAATGTGCTTATTCTCTCACGCAATGTAGTTGCACAGTGTATAAAAAGACAAACGTAAACAACAAAAAGTTAAACGTAAAAAGTACACTACATATCCTCCAGTGACCTAATTCCGGTGACATAAGGGATTAATGAGCAAAATCTCTTTTGCAGTGTTAGTAATGCAATAACAAATGAATTACCTTTAAATAATTATTTAATTCCAGTATATTGCATCTAAAAATTGTTTAATTGCACAAAGTAATCCAATGCAATTATAATAAAATTCACAGTCATTGTAATATCGTTTGGCATAAACAATGCTGACCTTATTCCGGTGACGTATCTTTACACACAACACAGGGACTGTACTCTGTAGAAACCAGCATATAGGCGGGAAAGAAGCTGTCAATCAAAGTTTTGCTTACCCTAGTTCAGTCGTCAGTGTTTAGTGATTACTGGTGTTAAGCACTGGCAATGGAATTACATGTTAGTAAAATGGAGTAGGTTTTATCAGGTTAGATATTTAAATTGATTCATACATGTTTTCTTCAATTTTTCGTAATGTTTATTATTATTTTAATTGAAAATCATTTTAGTGTGCAATATTGGATTCGCGCATGCGTGTGACGTCATCCAAATATCAAATCACCGGAATGAGGTCTCCCACGGAATGAGGTCACTTTACGAGTATAATAGTATGCTTACTTATCCATAATATTTACTATTTCACATGAACCAATTGTTTGAACATATCAAAACACCTAACATGATACCACAATGAACGAGAAATATGTTGCCAAATAAAAGCATAAATACCAATGCAGGGGTCTAGACTTCTTGTAAAAAGACCAATGCACACTGTAACACCAACCTGATCACGATGATATTTATTTTAATTCATCTCGTGAGATACATCTTGTTGGTTGAACAAAACAAATCACTATTGACTGGATAGGGGAATTTCGATACTCTGAATCTCGAAATTTTATTAACATTCGGGAAAAATGTCGTCAAAGTATGCATGTTCGTCTACGAATAGAATATGACAGATGTGTGAGCACTTTAATCAACACTATTCAGGGGGAATGCCGGTCAAAGTATGCATGTAGGCATACGAAAATGCAATATATCAGACGTGTGCGTAGTATACTAAAACTTTTCAAATTACATCTTACACATTCTTTAATCACAAGTGAGCAAAGACAAAAAAAAACATATAACAAACACGACAGTTGTGTGCTGATCCGAACAGATACATCTAACTAGGTTTAATCAGGAATAGATACATCTAACTATGTTTAATCAGGAATAGATACATCTAACTAGGTTTAATCAGGAATAGATACATCTAACTAGGTTTAATCAGGAATAGATACATCTAACTAGGTTTAATCAGGAATAGATACATCTAACTAGGTTTAATCAGGAATAGATACATCTAACTATGTTTAATCAGGAATAGATACATCTAACTAGGTTTAATCAGGAATATATACATCTAACTAGGTTTAATCAGGAATAGATACATCTAACTAGGTTTAATCAGGAATAGATACATCTAACTAGGTTTAATCAGGAATAGATACATCTAACTAGGTTTAATAGATACATCTAACTAGGTTTATTCAGGAATTTGAATAATTCATTCCTGATACTAAGTTAATAAATGAACGAAGACATTGATTAATATACAGCAACGGTTAAGCTTAATATGGAAATATTCGTATCTAACAATGGAATAGTAATTAGAAGCTTGGTTGGAGATTCAGATTAATATTAACACATTTCTGTAAATATACAGAGATCGTAGATATTGCATTGAGTAAACGATGTAGAAATAAATTACACTTTAGTAGGAAGTTAACCAGTGTGTGCTCTCTGGGAATATCTATATAATAACAGTTACAATACCTATATTTAGACATTATTTTAAACATTTCCATTACGTTGATGTATGTATTCAATTTATATTGTAGTTTATTAACATAAAAGTGTCATATTAAATATGCCTGTTCAAATAGGAATAAACACTTTGTTGTAAAGTATACTATGTTTATAAATTAAGCTAACCTATGAAAAAAATACTATTAAAGGACAGGTCAAGTTTGTCGGGTATATGCTTGTTGAATTGTGCATAGATATTGTAAGTGTCCAACACATATATTTTTGTAAAAATTAGCAAACGACATGTATTTTTTCATTTGGTTCTGTATTGTGTCATATAAAACCTATTACACACAAAAAATAGCCATAGAAAAGCAACACGTATAAATATGCTGGTAAATTGTTTTCTCTTAGACATTAACGAAATTAAATGGACAAACCTAATAAATAGGACAAACAATTACAAGATACAAGAGACCAGATAATGAATGAACTATATGTTATGTCTCTTAAAACATATAGCATTCCAGACATATTGAATTTATCACTTGGTTAACACACGTTCTGGTTTCTATTAATGTTGTCAAACTTGAATAGGTTACGCATGCGCAAATAAATTCCTTCATTGTTACATATAAAATATTCAATGTTTGATCTCAATTTTCACCATGACCAAGCGACTTCCCAATATATCACCATACATTGTTGGAAAGATAAGGCCATAACCTTTTGAAAAAAACAGCATGTCAAAAATTTCTATACGTTGTAACTCAAAATATTTACCTTAGAATAAACACACCGGTTTTGAAAGGCATGGGGGCTGCCATTTTGTGCATGAATACATGGGCCAAAAGTAATGAAGCTGGGAACCATATAAGATAAAGTAGTGCCTAAAACTGTCTTTTTTTCTTATTTCTTACATATATACCTTTAAGTTGATACCAAAACATATCATTTAAACTGTATTTTAAAAATCATATGCACTATACACTGAACCCTATGTGTTTATTATCTAACTGACAGCATGTAACCCTGAGGGTGTGACTTCCGTTTTGGTGTAATTTGACCAATAGCTGAAGCGAATTTTACGTCTATGCCAGGTTTAATAAACAGTGTAATTGTAGATATAACCCTATTGTTCGCTTTTGTAATATAAAATATTCCTATTCTAATAAAAAACGTCCATCTACGGTGAGGTAATTTGTTTGATATTTGCGTATAATTATAGTTCTGGTATTCAGCATGTTCTACATATGGTGTCAATTATTATATAGCTTAAAGGATTCTGATCCATGCAAAATATGGACATAAAATATATTTTACAATGTATACACTGTCATTATGAGTAATATAGCTCTTTTGAATACGAGACAGTAAAATACAGTTTATTTCCTGGTACTGTGTCAAATCAAAATTTATACGGTCATTGTCTCAGGTGCGGAATAAATGTCATGAACTTTAATGTCGTTAAATTACAATTAATTTATATGATTTATATTGAATTATCTAATCAGGCAACATACATACAACTGAATGAAAATGATATAAATACACAATAACCAGTTGATATTTGAAACAATGATATTACAATCTACATCACGCTCTAATGACAAAGAGACAACGCGTGTCTTTTTATGGCAAAGCTAGGCGGAAATGAAATATCCCTAAGAAAATTTTTACCGACGTTGGCAAAGAAATGAAACCTATGTTAATATCAATGTGGTTCAGTTTCTTGAGGTTTGCCTCGAACGATAGCTAGCACAGCAGAACGTGGATCAGTTTATGATGTATTTTATGATCAAACACCAATAGTCGAAAACGTTTTATTATGCATCCAGTTTAGCGCCATAATTTTGTATGGTCTCACTTAGGTCTTCAGAGGAATGATGTTCAACTCAGTGTGTTAACATTGGCTAGAATCGGGTTTAGTCTTTGAAAAGCTCAAAATTATGACAGAGAGGTAACAATTGCTGTCGGGCCTTTTTGCCAGATAATTACCAATTCCGCATTTTCACCACTGGTGATTGTTAACATTGGAATAGACCTAGCCTTAAATTATAAAGATGTCAACTAACCGCCTTCTTCTGTTCAACAAAAAACTGCAACTCTTAGGAATGTTGGAAAATAAGAAACCGATGCATTTATCAATATGATTCTCTTTCTTGAGGTTTGTATCGAACGATAACTAGCACAGCAGAACGTGTATCAGATTATAATGTATTTTATATGCAAACACCATTAGTCGGAAACGTTGTATTATGCATCATGTTTGGCGCCATACTCTTGCATGATGCGATTTAGGTCTTCAGATGGATGATGTACAACGCAATGTGTTAAAATTGGCTTCAATCGGATTTAGTCTTTGAAAAGCTCATAATAATAACCGAGTTGTTACAAGTGCAGTCTTTTGTTAAGTGACCTTTTATTGGAAAATTTCCAAATCCGCATTTTCACAACTCGCGATGGTGAACAGTAGAATATACGTCTAGTTGTATATAAAAATTTCAACTATCTGCCTAGGAAAGAGTCAATAAAATTAGCTGACACTTTATGAGTTCTTCTTTTACCTGATAGAATATTTACTTTTTCTGAGTAAGTTCTTTCTAAGTACTTTGCACGCCTCCTTTGTATGGTACTAGTATAGAACATATTTTGCCAAATAAACATGATAAAAAGAAGTAGTAAATCAATATAAGAAGTTCCAATCCTCTATTCTCAGAAAGGGCTTCGCGTCTTTGTATACTTGCTCCACTTAAACACAGCGTTTGTTTTTATTTACGAGCAGAACAACTATTTATGTATATTTAAACCTTTAATAGGTCCAATGCAATTTATTATAGTATAAGTAATTGATATATTTTAATTGCAATAAATCTGCCGCAGGTTTCGTGTTAATCAGCTTTTCGCGTACGCCGATTCTTGTACACAATATGATGTTAATCAAGTTTATTTAATTTATATATATGTCGTGTCACACTGTGAGTTCATTCCTTTAATATTTCACGATAAGGCAAATCAGTTGGACAGCAAAGACATAAATAATCCATTCGACGTCAGAATAAGGTAACAACCATCTGTATGAAAATTCCGCTTTCATCTGTATCCAGTTATAATCACGTTTTGAATAGTTGTCAATTCCACTTGAGATACTATATTAAGGCTGATTATTTCTTGCGACATTACCTAGGCATGATACGATCATGCACCATACAGAATTTATTCGCAATATATCCGCATAAGTATATTAGAGTTAGCAATGTACTAGTAAGAACGATTAAGCACGGTGTATTATTAGTTACACTGTTAGTAACTGGGTGTGAATTAGACAATAATATACGGCAGAGCTGGGCCGGGCATCTATAATCGGCCCGCTGCCGATATAACGGCCCGAGGGTCTTTGGCCCGAGGGCCGTTATACGGCTAGGGCCGAGTATAGACGCCCGGCCCAGCTCTGCCGTATATTATCGTTTATAATACATATTATCCTGTCACAAGAAAAGAATCATGTTACTTTCTTTATTACACAAAATTTTAACAAAAACACCAAACAAACTTTCCGTACTTGTATTTAACATTCAACTAATTACGCAGTACGTGACGCAACTCTAACGAATGACGTAATTTATAAACAGAAAAACAGTGACGAAACAAACCAGTTTTCGCTGGACTCGCAGTTTTGTTGTGACAATGTTATGTCGTGTTTGCTTTTATTTTTAGTAAAA
Source organism: Congeria kusceri (assembly GCA_027627225.1). Lineage (NCBI taxonomy): Eukaryota > Metazoa > Mollusca > Bivalvia > Myida > Dreissenidae > Congeria > Congeria kusceri. The sequence continues at coordinate 27,065,746 of CM051031.1, read as the reverse complement.
TACATTACTATTAGTTTAATAAATCATTCATGGACGAATTCTGAATGATGAATGTGTCAGTTGGATAAATAATATATTCTGAGACTTTGAATCGAATAAAATCAAACGTTCTGACCAGTCATTGCGATTTCGTAAATCGTGTTTCTGGTCAGAATGGTTAACATGAAATTAATATCATGATTGTTACAAATTAAGGCTTATGGATACAAGACAATGGAATTGAAGTGCTTACAGTATTGTTGGATTTTTATTGTTGGAAGCAACGGATTGAAATTGAGGTACAGTAAAAGTTTCCGATCTGTTCAATTTTGTTCAGTGATTCTTTTTCTCAAACTAAAAGATGCATAGGCTATAGATCGTATATATATTTAATCAATTTAACTACAAACTTTCGTTAATATTCAGTATTTGCATTTTCGGATATAACCGTTTAATTTTGACTAAATACGCCATTCGTGGTCGTTGACGTCGCGCGATCGGATTCTCTTCGATTATCGAAAAATCGGCCGCGGCCAATTATAATTATATCGGCTCAGTGGAGCCGCGTAACGGCCCGTAATCGACGTCAAAATGTTACTATTTTTAGTAACACTATGTATTATTGGGATATACACCCTCAGTGGTTTCATACCATACGAGAGCGTAGCTCAACAATGTAACGAATATATCTCACCGACTACCTTTCACTGGTTTCTTTTATTTGATATCACTTGTAAATTCACGAAAGAAAACCTCACAAAATAACACGAAACACAAATAATTACGTCACAAAAATAAACAAAATGACGTCATTAGATTGCGTCATTAGACTTATATGGGGTATTGAAATATACCCGTGGTGTATGGAAAGTACACCATGGTCATGTGACCGCTCTTGGCCAATCAGATTGCGTCATTTATGTTGGAGGTGAGATATTGTTTAAGTCAACAATTATGACCAAAATAAATACGAAATGGCAAAGTAAATATTAAAATATTATTGTTCGAATAAGATATATAGAATTAAAACATTCAAAAAATCCCAATCAGTGTTTTGAATACGCGAACCGTGTTTATTTATACTCAATACAGAAATTACAGGAAGTACTACGTCGACCAATATGTATATGTACTTCAAAGAAATAGAACACCACAGGAAACTGATAAAAATGGCATCATTACGCATTCCCCCAGTTTTTCCACATGACATTTTAATGCCGTTTTGAACGTTCGCAATTTCATTTTAATCATTCTGACACCGCTAGCACGGCACGTCGTTACCAACTACCTGATTGTTAGATCTCAAAAGATACATAAATGGAATCTTAATTGGCTTTTGCTTACAGCAGTAGCTATTCAGCTTCCTTTGGCTGAGGATAACGTAGTCCCCAAGGATCTTTATTCGGTCGTATAATTATTAACGAGGATAGCTACTGAACACAATGACTATATGACAATAGGCAGCATCGAAATCGGATTTACATTATACAATTAACCATTTCTGATCAGAAATCATAGGGAATAGATAGAGGATATTTGTTTGTTTTTGGTGTGATAACGCTTGATATCGTCACCGGAAAGGGAGACAATTAATATTTTCACGAGCGCTTGCGCAAAAAATAAATATTTATATTGTCTCCCTTTCCGATGACGATATCACGCGTTATCACACCGAAAACAAACACATTTTCTTTTTATTTAAATGCTATTTGAATATTATTTACGTTTGATTTTATTTAGGGGATTTTCAACACGATATTTACAATTTTACGTCCGCACTATTTTCTCTATAATGCGTAGTAATCGGGATTAGTAATAAACATTCCAGCGCCATCTTTGATAACGATCAAATGTGCCGTGGATTAGATCTAGTTAAGCAACTTGAATCGCCAATTTTTTTTGACTCAATGCATTACAGCGTGTTTACAGTACGACAGTCTACTACGCTACTCAGTATATTCATAGACAACGCAGAATCCGTGTTTCTAAATTTATTTAAGTCTAAATACAATTGGATACACGTAGTCGTTGAATAATTATCAGCTTTTAAATCAAGAAGTTAACACACACTACTAGCTTTAAATATATGTATGATAAAAGTACATATTGAAAGTGAAAGTGCGTTCAATTCTCCGAAATTCAGTTGTCTAAAAATAGCGTGTACATATGCGTTATTATGTAAACAATAGTTACCACACTCACGACATTCAAACGCACAGGTGTTTTCGCAAGCAATTTAAGCTGATTTAACTCGTAGATGCGCGTTAAAATGTAAAACAACAAAAGATGTACTGTTCGGAGTGTTCTGAAATTTAATACTTATACGTATAAAGTGTTTTCTATAATAATTATTCGGACTTAACAACACAATTGGATTAAAAGTATGTCAAGAATTTGAAGAAAACAAGATAGCGGAGAATTAAACGCTGAACACTACTTTCAAGAACACACATTGGATACTTAAATACTTAAGAGTGGTGACTGGATATAAAATCTTAATACACACACAACAATTTTATTATGTGCTTAATGAACACAAGTTATTACTTACGGGTACACTGGATTCTTGTTAAATTTTGGAATTGGAGAACGGGCAATACAATTATGTAAACAAAGGGAGACTACTATTCATAGCAACAGTAAACAACAAGTGCTAGTGTAATATGCTGGGATGAATAAAGTGCAAAGGATAAAATAAATACTTTGGATGCTAACATTAAATTTGGACTCAGATGACGAGTTCCAATGCCTTGTGGGTAAAACTTTTACCCGCAAGGCATTGTCTGTTCAAGTCCCCTTGGCTAAATACGACTGAGGAAAATCCAAGAGAAAATAACAGGAAAGACACTTCAATATATCAGAGAGGTATTCTTAATATTTGGTGTTATTAATCTTCACAACTTTTCTTTTTTGGTAATTCTGTATGATAAATGGTGACAACACCTACAATTAAATATTGTTCAAATAAAATAAAATTAAAAAAGTAGTCCATCACTGTGAGTGATATAAGGATATATCTCACTGATATATTTCAATATTTCACTACTTAGCATTAAATAAAATGTCATTCCTTCAATACCATTTTTCAAATAAACAGTTTGACATTTAAATAAATTTAAAAATATATAACTACGTCAAATGTACATCAACCACGTATTGTGCAAATGAAAATATACGTCGAAACACTCATCAAACTCAGAATTTTTAGTCGTCGTTTATATACTTCTGTTTTTTTTAAAGCAATAAACTCATTAATGCAATACGATCGGACCGACCAGCCAATTTGAACAGATCATGGTACTAAAATGGCAAAGTGTCAAGTATAACACTGTGAACCGACATGCCAGAAAAATGTGGCTTAAAACATGTGGCCCTATGCGCAACACATTACGAGTGTTCAGCCTCATTCATTTGTCTGGTTTCATATAGGATCTCGACAATAAATGTATACAATGAACATTGTGTAACAGCACTGAATAAAAGGATATATAGATTAAACTATTATTTACTATGTGAAGTCGCCTGGCACAATGAACTCTACACAACATACTATACTTTTTGACATTCTTGTGAAAGAGTGACCAATCATTTCCCTTCTATACTGTTAAACAGTAAAGTAAGGTATTCTGTATTTTATTGAAACTCGCGAAATAAATATTTTCAATATTGTTCTTTTTCGATAAACATTTAAATGTTAATGTGCATTATTGGACACTTAACATATGATTACGTAGTTTGTGTCTATAATTTTGAATCTTCGGAGGTTAAAAAAATAAGAATTGTGTGATAATGCTGCGGACGTGTAGAAATCTAAAACAAATATACCAAATGTGGTACAGATGTATGGCAACCATGTTATTTAGCTGTATGACAAAACTATCAGTGCTGGACCTGTACAGACTACCAGAGATATTGTGTTGGAGTAAACTGTTATATAAGGAACAAATACGCCATACCAACGAAAATCAAATATATATATACACAGTTAATCTGCGCAAATGTTAAAACTACTGTTGTACTAGGAGCTCGGACATTCTTATCTAAATGTACACTGACTACATAAAACTTGACTTGAATGTATTAGATTATGGAGTCGCTATTTCAACAATCAATAAAAACAAATGAAGTTGCAACAGAAAAATAGAATCATACTGTATATATGAATATTTGCGCCGACTAAAGATAAATAATTAACCAAAATATTACGAAACATAATAATTATAATTATGTATGACATATGGGGTTTGAATTGTGTACATACATCAAAGACTGATCATACTAATGGCGCCTAAAAGAGGTCACACAAAATATACTTATTGTAATTAAACAGGATGATATTAAACCTGTCTTACGCAATGTCCAGACTATTGTGACAATAAAACAGCCCGGTTATGTTACTTATCTACATGTAGTTCTGTGTTCGTTTTATTGTCATGCATCATTCTGCCAATGCAGGTTATAGTACAAAGCTGTTGAAATATTTTATTGAAAAAAATATGCACGTGTTATATCAATCTATTTGGCAAAATGAAACATCATCGTTCAGGCGTACACAAGAATATTTTCTCATATACGTTTGCCAGTGTTCAATTTGCGTACGTTGTAACGAAGATAAGGCATAGGCGAGCTTTAAATTGTATCAATAAAGTATTTCGCCGGCGAAGTAAATTTCCAATCAAATTTCTTTTAAACATATATTTAATGAGGAGCGTGGGCATTTGTAAAATAAAACATATATGCACATTATTTGAGTTGAGTTAGTATTACATTAACACAACACCATAATATACAACACTGTTCATTCCTAATAAACAAAACCCATAATATGGTAGCAACTCTTTGCATGTTGTGCAAGAATCATTTTGAGTGGTGCATAGCGCAAGTCTGCATCAACCTTTATATTAAACAAACTGCATGCCTTCAAATCTCATTTTCTGAAAGATAATTTTCATTGCCAAATGCAAACAGAGGCCGGAGCGTTGCTCAGTCAATATAAAGTAATTGAAAATATTCAAAACTTGTTGTACGTTTACAAACTGCGAACTAAGGTTTCAATTTGTGTGTGCATGTAAAGAGAAATGAGTTTTCTTAAATACGAGCTCAGGCCAAAGCAAAGCGATACATCATTTAAGTTTCCGCGGTTGAGATTTATAAGATTAATAAACTGTTTCCAGAAAACCTAGTAATTGAATCTAATATAATTTTCATGTTCGATCTTTTATTAAAAAATATAATCATTAGATAAACGCTTTATTTTATAATTATTTATTGTATCTTGATAAAATAATAATCCGAATATAGACACGCTGTCTACATTATGAGAAACCAATATCATTAACCATGTTTTGCCACATGCAGTTATCGATCATCCTCTTTAATAAGACAGGCTGAGTTCTGTTGTACATTATGCAGGGTGCGTTCCGGAATCTGGTACTTCCTCAGTATGAAGATTTAAAACGCAAATGACACATTGGCTTACATAATACATTAAAGGTCGATATATTCCTGTCAATGAAGATGATTTTTACAACTTCATTCATGTTTAATCTTAAAAAAAATATCAGTGCATGCACAATTTTCAAGCTTGACAGGAGCATGACTTATAGTACTATTATTCGTTGTTGTTCAAGAAATGTTTGCTAGGCTCATGTGATTATTCAGTATTTAGAAATAATATTACCAACTATAAACTACTATTAAACAAAATGCTTTGTACGTTTTGGGTATAATTAAATAAACAAAATTTGCTTCATGTAAACATTTAACAAAAGTAAAATACAAAGAATGTTCAAAATAAATGTGTAAACGTCAAAACTGCTTTATTAATTTGAGCTACGAATTATACGCAAAACCACTCCAGTCATGATAGTAACAATAAACAGCTCAAAATAGTTAGAGGCCATTCCGTTTTATTTCTTGACTACCATAAGGACAACAAACGTCCAATCTTGCAAATAGATTCTACTACAAAGTCTAGAGTTCTAATTGTATTTATTATCCAATGTAAACATTCACAATTGGAAAATTTTAAAAGTAATGGGACACTTTAGTAATGTTTTTCGGATATTAAAACATTTACACATTTAAACTCACACTCATTTACATAAGAATAGTGTCACAATAACATCGTTATATTAACTTTTTTCTTAGTATCACAACCCATTTTCCATTTGTTTGGTACACTAACATATCGAACAAATAACGTCATCTTGATTGAGAATGCAGATAAGCATCTTATGTCAGGAACCAAATCTGTTTATTGAGCTATTTAGCAAAAGCGTTGGTCATTGTCATTATCATATTATCGCATTTACTTTGAGTGAATGGAATAGAGAATGTAGTTATCGTATGTGTTTTTAAAAGAAGTTAAAACATTTACACATTTAAACAATAACATCGTTATATTAACTTCTTTCTTAGTATCACAACCCATTTTCCATTTGTTTGGTACACTAACATATCGAATAAATAACGTCATCTTTGTTGAGAATGCAGATAAGCATCATATGTCAGGAACCAAATCTTTTTGTTGAGCTATTTAGCAAAAGCGTTGGTCATTGTCATTATCACATTATCGCATTTACTTTGAGTGAATGGAATAGAGAATGTAGTTCTCATATGTGTTTTTAAAAGAAGTTAAAACATTTACACATTTAAACTCACACTCATTTACATACGAATAGTGCCACAATAACATTGTTATATTAACTTATTGAGAATGTAGTTCTCTAATGTGTTTTTACAAGAAGTTCCAGTTCCAAATCAACTTATTATTTGTGATTCAAAAAGAACAATGCAACTGTGCCATTTATTTCATTTCCTATATTCTATTGTATTGCTTCACTTTCTGAAATCATAAGCTGTTTCGTCAAAAAAGCATCTTTTGTCTGATTTTGAGTTATGCCATTCCGATTGTTACAAACACGTGCAATCGTATAATGGAACTTCCAGAACAAAAGCACATGTTAATAGTTGTTTCTCTGAAAGGAGTAGTAATTTATTGAGTGTATACATCTAATACAGTAAGCTGAATCAATCAGTAAAAAAGATATGGTTTGTTTATTCAATAAGAGAGCTTCTGGAATATCTATGAACAGGAAAAGAATTCAAGCAGTCCAATATTTTAAATTGAGAGAAACAATATATATTGGATAAAAGTTAAATTTTAGATCTAAGTATTTATTAACAGTAAAATATTGGTCAAATGCCCAGTTTTAATTATCCTAATTATATTAGTCTGTTGTCCTGAAGGAGAATAAACGCCGAGCACGTCAATGCAATTTAGTTGTTTAACTGTTTAACTTCGATTAATAGAAACGCAATCATATTACGACCGCCACAACATGTACACAGTCGTAAACGTGTAATCGTACGGAACCTTACGTAGAGATAAATTGGTTGAAATCTTTATTCTGAACGTCGTTAAAATCGGATACTAAAAAGTTTGCTCGTCGTACACAATACATGAATGTATCTATTACTTGCGTGGACGAAACGTCTTTCTTCTGCTATATTGTTTTTTTTTTCTTATCGTTAATTTGGCACGTTCAATTTTAATTTTCTTACATCAATTTCTGACATAGAAGCATTCTTTGGTATAAAAAAATGATTGCTATATAATATTATATAATATTATATGCTTTAAGAACATATCAATGTTGTTCAGTTATGGTAGAACATTAACAACCATCCAAGCATTTTCTCATTGAAACATCATACCCATGGCTGCGCAAAATATCATTGTGCTTAGCCAACATGTTAGGATTGTCATTAAAGTTACGAATACAACGATGTTCAATGCTTATGAACAAGTTTCTTCGCAGGACGGATTATATATTTCAGGAAACACCGCTACAGTGTTCTTCAACTTAACAATGCTGTAAAACTAAAATAACAGATTCGAGTGATGTGTTCCTTCCAGTAGATAAATCTAATAAGTGCTAATCAGGCATTTGCATTATTCATTGCTGGTAATAAATTAATACTTATTGTAAATCAAGACATTGATAATTATTCAGTTAGTGTTTGTTGAATACGAGAATTTTGCTCTTTCAATGAAAAAAGTAATTAGAAACGTACTAGTAGATTAAGACAAATAGCTGCATGTGTTTGAAAAAGGTAATGAAGTTAGTCCGATCGTGCACAATGCATTAAACATGATTTTGGTATCTTCGAACACTTATTATAGATTTTATGTTCAAAAACCTACATCCGCTGGTGTTTTTTTTATATTTCCAATGGCAATAGTTACTTCTTCGTGTAGCTAGACATCAAGTTCTCCCGTATACATTCGGACACATGCCATTCGCTTAATGTTGTTGGTGAATTGTTTTCTCTTAACCATTTTCGAAATGGCTTGGACTAATCTAGTAAATTGGACGAAACATTACAAGCCACAGAGACCAGATAATAAATGAATTCTATGTTTACGTCCTGTAAAACGTATTGCATTTGAGACATATTGAATAAATATCTTGTCAGGTCCACGTCCTAGCCTGTATTAATCTTGACAAAACACGCATAGCTGAGCGGGAAGCATCCTTGCCGTACCGCATTTTTTCAATATTTTAATATAAAACAACCTCTGATTGGAGTAGAATTACTTATCGTATATATTTTACTCGCAGTCGAATCTTTTTGTGAATGTCTGTTTTCTCATTATGATGGATGGTTATTACATTTATGTGAGGTAAATCACTTTAAAAAAAGGCATCAAATAAAAAGATATTTCCGGGTTAGACTCTGCCAAAAAACCAACTTCTTAGCTCATATTCACATTCTCAGATACGGTATAAATCGCAATAACTTGACAATTATTTGTCACCACGTTAATGGAAGAATGCACTGAGTTGTCAAATTAATATTGCATTTATGAAAACAGATGCAATACATGAGAACTTATTTGATATGATTAATTTTGCATTGAGTATCCCTTATAACATACAGGAAATTGAATGATATTGCTATTAACAAACTAGAAAGTTCTCCTTTTTTAAAATTCTAATCACTACCGTAACTGTCTGCATAACGCTTTAAAGTCACAGATTTGTGTCATATTGCATGGTTTTAATGGTATTTATTAATGCATGTTGAAGTTATTTTTACTGCTTTATGCACATGATATTGTTATAATGGCAGAAACCGAGGAAGATTTGAAGAAAGGATTGTTATTGTTAGAAATTTATTGTGATAGATGGAAAGAAAGTGTTAATTCTACCGAGACAAAGATAATGATTTTTATAAAAGGTGGAAGATTACGAAACAATATATATTTCTCTTATAAAGGAGAGCAATTGAAAATTGTCAGTACTTTTACATATTTAGGTATTGTTTTCACAACTGGTGGATCATTTACATCTACCTTTCAAACCTTAGCAGGGCAGGCATCAAAGGCAATTTATGAACTAAACTCATGTTTTGTTAAATACCCTACAATCTCTGTTAAATGTAAACTTGATTTATTTGATAAGCTCATACTGCCTATATTAAATTATGGATCTGAAGTTTGGGGGCTGGATGATGTTATTGTGTTAGAAAGGATTCATTAGGATTTTTGTAAAAGGTTACTTTATGTTAAGATACAAACACAAAATAATTTTGTATATGGTGAACTAGGTAGAACCTCTCTCCGTACTAAGAGGGCTGTGAATGTAGTTAGATATTGGCTAAATAAAATGTTCAATTAGAGGACTGTAAATATGTTAAATGTGTGTATAACAATATGTGCAATAAAATGGAAAATAAGCCAAGTGTAAAAAAATGGGCTAAATCTGTATGTTCTCTTTAACAATCCCTTGGTTTTCAATATGCATGGCTAAATCAACGTGTCGGTGATGATAAAATGTTTCTTTTTGAGATAAAGTTAAGATTGAACGATGAATATTTACAAAATTGGATGTCTGAACTTAATAATTCGTCTAGAGCTAGAACTTATACAATGTTTTGTGATTTTAAATTGCAACCTTACTTGTCATATATTAAACAATGCAAGTTTAGAAGTCACCTTAGTAGACTTAGAGTTTCTTCCCATAGATTAAATGTTGAGGCTATAAGATGGCATAAACCTGTTTCAATTCCATTTGACGAGAGACGATGTAATAGTTGTAATGTACTTGAAGACGAATATCACTTTGTAGTTGAGTGTAATCTTTAATATACAGAAGTTAGAAAATTGTGCATTGATAAATATTATTGGAAAAGACTAAGTGTGTATAAATTTGTTGAATTAATAAAGTCCGAAAATGATCGAACTAATGACAACCTTGCATTATATGTTAACAAGGCTTTCAAACTCCGAAATTTGTTTGATCAGTACTATGATTAATTTTTGTTATAATCTTACAATCATTAATAATCCATCCATTTGACGTCAGAATGAGGTTACAACTTTTAGTATGAATATGTTGTCTCCATTTTGTTCCGTGGTATTGTCACATGTGGTTCAGTTCTCAACTCCACTTGCGAAACTTGAGTAAGACTGTTTAATTCTTGCAACACTAAACACGCCACTTTTAAAACATGTATACCTCATACGCCAGTGAATTGTATTTAACAAACAATATAAGTGTATATGTGTACATAAGAGTTAGCAGAGTACCAATAACAACTGTTGATACAGAAACGTTTTTGGACTGTTATAGAATGTCAATCACAAAACGATGGCACAATTACATATCACATTTATGAAATCCTGATAAATGGTAACCTTGACTCTCAGCTTTTGTTTATTATCTGAAATGACTACGTATCACAATTGTAAAAGGGACCTGTGTATTTTAAGATGCAATTTAAATCGCACTTATTAGAAGAACATAAATATAAAAGTCAAATATGTTGGAAGATGAGTGAAAAGCCCATTAATCATAATGATATTATTGCTATTTTAAATCACACTAGCAAATAAGTCCACTAGACATCGTTTGGATCTCTCCATGAACATTTGGTACAGCGACACCTTTCTGTATTTTGAAAATATTTACCAAATTATATGATTGCACAAATGAATTAATCTTTAAATCCTTATAATAATTGTGCTTAATATGTTATCAACACGCTTACATTATAGGTATTGTCAAGAGATATAGCATTATCATAAAGAAGCCATCAACGAAATTTCACTCTTAAAATGTGTTCATGTAACACGCGTCTTACCATAAAAGTCAATCATAGTTGTGCACTATGCAATGAAATCGAGTTAAGGCATTGTTAGATCTGTCAGAATTAATGTATTGCCAAAAATGAAATATCACACACACAAGCAGTCTCACACGATTGACTGTAACGTACATGTAGTATTGAAATACAGCAAATACGAAAATACGAAATACGAAAATGCTCGCATACACACTTTCAAATAGGAATTATTGCAGAATACGTAGGCAGTTTTCAGGTTTTGCTTTTTCGAGCATTAATATGCAAGATTAATAACCGAAGAGAGAACCACAAAACCAAGTATGTAACACCGATTATGTACTTTAAAATGGAGTCATTTTATATGTATTGCATCTCCATATAATTTACTTCAGTATAATACATATTTTACAACTCCATATAATAATTGCATATTGACCGATACCCGATTAATGAATTTTCCAGATGAAACATTCATTATATCATTAATGATCTATTAATTAGAGAGATGTTTTGCGATTAGAAGTCGATAATGGGAACTAGATGCTATGCAGATACATACAGAGTGATTCCACCGGTGAGTCATGTTCAATTTAAAATACATTTTTGGTAATGAAAAGACACGCTTGAAACGTGTTATTTGATATCACTGTGTGAAATGTAGCAGCTACGTGTTGAATATTATATATAGATTACCCCCAGACGTTTTCGTCAATCACACCGATATTATTGCCTGATTAAACAAGAAAACAATGATGCAAAGCATCATAGGGCGCCGTATAATTGCGTAAAAGGGAAATGGAACCCTACATTAAATCAAAGTTAATATGTATGGTTAAGTTAATGAAACAGTAAACTCGCATTATCCTGGCGTTGTAATTATAAAATTTAGATCCTTTAAAAAAACGAAACTATGAAAATCCTTATTAAATTCCATCATTTTTTTATGCTCATGCGCGACCCAATTACACTGATACGGAGTCCTTTAATGACCTCTTTGATAATGCACATCCGACCATTCTTTATTTTTCGAATCTTTTTATACATGCATTTTGCCAGATGATTCCAAATTATTTAAAACATTACTCTATTGAGTAGTTGCCGAGCGCAAGTGACTAACGTAAACGAGCAGGCAATAAACTTTTGGAAAATTAATCTGATTTTTCAAGTTTAAGTTCATTAAATGGATCATCAATCGCGACTCATTATTACTGTGTTTTCGATCAGTGAACTCATTTTAATTTTCAATGTTTGTTTTCTAAACGGTTTTAAAACAGCATACGTATTTCAAACAGATAACGAGCACAATGCAATAAACTATGGAGTACGACTAGGGTCTTTAATATCTTAGACAGTACGGCCTAGTACTATTGAGCATCTTGCTCAACGAACGAGCATCATGCTCGTAGGATCGATCATGATGCTCAGTAAACGAGCATGATGCTCGATAAACAAGCATGATGCTCGTTCATTGAGCATGATGCTCGTTCATTTAGTATGATGCTCGATAGTACTAGGCCGTACGAAGAGGGTCTTTATTGCCTAACCCAGCACGATGATCCAAAAACTAGTGTCACGCTCGAATTGACGAGCATGATGCTCGATCTTATGATGATCGGTCGAAATAGCAAGATGCTCGTTTACTGAGCATCATCCTCGTTCAATGAGCATGATGCTCGATCTTACGAGCATGATGCTTCTTTCTATGAGCACGATGCTGTCTAAGATATTAAAGACCCTAATCGTACTCCATAGTAAACACAGCCAAGAACACTTTCAACGCACCCGATTTCTAACAGCCGAATAGACGTCTAGCCCTATGTAAACTTTTCAACTAACCGCTTTGTAAAGAATCCTTTATAAAGAATCTCCAGACACTAATATTTCTTCATTTTCAACAGACAAATGGTATGGTAGACGCCATTTTGTTGATATATTTGGATTTCAATGTTTCCAGGCATCATGATGATTTACAAGTACACACATATAAATGTCCAATTAATTAAAAATACAATGGCATAATATACGATGCGCTTTAATGTAAAATGTTTCAGTTATGTCATTAATAGTGTGCAAATGTTTACCCAGACGCTCTCATCAATAAAACGTATATTATTGCGAAATTAAATCAACATTTATGCAGATTGCATTACTAACGTTTTTGGTCATGATATGCACAATCCGTTATTCACCCGACTTTGCATGTTATTTGTCAAATGATTCAAATGTTAATCATTAACTATTGTGGACAAACAGGCTCAAACACTTCTGAAACTAATTAATATGGAAATAAATACATTCAAAGAATTAAAATTTAAACATTATATTTGACTGTCTTCACAATCTTTTTTTAATCCCTCTTAACTTGGTCTTCGCTTTAGTGGCCGTCAGTTCATACGGCGTTTTTCTGTTAGTAAGTAAGTAATGTGTGTTGTATGTTTAGAAAGACTTTCATACTATCAACTTAAAGATGTATAATGGGATCGACTACCTAACTGTAACTTTATATTTATCACGAAACGTTCGTTTTCAGTGCAGTAATACCATTAGAAGTATTTTTAATATGTCAGCATCACTTTCTGGTAAATGCAACTATTCGTTGACTTGGTCATGTTTTTCGTACATGAAGGTACTCACTTTATTATAAGTGAAATAATGGATTGCTATTTACATAAAAACACAACCCGATTAAATAACATACATTTTCATAGTCAAATAGTAATTGAAATAAGAATCACTCAATATAAACAATAGTGATGGTGATAAAGAATATTATGAATTTCACTGGAAAAAAAACCTGCGCACGAAGTGACTTTTATTATTAAACTAGGATTGAGGTTAAGAAATACATGTACCATCGAATTCCAATTGATACCAGTTCCAGTGCCAGACATGATAATCATTTCCATAACATTCACATAATATACGGCATGGGCGCATGTTAGTCAATGCATGTTGGTTGTTTCATTATCGCCAGACCACCGCTGGGACTTAGTCAGGTCTTCGCCTTTTTTTCCCAAAAGGTCAAATTGTAAGTTGTACGTTGGTCTTTACTTATACTTACATTGTGAAAATGTGCTTTGCATTAAAAACCGAATCACAAAATAAAATTATGCTACAGCGTTATGTTTTTGTAATGGACCATATGTTCTTATTTCATCCGAAAATCCGTCATAAGTTAATCCTGACATAGATCTTTTTCTCTAAGGTTCCAGACAACATAGAAAAATCCTGCAAAAAATTCGTATATGCCATTTAGATTGTATTTCTCTAAGGTTCCAGACAACATAGGTACATCCTGCCAAAAATTCGTATATGCCATTTAGATTGTATTTCTCTAAGGTTCCAGACAACATAGGAAAATCCTGCAAAACATTCGTATATGCCATTTAGATTGTATTTCTCTACGGTTCCAGACAACATAGGAAAATCCTGCAAACAATTCGTATATGCCATATAGATTGTATTTCTCTAAGGTTCCAGACAACATAGGAAAATCCTGCAAAAAATTCGTATATGCCATTTAGATTGTATTTCTCTAAGGTTCCAGACAACATAGGAAAATCCTGCAAAAAATTCGTATATGCCATTTAGATTGTATTTCTCTAAGGTTCCAGACAACATAGGACAATCCTGCAAAAAAATCGTATATACCATTTAGATTGTGTTTCTCTAAGGTTCCAGAGAACATAGGAAAATCCTGCAAAAAATTCGTATATGCCATTTAGATTGTACTTTGGTCTGAACATACATAATAATTACCTATAGTTTATACTGTGTTTGGTGTACTTAAAATCATTTAAATTTAACCATGATCAACGTGACATTTTAAAATAAAACAATTTACAGATTAATATATATTAAACTTCCAAAGATTTTGCTAAGAATAATTTTGCCTACATGTAATATCTTTTGCTGTTCATGAAGGTTTATTCGTTAAGTTAAAATAGTGTAAATTGATATCTTAAAGTATTATAAAGCATATATTTCATCTCCTCATTTGAGTTATACTTACCCCAAAAATAAATAAAATAAAAGGCACACCATAATAATGTGACTCTATATTATCAGCTCTGTGTTCGACGAATGCTTCTTTGGTGTCACGTCTGGATGTTATGTGTAAATAATCTTACAACAATTTAAATAATGAAAAGTGGCCATTGTTACAAAATATGTCATTGTTGTTGTTACGCAACTGTTTACACAAATCTGCTTATTTCACAGTAAAAACAAATTGGTTCAACAATAATTACGATTTTCAAACATTCATTGAAACGGCGATCTCATCACACTAAAGGTGTTATCCTTATGGCTGATACGATGTTGGCATACGTATTAATTCAAACATTTCCAGAACGCTTTATATAATGCAAAATGTCGGATTTATTTAAATTACATTATTTGTTCCAGTTGTACAACATAGTATCTTTTGAGACAATGTTACCAGGCCAAACATCGATATTTGTTTAAATATGTAACCACCATATAATGATTTGTTAGCGCATGTCATTACAGACACATTATGTTGGATATTTCAAGATTTTCATAACGCATGCCGTGTTGATGTTTACTCTAATGAAAAAACTATGACCTCCATGTCAACATTCTAGCAGTACAATCGTGCATTAGTTAGTGGTTAAAAATGATTTACACACTAATTCGCACCATTCGTTAAATACGTTATAGAGCATGTATATGGGCGGACAGTTTAGGTCATAGGTTAAATGATCATCGATCATACTATTGTATTTCAGATCAGAAACAGAGATATAAGTTCATTAACGAAATGGTACGTCCGTTTATAGACTTATTCAAGACATATATTGTATTATTTATTAAAGGAATTATAAAAAGTACAGAATGCAGCTGAATTGTCAAACATTCTAGAACTGCCTTATTTGTAGACGTAACTACATGTTTAGTGAATATATTAATTGATTTATTCTAAATATTGCGAAACCGTTAACCGCGTTTATCTAGTCACGCAGGGAACACAATATTTCGATACAGAGACAAAATGTTTTGTTATAATATATCACATAGTGGTATTGTGAGAAGTGCTCTTTTTTATATTTCAAAATTTTATCCAGTGATTTATACTAATTGTTAAATATGTTCATGTTCTACGTTAATCCGACCTGATATGAATAGTATTAGTGTTATGTTAGTTGATAATATGGTGAAAGTATACATTATATGATAAAACTCTCTATAATAAATTGTGAAGGGTATCATGAACACCAAAAACACGGACTTCACTGATATTCGTTCACATTTTCGCTGATAATTTTTGGTAATACCAGATTGTGCTGCTCAGATCAGACACTGGAAAAGACGTCTAAATGAATCTAGTTGTTTGTACAGCCGATGGATTGCTGTAAATACTTCTCCGGTAGGCTCGAATGTCGTTTCAAGGTCATTCACACTATAACTTTATAACTAAATGGTACGTTTAAGAAAACTGTAAACTACATATAAACATATTTACAGTTTGGTAAGGCATTAAAGACCATGCTTTTGTCAATATTTTAGTATTTCTTTTCTTAGTAAAATAATAATGTAATATTTATTGCGAAATAGTGTTATTTAAATTCGATTTCGGTGTTTTGAGTCATTATATAAATATAAACAATGTGAAACTTCAGCTGCATCAGAAGGAGAATTCATATTAACAGAACAAGGCCCACTATGTTAGGCGACTAACCAATTACCAATACAACACAGCAAAATAAAAATAAAAGTATAAAAAAAACCCCACAAATATCGACGAAACTGGGGTTACCGCCTTGGAGCGGTCAATGCAAAGCATCGCGGGTTTAAACCCGTTTACGAGCTCCCGAACCTCATACTTGCCCAGAGTTATTCACAATACAAGTTAATGTAAATAAAGATTAATATCACAGTATCGTATTTCAAAAACAACTTTTTAGGCACGATAAAATTAAATAAAAACAAGTATCAATTACATCTCTTCTTGTTAAAATAATTGCAAGATATTGCATCTGAATAGTTTAATTTTCAGATCATAGCCATGCAATACCGACAGAAGCCGTAATGCTGGGTATTAGAAGCCATATTACACAGCTTAGTTGTATATATTAATATTTATTTACTTTTATTAAAGATCTATCTATACTGCCATATATTATTTCATAGAAGTGTAATATTGACATATTCTTGCAAACAGAAGATGAAAATAAATGCCTATTTTAATAAGGGTGAATCAGATTCAAATAAGTGTTTTCCCCAAATACAACTGATTGTACTGCAGTAATCATATATGTATTTTCTATATACGTTGGTAAAACCGATTTTTGTCATCAAGAATTGCATGAATCATATTTATTCGCTCCACAAGGAAAATAAAACACGGATTATAAGTTGACTGTGTCTACGATAATACGACTGAACACAGTTATTTTATTAGATCTAGTCTAATTACGCCAGTACAAAGCATCGTTCAGCGGGTTTATTTCACAGTATTTTAGACATTTAGTTAGGACCATTCCAGGACTATATTTTTTAGTTTTAAATATCCATTGGCTGTGCAATACTATTGCATTTAATTCGTGATGAATAACCACTACGTCTCTAAAAGTGTTTACAACAATGTCATTGTGTACATATACGTATTTGGTTGAGGAGGAAAGATCGAGCTGCAACTTCGTGTGTTCTTCTATTTACCTTGATGATATGTACATTGTATACTTGATAGGAATTGCAAACTCTTGTTAAGCTTTCAGGCTCATTGTATGTGTTGACATGTCAAGTTTATTGCAAGCAAAATGACCCACTGGCAAGAATATTTATTGAAATTATGTACTCTTGTAATCAGTTTCCTTACAAACTAGACTCAGTTTTCTGTTTAATTGCAAGTTGTTCACATGCTTGATGATTAAAATGCGTGTACGAGTGTACATTATATTTGCAAACTGCATGTAATCTACTATAACAAGTTATAATATAAGATACTTAGCAGACTTAATTATTGTAAATGTTGTACTTATATTTGTTTGTCAAAAGTCACTTTATGCTAAATTATTTTAAACACGTTTACTTTTACTCCACAAAATAAAGAAAACTCAATAGTTATTGTTAGTACTTAAAACGTTTTTTTCTCAAATACTGTTATGTATACAATTCATGCTTACATGTAATGTATTACATGCAGTCGAAATAAACGTTATTTATCAAATCCATATATGAAGCAATATGTTTGGAAAAAAATAGTAATACAACAAATGCCTACAAAATATTAACAATTCAACTGTTTTGACAAATCCAAACCACATTTGAAATGCATAGAATTTACTTCTTGACGAAACTGTCTATCAGAAGAAAGTGTCTTTGAAAACGATGTTCTGACTGCTGGGAATGGAATGGCTTTAACAACTTCATACGCCTACCACATTTAATTATTTAAGGTTATGCGTAAATAATCGACACGCTCAGTATAAGACTAATTTTTATTTTTAATGGAAACACTGTTCCCAGTACACCATACTTGGGTAATTCAATCTCGCTTTAATTTTTTACAATAAGAAACCTTATTGCGTAATATTCAGTCTATTTTTGTCACTAATGAATGATATAATAAATATTTATGTCCCAAATAATTAAACGTAAATGAGAATGGATGTACCAGTGTAACTTTAAGTAAGGATATATTTTGAAAATCATATACCTTTCTCAAGCATGCACACTTTGCCTTCACAAATGGAAGCAAAACGACCGCCGGTAAAATAAGTATTAGTGTGCTGTGTAATAAACATGTAAATAGTGGTTAAATCGAAAAATACATACATTCCAGAATTGATAATAATTATAGTTATGATTTAGTATTTTACAATTTTCTATTTATAAATCAGACGATAACATTCTAGCCGCAACAGCAATAGAGACCCTCAATCCTGTTTAGTAGGATAGGTTTATTTTAGGCGATTGAACAGTTGTCTATACTACGTGGCACAGAGCTACGTAATTCGGTTAAAGTGGGTATTTTTGTAATCAATTTTGTATATTTGCCGCATACTGACGTCAAGGATAAAAATATATCGTTGGTTTCAATGGGGCATTGAACGTGCAACACATAAACAAAACATGTATGCGACATTGACGTATGAGTATATTGTACAGTAAACGTTCGAAACGTGCAAATGGCGAATTGTCTTTAAAAATGACGACATAAGTTTCCATAAGTTTAAATTATATTCAAACATTTGGCTGTTTTATTCGATCATTGAATTGGGCTGTCACAGTTCATCTAGTTTACAAAAAAGGGCACAGTCATTGTAGTGTTTGAATTATCTTGTAAAAGCAAACGTTGTGCATTAAAACTATAATTATGCATGGTGCTACACTTACAAGTGGGAAAATATGGCAATGTATTTTGTATAGCATTGTAGAGGACAGCGACTGCTGAAGAGCACACTGCGCAGACAACTTTTGAGTGCAATGGAAGTATATCGGGCGGGAACCATTCCAGTCCGCCTTGCGTCACTCTAGTAAATATCATAAAATTTCACATGGATCCTATGTCGTGCCGACTAATACTCCTAAATAAGAATAATACTCAGATTATGTATATTTAACGGCTCTAGACTCCATTATTTCCATGAGTAAGACATCAAAGGGTAAATACTGTCTGACAATCATAGAACAATGATTTACATATATGTATCAAGCATATTCCACGTTATTAAAACAGTTTATTATTCTTAATGCATATACATGTATAATAACGAAGATATTTAAGACTTTCTTTTACTTGAATGACCTAACATATTACCGTATGTGACGCTGTACATAGGTGTACATTGGCAATACAACTGTGCGTGTACATGTAGATAGATATACGTGTATCCAGCCCAATTCCACTTGATTTGTATATTGCTAAAATGTATCGTCGTTGAACTTTCGTGTGTGTTTGCGACGTGTTACATGGCGTGTGAGTGTCTTTTTTTTCTGAGAGCGTGTTATATAGTTTTATATTTTAACGAAGTTTTTCAGTTACTTGCGTATGATATATTGCGTACAAGGAACACACACAATACAAACACACGACCAAATAAACCACCACAAGAACGAACTACCAAATATACATTGTATCGAAGAGATCTAAGAATTATTATAGAAAACCCAATCCTTCAGTTTATAGCTTGCGACATGTTATGCTGCAACTCCAGTAAAGGAAATAATTTTGTTAGAATCGACGTGATGGTGACATCTTAATTAAAGATCCCTGGCTCTGATTGACGTTCAGTATCGTCACAGGATGAGGCAGACAAACCCGATTATTTGTTCAACAGCAGATGAAGTAGAACGCCGCCGAGGTGAGGATTACTAAATATGTTGATGAGTTCGGTCCATTGACGCATTTTATGAAATACAATTCGATCCACGATTCAATAAGAAATTATTTGTATGCTTTCTAAATATATCACTTTCTCAAGTGAAGTGAAAAGATAGAAAGTGATGGGCCTCGTAAATTGCTTAACTCTATATACAGTATAAATATTATTTCCTTTTGAGTACTGAGTGTTTACATTTGTATTCAGAGCTCTTTTATTTAATAGTTTATACACATCATCGTTATTAACGGAGAACTTCGTGTTTGGTTGTTTAGCAAGCATGTACATGCATTGATGTGTTTTAATTTTAAATGCTGAAGTTAAGTGGCTCTAAGTTTCCTGCAGTATTACTATTGCGTTCACAATAAGCAATGCTTATGCTCAGTATTTAGTGTTCAACCCATCGTGTGTCATCTCAAATACTGACACACACACTTAAATTGGAAATCATTGAATGTATACATTGCAATCATCATTGCATCCATGGCAACAAAGTGCAACATTGCGACAATAGTCTGCACCCTTCATTCAGTCAAGGCCGGGACCCTTGGTAAAATGGTGTTGCGCATGCGTGAGATGAAGATGGCCGTGAGCTCTGAAAATTTGGATGCTTTTGCTTATTTTAACTGTATAATTGTGAGTTCAATAATGTTTTATTCGACCTGTCTGTTGTCTGTGCAATTCACTAACGAATATTAATATTCGATCCACAAATTGTGGATATATATTGGATATATTGTGACTTTTCTGTGTCTCCTTTGTCCTCTTTCTTGATCAATGGTATACATAATAGGTGTTAATGGTTAATCGTGACCATTCGTGACTGCTTGTGTGCTTTCGACGTAGATACCCACTTATAATCACACGAACTATTATCGGATAACGGTATTTCAGTGATATTTTTATGTTCGATAATGTCAGCCAACAAACCGGCTACAAACAATCAACCAAGTAACAAAAAGAGGACTAAGGACAAACCGTCTCCTGGATCTACAAGTGATCAGCCAAACAAATGCAGCCGGGCTTCCAACCAGTCACCGACGCAACTTCCTAGTGTGCCGGAAGCGCCGTCTATACCGGTGTACCAAGCAGTCGGCCCTTATTTCCCACCGCATTTGCAAAACGTGATCCAACATCACCAACAAGGTATTGTACCGGGGTATTGAGTTGTCTCTCCTTTTTCACAATGCACTTCCGGTTCGCCCGACATCGCACGTTAGTGCCAAGAACAGTCAAACTATTTTACATAAACTCGAATCTATTGAATGCAAATAAGTGAAATTAGATCGAATTGAAAAAGACGTCAGGAACATTTCTTAAAATGTTACTCTTGTCGAATAGGGGTTATGGAAACCAACTTCTCTAAACTTGAAACCAAATTAAACGATATTGAAACCAGTCGACAGTTTGATAGTGAAGAATGCAATGATTTTAACGTGAATATGTCTGATCTTCAAGGCAGGCTTTTATCACAATTAGACCAGATGGCCTCTTTGAAAAACGAAATATGTGACTTGAAATCAAGCAATTCGGCTCTGTCGAATGAACTACTTGATCTCAATTCCCGCTCAATGCGAGATAATTTACTTTTCTTCAATTTTGAAAAAGAATCATCGTTGGAAGGTCGCAAAACTGAGAACTGTGTTGATAAACTACTTAGTTTTTGTGAAAATGACCTGGCAATACCCAATACCCGTAGTGAAAGTAAAATAGACAGAGCGCATCGCATCGACAGCTACGAGCGAGGCTCATGTCGCCCAATTGTTGCAAAATTCAATAATTTTCAGTTAAAATCATGATTAAACAGAAAATGCTGGACAATCCACGTGCTTCAAATAAACGCGTCAGTGATCAGTTCCCACGTGCGCTTCAAGAGCGACGCAAAGTTCTTATACCATACCTTGTCAAGGCCCGCAACAAAGGAAAACGTGCGTCATTGTTGTATGATAAACTTCACATTCGATTTTGTTTTACTCTGTGAAATATGGCATTCTTCTGGTGCGAATGTAACATTGGGCGGCTTTGATCATTTTGCCTGTTCTAGGCCTAAATTTAACAAAAATGCTAAACGTTGCAGCGGTGGTCTTGTTGTTTATTAAAAAAATTAATTGTCCGCTCATGTTGAACTGGTAGAAAGTAATTCATGCGGTTTTATGTGTATAAAGTTGCGTAAAAATCATTTCGGTTGTGATAATGATGTATATATTTTACACTGTTACATCCCACCAGAAGACTCCTTAGTTTACAAGTACAGCAGTTCGCCTTTATTTGAATTTGACTTTTAAAACTATATCTCTGAACGAATATCGTATTATAAAATTCTCGGTGATGTAGTTCTCACGGGTGATTTGAACTCCCGCGTGGGTGAAAGGTATGACTTAATAGACAATACTAATTTGAACCGTTGTGTAAACATACACGAGGATGATTTTAATTATAAAGAATTACCAAAGTGCAAATCTCAAGATGTACTTACAGCAGGGTTGCCCTTATCAACTGAAATAAGCGATTTTAATGTAAATCTAAGTGATTTTGCTCAAGGGGGTCTCCTTGTGTTATTACCGATTGCAATTTTAACGTTCCTGAAAAAAAGAAACATGTTCTCACGATTTTATACGATGAATTTGATCGGTAATCGGTTAATAATGACAACGCTGCTTACAAACAGGTTTGGGAATAAATTGTTAACTCTTTGCAAAGAATGTAGTGTATGCCTACTTAATTGGCGCCTTGAGCCAGGATTTTTCACTTGTTATAATTTTAACAGAAATGCTGTTGGCGCGAGTGTTGTTGATTAAATTATCACAAATTATGATTTTTATGATAAATTTTGTAATGTGAAGGTTCACGAATTGAGTGAATTTTCGGATCACTGTGCTATTGAATTTCATTAAAACATATGAACGTATCCAATGGGACACCACGAGCAGTAGTAAAGATGCAATTTATGACATGTTACAAAATGAATCATACAATTTTGACCTACTTACACAGTCGCTGGTTAACGGTTCTATGGATCTAGATTTGTGCATAAACGACCTGTCGTCTTTAATTCATCGAATTTCATTTAGTATTCAAGGTCAACGATGCTGTCAAATAAACAATTATAATAATAAAATACCTTCGGATAAGCCACATTGGTTTGATGCTGATTGTCAAAAAAGCAAAGCATACATTTTATAGAGCTAAGCAATTATTTTACAACGAACCTAATGATACATATCGTTTTATTTTTTAGAAGCTAGGCGGTCGTATTGTGTTTGTGAGAGAAAAGCCAAATCTGTTTATAATAACAAAGAGAAGTGTCGCCTTAAATGTATGAGTAAATCTAATTCTCGGAAATTTTGGAAATACATTAAGAAATTCAAAGGAGGTTGTAACACGCATACTAATATAAGCGTTAATGAAAATTCCTTTATAAGTTTTAATTATTCAGATTCAGCAGACGGTATAAGTATTGAATTTCTCGATTGTCCATTTACAACTGAAGAAATTATTAAAACGATATCTGCAATGTCTCGGAATAAAAGTGCTTACTTGGAAGGGAACGTAGCGGACTTTTTCATTGATTGCAAATAATTTATTGCACCATACCTTGTTCAAATCTTTAATTACTTATTTGACAATAGCCTATATCCTGAGTCATGAACTAAAGGCGCAATTGTTCCATTGTTCACAAAGCAGAATAAATCCAATCCATCAAATTACAGGGGGATTACTCTTGTAAATGTGGCAGCCCATGAGATTTTTATCCAAATTGCGCCTGCCTTGTTTCGAGAAAACTGACGTCGAAGTTGAGGCACGTGATTTCTTTTAGAAAGTCAAGATTATAAAGAAGAGATTTCAAATAATTGTTTAAATCTTAAAAACTGTCAACGGAAACTATTATTTATTGTGTTATTTGTATAAAAAAAAAAATTGCTATAATTTCTTGTTTGGTTGCCATAGCAACCATCTCTTTATTATTATTTTTTGTCCGAAACACTTGTACATTAAAAGTTTGTTATTTGTGAAAGACAGTCCAGTAAATATATATAATTTAAATAACTTGTCCTCATCATACTAGGTTCATTATTTTATGCATGACAAACATTAAAAATTGTGTAAAATTTGAAAATTTGTCATTATGGTGATGTTACTTAAACTGCTCATTCTTGCTCAAAACGCATGATTGCGAAAAAAGAAACCCATTTACAGTTTTTACACATATCAGTGTATTCAAAACTGCCAATAACTCATTTTCGCCCAGATACCGCATTTGGGCCAAAATTCTCATGGGCTCAAGTTTTTTCTTTAACACTGCGGAACCGTCTTAATAGTTGGTGTGAAAATGAATCCATATTTAATGAATATCAGTTTGGTTTCAGAAATAACCGTAGGACGTCTGACTATATCTTTATTCTTCATTGTATCATTCAAAAGGTTTTAGCAAATAATTTAAAACTCTACTGCGCTTTTATCGATTATGAGAAAGCTTTTGATACTGTTATTCACGAAGCCCTATGGATTAAACTTGTAGATTCAGGTATTAGGTGTTAAATGCTTAATAAGTTAAATCCATCTATAAAAATGTAAAATCATGTGTAAAGTGTATCAATACAATGTCATACGCAGGATTCTTTGATGTACCACTAGGGGTCAAGCAAGGCGAACCATTGTCACCTCTTCTGTTTATTTTGTTTATAAATGATATTGGTGAAAGTTCGATTTCCGAAAACCTATCAAGTAATGATATCGATATGTTTTTATGTTGATGTTTGCAGACGACATTGCAGTTTTTTCAACTGATCCTCGTAGTCTGTAAAACCAGTTAAACTGTATTAATGAATATTCTAGAAAACGAGGCCTCAAAATAAACGTTGGAAAAACTAAGGTGTGTATTTTTCAAAAGTATAAATATAGAAATGTTCACAAATGGGAACTCAATGGTGAAAATATTGAGATAGTTGATTTTTTCACATACTTAGGTGTTACATTTTTGTACAACGGCTCATTTAAACGTGCATTAAATGAACAGGCTCTCAAAGCATATAATCATTTAATTTCATTATTTAGCAGAATCAAATTAGATATTAAAACAAAACTGTTACTTTTTGACGCAATGGTAACACCTATAATCACTTACGGCTGTGAAGTCTGTGGTATATACATGTATGATCTGCTTGAGGTAGATAAATTGCACTACAAATTGTCTAAGCATATACTTGAGGTTCGTCAATAAACATCAAGTGCTGCTGTACTAGGCGAACTTGGCCGCTTCCCATTTTCTGTCATATGCAAAGAAAGAGCCCTTAACTATTGGTGCAAAATCATGAAATCACAGAACACTTTGATTTTTAAAGTATTTAATTATTTAACCACTGATGAAGCTTGCATTCAGTCTCAGAGTAAACTAAAATATCACACCAAATATAAAAAAGAATTTTATTTTGAAACCTTTTTGAATTGTATCGACAATGAAAAGCATAAAATAGCACTGAGTAGATTTCGATTGTGTTCACATCATTTAGAAATTGAAAAAGGAAGATTTAATAATATTAATATCAATGATCGTAAGTGTACAGTGTGTAATACAGGAATGGTCGAATCTGAATTTCATTGTCTGTGTATTTGTCCAAAATATAGAGATCTGAGGTCTAAATACAACATAAAACTATCATTTAATACCGTGAATTATTTTGAAAACTTACTGTCTTCAAAGTCAGTTAAACGTATTCGTAAGGTATCAAAATGTATCTATTTTGCAATGTTAAAACGAAAAGATATCATCAACTCTTCTGTTGTTTTCTAGTTGTTTCAAATGTTTTACATTACTTAGATTTGTTTGTGTTATATTTTTATGTCATATGCTGCTATTATGCGCATTCTAAGTATTATTTTCTTATACAGTCTTCATCTCACTGTGTATATGTAGTTATAGCATGATTGTCGTTTGCCAGAAGCATGTATTGCTGATTATGCAAATAAACCATACTGATACTGGTAAAAGGGCCATTAAGGTAAGTTATGTCTAGATTAAATTGACTGGCGACAAAGTGCGCATACATGATTTATTTTCGGTTTTCGTAGACCGTCAGAAATGGTCACTATGCAATGCAATGAAATATACTGAATTTGTCTGGACCCCACGGCTGTTGCTAATGAATCATATTAGCTTAGCGCTGATGGGTAATTAACTTAGTTCTTACGTCCACATGCCAATACATTTGTAGTTTGTATTTTGACTGCTACAATTCGTTTTTCCTTTAAGTTTGTAAATACTACTGTATGAACTAGACTGCCTGCATTGCAATTTCTTCAATACTTCTAGCATCCTTTTACCGGTAGTTATACCAGATCCGATGACCACTAAAGTTTTCATTCTGAATCTTAGTCTTTGACCAATGAAAATGATTGTTTCATATAAACTTTTATTTATATTGGAAACTATTTATATTAAAGACAAATTTTAAGAATTTTCGTAGTCATTTGGCTACGATATAGACGTCATAAACGTGATTGAAGTTGGCAAGCAGAAATGCCTCACAGGCCTTTAGGGCGTCGCTTAATCCTGAGTTTTGAAACTGACATATATCTTGGTAATCCCATTTCTTGTCAGTTATGATTAATATAATTAATAAAACGATTTACCACGTCGCGTGTGTGTGTTTGTGGGTTCTGTCTAGTTCAAATGAAGAAAACGCTTAATTTATTCACACACAAAAATACTATTTTATACTTATTACTAAATATGTTATATTTCAATGCTTAGTTTTGTTATTTCTGGTAAGAATTAAATGCTACCTTTTCGACATTGTTAGCATATTATATCGAATATTGCACAGGCATGTATATGTCACGTAATCATCATAGCGGTTGTAATGCGCCTGTTTTTGTAATACTTATTGCATGTATTTTTTAAGTTTATTGAATAGCAATATTTTAACATTTTAAATAATCCATTATAAATCAACTCATAACCAAGGTAAAGATGTTTTGCCCTTTAACGAAAGAAAACACAATGGTACACAGACCTCCCAGCTTCAATTCCCAATGTTACCCACCTGTTAACGCTTTTTGGAACGTGTCCATTATGTTGCAATAAATAAATAAACTATTTAAGTTCATAAATTCTAACCAAATGTTAATTTACAGTCATTAAGTGCTTTGCACTTAGCAATTGACAAGTACCAATGCTATTTTACCAGTCATATCAAAATAACCCTAAACAACACGTACTGTTAACTCACAACAACATATGATGTTTAATTGCAAGTTGCACATTTAAAGAATTTAATAATTGACATTTCATTAATCTGGTTATGAGTATATGCCAATCGTATACAGTCTTATACATCCCCTTATGTTATTACGTAGTGTAAGAAGTGTAAGTATGTTATCTGGATGAAACAAGAATGTCGGTATGACTTGCCTCAAATAAAAGACCTGCGGATGTTAATAAGGGTTTCTCTCCTGGTGATGTCTCTGTAGTTTCATTTTTCTTATATTTATTACTGATTAATAAACAATTAATTATTTTCATTATTTTAATAAATTACACTAACTAAGTAAAGATACACTTCCATCATGACAATATTGCACATTTATATGTTTTATTTTCGAGTGGTGAAAGGCATATCGGTACGTTTGAAACCATCTCGTATTATAAATTCACGAGCACACTGAAATTTCATCAAGATTCTTTAAAACTTGCTTTTAATTTCACGATGTTTTGTGAGCTCCATTTGCAACATGGAGTGGTGATAGTCTACATACCCTAAACATTACATTATACAAAGCACAACTACGACAGATTTACAATAGCTTTAGAACTAGATATTCAATTAAAAATGACAAAAAATAACTAAACGATTGATATGTTTCTTTTGCAAATTGTCTTAGATCATTGCCTTTGTCTTATTCGCGCGTCAGAGGAAACAATGATTTGGGTAAAAAAGCCATTTTTTTCATACAGATAACATAATTACCTGAATATAGACAGCACAACCAGAAGTGCGTATCATTTAAGAAAAGGAGCTTCCGTTCAGATTATGCATGTAAATGCTTAGACAGAATGTTTCGTCTTAGAAATGTGTTAAACTTAAAATGTGAATACAGAAACTATTAAACAGAAATACTACTTTCGTCCACATATGCCTTCGATGTTAATTGGCATACGTTGCAGTCCATATTGCTCAACTTAAAATGTGAATACAGAAACTATTAAACAGAAATACTACTTTCGTCCACATATGCCTTCGATGTTACTTGGCATACGTTGCAGTCCATATTGCTCAACTTAAAATGTGAATACAGAAACTATTAAACAGAAATACTACTTTCGTCCACATATGCCTTCGATGTTACTTGGCATACGTTGCAGTCCATATTGCTCAACTTAAAATGTGAATACAGAAACTATTAAACAGAAATACTACTTTCGTCCACATATGCCTTCGATGTTGCAGTCCATATTGCACAATATGAGCGAGATGGGATCGGCCAATTTTGCAAGACAGTATTGTCATATGCATAATATATGTATTAGTTTTACTTTGCCATTTACTACCTGTTGTTGATGTACCAGAAACCTATAAACATTAGTTTCTTTTTTGAAATCATAACGCGTGTTTCGCTGTGCGTTTAAAGTCGTAAAGCTCTATAATAATTGTTTAGATTTAGATTTCATTAACCTCATCGTTATAAACGGATAACTATAAGTCTTTAACAGATTAGCAATCATATATTACGCATGTATTTTTGCTTTGCTGTTAAAGTCATTCGACTCTATAATTCCTCTGTATGAACAGTCCAAAATCAATAAGCAATGCGTGTGTACAGTATTTAGCCCGTCGTGTGTAAACTTAACTCCTGACACACTTCTCGCTTAAATTGGAAATCATCGAAAGCAAAGAAGTATACATCAATGATTGGAATAACCATTGCATGCATGGATGGCAACAACGCGCCATAGTGCGGCAATATTGTACACCCTGCAGACAGTCAAGGTCGGGACCTATAAAACGGCCATTCAGGTAGCTTGTTTGTCGTTGAACTAGTCTGGGGACACAGTGCATATATTTGTTTTATTTCCAGTTTGCACAGACCTTCATAAAGGCTAAAAATGATTGCTATGCGTGGCAACACTGAATTTGTCAGAACCCCGTGGCGGTTGTGAATGCGTGACAACACATAATCTGCCTGGACCCCGTGGCGGTTGTGAATGCGTGGCAACACTGAATCTTTCTGGACCCCGTGGCGGTTGTGAATGTGTCGTATTAGCTTAGCGCGGTGAGCCATTAACTTCAAGTTAAGCCTCCAAGCCGAACTCGCAATTGTTAGCCTGAAGCGTGAATTTCATTTAGAGTATTCGTTATTCGCGAATTCTTTCAAAATACGTGTTGGATTCTTCTACAGTCCGTAAAAATAAATACTTTTCAAGTATGAACAATACTCACTGTGTGCTGGCAATTTTGTTGTTGTTTTTTAAGACAATAACTGTACAATGGTACTAGGATCTTAAACCATTCTAAGATATTATCGAAAATTTCAATATGACCGATGGTTTTGTTTCAACAATAATACAGTGTATATATATTTAAACTGCTTCCTGAATTTATTTTTGACTGCTACCACTACGGTTTCGCTTCAGATTGTTATTATTTATTAACTAGGATGCTAACATTATTTTAATATCTTTCGTTCACTCAAGCTCAAACTACGATCTTGATTTTATAGAACACCATTGAGGTTTGCAAGCAGTTTCACAAAAAAAGTCATTGATAAAGTCTCTTTTAATCAAGCGTGCTGAATCTGACATCTATCTCGGTAATCCAATTTCTTGTCAATCATTTTAATATAATTAATAAAGAGCTTTACTGTGTGTTTATCTATATATGTCTTCCTTGTCCACGCACACGCACACCCATGCGCACACGCACACACACACACACACACACACACACACACACACACACACACACACACACACACACACACACACACACGCACACACACACACACACACACACACACACATTACATTGATTACTGAATTATTGATTTTGTTATTCTTGCTAATACAATTATATTTTATAAAACTACTTTAATGGAATAGTAACAACGTTAATTGGCAAATATTAAAAAAAAAAAAAATTCATACATCACGTATGGTTTACTTTGATGTGTCATATATAATGACTTCTACTGTCCAGAATATTTTGGAAGCAAATAAACTTTTTCTGTAGTGTATCGGCAATTGGTCACTTGTCTCAAATAAATGACCAGCGGGTGTTAATTGGGTTTTCTCTCCTGGTGATGTCTCTAGAGTTGTATTTATTTATCATTTGTGTACACAGTATACACGATGTAAAAAGTTAACACTTACGTTCGCACGTTAACTGCATTAGCTTGCTTGTATTATAAAGCTATGTTTAACACATTATATTTGTTATGACAATATGCGACATGGTTCGAAATGAAATACATTTGTTGTAATGAATCCGGCGCACATGATACGGTCCATATAATATCAACAGTAATATATATATACATGTCTCATGTACTGCGTTTATTATACTGTTTACAACAGTAAAGCTGTTCAGGTTAATAATGTGCATAGTAATGTTTCATTAGTACTTGCACACCGTATGCACAAAAAGTAAAATGAATTAACAGTACAGTTTATATCAGCACGAAACATCACCACAACTAATATCTATATATCGTCACTGTTTCGCTAAAATTCTCGGAAACGTTGCTCCAGGGCGGAAATATTCAACCGGCTCCTTTTTCACCTCGCGCTGCCTCACATAAAATCCTAGGTATGCCGGACTGACCTGGTCGAACGTCCTGTCCACGACGCCGTACCCACGACGTCGTTCTTCTCGGTTGATTTCACGAAGAACGTCGACATCACCGACGGTTAGGTACCTGCTCCTCACTGTCAACTTCCGTCTCGGGGTAGGCTCGGAGCGGTGGGTCTGTACTGTTACCACCGATTCCTTATCCGGTTCGCGGCTCAACTCACGAGCGTCTACATTAGGATCGATGTGGTGTTTCAGTAGTATGTATTTTAGCTTTTTATTGTTCTTTCTTAGTTCATTGCACCGCTCTTCCGCTTTCCGAAATTGTTCTCTCGTAGCGTCCCATACCTTTTGCTCTTTGTTGAAGTGTTCCATTTTTCCCATGACATCATCATATCGATGCTTTGTTTCTTTCAATTCGATTTCTAACTTGCCGTAAAGCGTTTTAGCCTCCTCCATATTTTCATACAAAGTATCGTTTTGTAGTTTCACCGCTTCATAATTAGCTGATATTTCCTCCAGCGCGTCTAATGTCAGTCCATAATCGTGGATTTGCCGTCTCTGCATTCGATCATTTTCCTTTCTAATAAAATGAATTTTGCCAAGGGTTTCATTAATTTCACGTTGGTTCTGTTCGTGTTTGTGGTCCAGCTCAGTTTGGAACACAGCGATCTTGTTCCTCTGCTGCAGCTCTTTGTTCACCTGCGGTTTGGACGGGTCCCGGGTAGACGACGGTGCAATTCCTTTCTCTACCGGTCTTAGGCTGCTCTTAGCCGAGGCATTCGGCCGAGATTTAGACGATTTTGAAGCCGATTGTTTCCCACGTTTGTTCTGCCCTGATGGTGGCATATTTGCACGAGCAACAGAAGTATCCAAAGTTGTGTGATGTTTTTATTATTAAAACTGTATTCCTTTTAATATGTTTACATTTGTTTCGCGAAGGATTTTAAAGCAATATTACCCCATGTCATGTATATAAATCCATAACAGTTTGTCGGTATTATCAAAAATCAGTCACAGATTGTGAATCTATTGTTTATGTTAAGCAAATGGCTTTGCGTGAGCTATGAATAGTATTTGTGGTCATAGTCAATAAAACTATCCGATTACAAACACCCCAAGTTCACGGCAATCGTAAATTCTCTAACTCAGTTTCTGTCAATGTCTGTTATATGAAAAAGTAATAGTCTTCTTAAATGGTAAGAGTAAATATTGCGTGATTTTCGACAACATATTTGTGATATAATATGCATTTATTGAAGAAAACTATATAAGTATGTGTTCGTGTTTGGTGTAATTTGTATTTTATGTGAATAAAATAGAAACAAAGCTAACAATTGTAATTTATAATTTATTTCGTGTTTCTCAAATCAACAAATAACAAAAAGGAGGAGAAGTAGTAGCAGCAGCAGTAGTAGTATCATTTAGTCTTAATTTAGTAGGTCATACTACTACTACTAGTAGTAATAGTAGTAGTAGTAGTAGTAGTATAAGTAGTAGTAGTAGTAATAGTAATAGCAGCAGCAGCAGTAGTAGTAGTAGTAGTAGTAGTAGTAGTAGTAGTAGTAGTAGTAGTAGTAGTAGTAGTAGTAGTAGTAGTAGTAGTAGTAGTAGTAGTAGTAGTAGTAGTACTAGTAGTGGTAGTAATAGTAGTAGTAGCAGTAGAGTAGTAGTAGCAGTAGAAGTAGTAGTAGTAGTAATAGTAGTAGTAGTAGTAGTAGTAGTAGTAGTAGTAGTAGTAGTAGTAGTAGTAGTAGTAGTAGTCGTAGTAGCAGCAGTAGCAGTAGTAATAGTAGCAGTAGCAGTAGTAGTAGTAGTAGTAGCAGCAGCAGTATTTGTTGTTGTTGTAGCAGCAGTAGTAGTATCATTTAGTCTTAATTTAGTAAGTCATTCACAAAAGCGGTTTATCTGATAGTTATATAACTAATTAATTTGTACTCGAGAAAGGGAAATCACTCTTTATACCAAAGAAGTATCATTGCCCGAACAAGGTATCTTTTCCATTCAAAGTATTTAACGTTGTGTCTTTAAGCACAATTGTATGATAAAAATATATTGCATTTATTAAGTAAACATTTGTTGTTGTTTTAGTTTTTGTTTTTGTTATGTGTGGGTCAGTAGTTACCACATACATGTAATAAAGAAGAATCTGCGGCTAATATAGACGCAATTAACCAGATATGCCTAATTACCAAGATATGCCTAATTATTGCCAAAGAGGTGACGTTTTTTGCCGGCGTTGATTTTAACTTCATTTTATTGCAATCATATATGTATATATAATTATATAGATAATATACATGAACATGCAATGAATGACACATAAGTTTATGCAACATATTTTAAAATTCCTACTAAAAAGTTATAAACTGATTTGCATGAAATTTTCTTGGAAGGTTTACAAATGATTACATTTTGGTGATGATCCGGATCACCGTCTCAATCCAGTAATGTCTAAAGCATTCTTTACTATTTGGTTGCAATGGGGAAACTTATCATGGAAAATGCAATAGTTAAGTAGTTATCTGGAAGCGCAACACACGAAAAGCTCAGTGCATAAGCACGAAAATTAATGTTTGCCATTTATAGTTATAAAAAGTCGTTTGGATACTTTTCAACTAAAGAATTATTTATACTATTTGATTGTATGATGAAGCCGATTCTATGTTATGGATCAAAATTTTGGGGTGATGAGTATAGTGATACTATTGAAAGCAGTACCTAATTCATTTTGTAACAGAATTGTATGTGTAAAAAAATCTACTAATACATGCCTTGTTCTTGGTGAATGTGGACGTCTTCAATTTATGTTTAACCTATTTTGTTAATTGTATCAAATATTTGTGTAAGTTATTCACTATGCCTGATCATATGTATCCTAAACAATGTTATAATATGTTAAAAACACAAGATGACTGTGGGAGAAACAGTTGGGCTTCAAAAGTTAAATCATTATTATTTAGTTATGGTTTTGGATACGCATGGATAAGTCAGGATATTGGTGACGTAGATTTAAAAAACATTCGTTCACTCTCAACGGTGATTGACGGACATTATCCTAAGTAGGCGTAGTTATAAATCCCATAGCGTATCGTCAATTGACTGTTGTATTCAAAACTGGCAGTGATACAAACAATTCGTCTCGTTGTCACCATTACAAGTACTATAAAACACTGCTAAATACAGAACGATACTTCAATTCATAACATATACAATTAAAACATACAATTGCTTTTTCTACATTTAGATGCTCTAATCATAAATTAAATGTTGAGGTAGGAAAACATTCAATTATTGCGTTCGATGAAAGACTATGTATTTTTGGTCGCAATGAAAATATTATTTCTGTTATTGACTGTGAATACCACGTTTTTTTCCATTGTTATAAAACAGGGAAGTCCGTACTCAGTACCTTCTTAATTGGTACCATGGTGGAAATTTTGTTTATGATTTTTATTCTTTAATGAGAGCAACAATCGATGAAACTATCCATAAAGTAACAATTTTTGTGTATCATCTTTTAAACAACATAAATTCTTAACTACAAATATATTTAAGAGGCAACTATGTTATTCAAAATTGTGTATTTGTATATTGTGTATTGTTGGGCCGATGGCCTTTATTTACTTGAATAAATTTTGTTGAGTTTGAAAAAAGTAGTGTTACCAATCTTGGCGGAGGTATGCTTTTACCGAGTGCATTCTATCTAATAATTAATTATAGAATTTTACTAATTATAATACTAAGCACGAATGACCCGAATCGTTTAAAACGATTCTTTAAGCTGGTAAGCGGGTTAAAAAAATATCAACATAAAAGTGCCTATCGGGTGGTCCTGTGATTAAACTTCACTCGTTTTTTTATCGTATCTTCGTAGCAGCTAGAATAAAAAAAGTTATTGAAGTCGTAATGAACCACGATGTTTGTTTACACCTTTCAAAACGATTTATTTTCAGTTTCTGAGTTGTTTAAGAGACGCTATAAGAGAGTTTTGTATATAACTTCGATGTTTTAATATGTTAAATAACCGTATTAAGACTTTATTTTCAATTTGCACCACAACTGGGGCCTATACCGCCGAAATGCACATTTTGGCATCGAGTAATAGGTTTATGCCCATTTGTGCATCGAGTAATAGGAATAAACCGTGATGGTACTCTCGACTTTTTATTGTTTTGCAAGTTTTGAAAGAATAATGTTGTTTCTGTTTTCAAATTTATCCCGGCACAACAACATCATTAGATCATTTAACATTTAATTTTTGTTAGAATTAAATGCCGCGATTCAAGAGGAAAAGTTCGCTAACATTGTACAGAAAAGGCAACAGAAATGTAGTAAACGGGTTTGTTCGTCACCACGACCAAGTACTAAGCGAACTCAAGTGTTCAAACCATCAAAATCCCTGAAGAAAAGGGTTATACCGTTCCTATTGACATCAAGTGGTTTTTTTTGAAAGCAATGAAACGGCTACACTTCCTCGTCGGTCACCTTTTCGCACCA
This sequence comes from Congeria kusceri, assembly GCA_027627225.1. Classification (NCBI taxonomy): domain Eukaryota; kingdom Metazoa; phylum Mollusca; class Bivalvia; order Myida; family Dreissenidae; genus Congeria; species Congeria kusceri. Next base: position 27,030,003 of record CM051031.1, on the reverse strand, counting down.
TACAACAAGCAAGCCATGTACACGCCTCAAAAGCTGGATAACTCGCATTCAAAAACAGTTGAACCAGTTGGTAACTTAACGGCTAGTGGAGGACACTATTCATTTGATTACTCCAATTATGTTCGACGTAACGAAAAACAAACCTAAGTTCTCCTGCAAATCACACAAAAAGTTGAAATTTTCGCAACATGAGCAAACAATTCTAGTTGACGAAACTAGGATACTTCTTTCACGTAGACTCGGTATTTCAGAGGAAACCTTAGAGGATTTACTTCAATAAGTTAAAGCATCCGGTTTCTTGTTTTTTTTAATCGCGTGAAAACATTATTTTGGGATATTGTCACTTTAACCTCGAATAACTTTAATATTTATATACTGTTCGGAACATGCTTGCTTTTGTCTGAGTTTATGATATATTGCCGTATTTTCTATACGTAAAGCTAATAAAGTTTTTGTTGGAGCCTATATTATTGTTATATGAAAGTTTTATATGTAAGCATTTAAGTTTGCCGTTTAATAGCATTATTTCATGTATCCATTTTGTAAGGCAAACACAAACACAATGAGAACTATTTTACTTTTATTAAAAATATAAGAGGTTACAAAACAAATCACAAATAAACGAATCACAGCTATAAACATGATTGGAAAAATATAAACGCTTGAACAAGATAAGGTAACTTTTCTAAATATAAAACAACATAACCATTTTGCATAATGAATAATCTATTATGGACAGTGATATTCAAATATTTATTCACTGTGCTTTGTTTACACATATTGTTTAAGACAATTTTTAACTTAACAAGGTGTCATAAACTCTATCATGACAAACACAGTTTGATTCAGCCAAATCAAAACTTCAAGGCTGGTTCGTGCATTGGTCTATTTTTTAATTAAAGAAATGCAATTGTGTCAGTTTTTCCATTTTATACAGATTTCAAATAACTAATATTTTCCAGAAATTCCAGATTTACTAAAAACTTTTTGTAGCCATTCTCATACCCTCTGATTAACGTTTGTATGGATTGCGATGATTTACCCCCGTACTGTCTGGGTAACATTCGTGCATTTTCTCATTTGGAAAACCTAATAATATACATTGTAACGAACCGTACGGAGAACAGTGTTTATAGATCATAAGAAGAATGCAATAAACTGAACAAAATGTAATAAACTAAACAAACAAAACTACAAAAAATCACATTTTTGCCCAAACTGTAGATAAATTATACATGTACAAAAAGAAACATTAAGAATAAGCATAAAACATGTGGTACAACATGACCGTTAATATGCCTTCATAGCATAAGTGATAACATTTTTTTGATTTTCAGCAGAATATTTAAATATGTAAACATTTTTATTTTAGGCTTATTCGTTTATATAGTTACTTGTTGAATATTGTCTAAAATTTCGAATAAATAATCCTAGAAATGTTTGGAATCGTTTGTGTGTGTTTGTTTTCTTCAAAATTATTTATGTATACGTCCTTCAAAGAAAACAAAATTTCAGCCGCATTAACTCATGAAACTATGGCTAAAATGAATTTGTCGATTAAATATACTTTTAAAAATTTAGACAAAAATATGGATAGTAAGATGGAATTACATGTATGCGTATTGATTTAGATAGCAAGGATACGCGAAGTGAAAGTTCTTAGAGATTTACTGGATCGCAAATCGGAAAACTGATAACAATATTTTAAATGAGTATTCTGCACACCTACATGTATAATACTTGCAAACGTTATACTAAATAACTCTGTTTTTACCATTTAAAAGACTTGTAAATGTGCAAGTTCAATACATTTAACAAAAACAAATAATCATTCTTAGACTATATTTTGTATTTGTAATTAACTAGAATGGTAATATCCACGAAACGCATATGACACCAGCTATGTACTGGATAGTGCTACTAGCTGTGAATAATTCTAAAAAGGTCACTTTGACTTTATCTACTGACCGCAACATCGGTTTAGACTTGTCCCTGAGTGCAAAATTACACTATGTCATACACGCATAAAGAATGATGAAGATTCATGCTCGTATATAATGGCTGAGTGCAAGTTTGAAAGACTTTGGGCCCCGTTTTACTAAGCTACTTACGCAAATATCAGACGTACGCGCACAATTTAAATTCAGTGTAGGTTCTTCACTTTATTAATATCTGTTAAAAGAAACTCATGTTGTCTAATAATTCAGGACATAATAACATTTCAATAAACTGTTTGCATATATCTGTAACCAAAGACGTCGGCAATGGGGCGGCAGTGGCGGCGGCCGCCGCCCCAATATTACGGCCAGTGACCGTCATGTATACATTGCGCCACCCCGTCTCTGAAATTGGAAAATCGCACTTCCCTTTTTGTTTAAAATTCGTAGCCGTCCCGCATGGTCAATTAATTTATCATCCATCATGCTGGTCCCTAATCCGCGGCGTTAAACGGCTCATGTGTCATAAATGATGAAATTGATAATTAGCGATGCAGGTTAGGGCCTTTATATTTGCAGAGGCCACTTAATATTAAGAAAGGCGATGCGTTAAGGAAAGTGTTCGTAAACAATATACAGAAGATATCATTGTCGGCAATTTGAAAAAAGGATTTGAAAACAACGCATATTATAATTAATAACTGTTATAGCTATATTATAACTATAACTTCGATTTTCAAGAAAACAAAATTCATGTCCCATTCTATTATTGTCCATAAATATGAATGTACCAAATCAGCCAGCTAATTTCAACTTTCCTTAACGTTCGTTTGAAAAGAAAATTCAAAACAACATTATTTCAACCATAAGTGGTTTGCAACTAACAAACGGTTGCATTATTACAAGTCCGAGGATTTGGCATTGTGCTATACCTGACATCTGTCAATTCTTGATATTGATTACCAGTTCATAAATATGATTGTATTTATACAATTAAGCCATTGCACCAATAAAATAAATCAGATAATATTATCTTTGTGTAGTTATTGCGCCCAAATAAATTCCGTAATATGAACCTTGGAACATGAGATATCATGCTAATTGAAATGCAAAGAAACAATCTTGAAGGTCCCTGCCTCGCCGCCCCAATGTTGAAAAGTTGCCGGCGCCCCTGGTAACTAATAAGATTCTATGAATTTAAAATATGTGCGTAAGTCTAAGAATTGCGTACGTAGCTTCGTAAAACGGGGCCCAATTGGTGAGTGAGTTACTTAGTGAACAAGCAATACAAATTATAAGATCCACAAATATAAAATTGTCTGATTGTCATATTATACAAACGACTAGATCGCGTATACGTGGCAGCTTAATAGCAAAGATATTTCAACATATTCTCGTAAGCAATATAATCATAAGATTTGCACACTTCTTAAATATTTCTCGACCATACAACATAGAAGTGTATAAATTCAATAAATGGCGAACTATATGATTAATCTGCTCGTCAGGACCAGAGTAAATTTATAATTTGTTCTACGTTACTTTGCCATTGAAATTGGGGCGAGATAAACTTTGACAAAATATTGAAATCATAATAAAGCTAAAAACTGCATTTTTATTATGCAGAGAGGTTGTTAACAAAAATTACAATGTAACTTTTAAATACAAATATAAACGACTCGTGGTTTATGGTAGAACTATGTTTTTCTTTAGAAAAAAGATTTTATAAAATTTTACAACGTGAATCTGTAGAGCAATTAGGGAATTTGGTGTGGCCTAAAATAGCAAAGCATTACAGCTGTCTACAGTCTACTGGACAAAAATAACGTCCAGCAAAAACCAAAAAAGTCATAAACGTAGTAAAAGAAACACCAACTTCAACGTTATCAAACCCTATTTAGAAACTGTGCTTCAAACTCCATACAAAACGTTTTGACCATAAACATAATGCATAGAATCATGAAACGGTTACAGAACCCCATTTGGATCTTGATATATTCCACATAGAGTGACCAAAGCATTATTTTAGCAGAGAAAATAATCGAAAACTTTTCGTCAAATAGCTACAAATCATTTTTGAACAAAACAGTTATTTGACTTAAAGCGTGAACCTTATTGAGCATCATTGAGCTATCACATTTGTATAATGTCAAGAAGCATGCAGTGTCAAAAAGCATTTCTTTGTATGTAGTTGAAGGCAATTCTTCCATTGGAAGGCTTTCATACAAACATGACACGTATACGCTGGTGGCAAATGAATACGTTGATGTTGTTTTAACAATCGAGCAAGCTTGAAATCTTTCTTACAAATCGGACAGGTAAATGATTGTTTGTTATTTTGTGGATTGCATGTTTTGATATGTCTATTAAGTGCACATCTATACAGAAATCCTTTTCCACAAGACGTGCATTTAAATTGTTTCTCAGCAGTGACATGTTGAGCAGCATGTGCCTCGAACGCTTGCTTACTAGAGGAAACCTTACTACACACATCACACTTAAATTTCGCATCGTTGTTTTTGTCACCATGTAGAGTTTCTTCATGTCTTTCATGCAGAGTGATGAACTGAATGATCAACCACACTGAGAACAAACTTCGTTTGTCAGTACATGTGTCTTTGCGTAACGGTTCAACTGGTACTTGTTGTGATAAGATTTTATTACAAATGCTGCAAACGAAGACGAACGACTCGCGTCAGATTGGAAACCCTTGCCACATATATCACAATCATGTGTCTGGTCAGTGGTGGCAGCCTGTGCTTCCGTCTCCGACTCAGAGAAATGCATTATCTGCAATATTGAATAGCCATATATGATAATGCGAGTATTTTAATGACAAATATTTTTTCATAATATTTTGTCTAAAACAAATTTCATGTATGTTTATAATCAAGCACGTTTTTTTGCAGAAAGTTATGACATTTTCTTTCAGTTTTAAACGCTTTATATTTATAAGTAATTAAAGCTATGTTCCCGTTGACACAAGGTACAGCAGTCTATGAAAAGCCCAAAATGGCATGTGGCATGTTTTTAAACGTGGTTATTGTTAACAGAATCCGTTAACATGCACTTCTGATTTTGGTAAGATATTTATTCTGTAACGTTTAAACGTTAGAGATGTTTACAGTAATATTCAACAGAAATACTACTATTTTTTATTTTATGCTTTCATGTGGTTCATAGGGAAATATCAGTGAACATCGTAATTCACTGTTTGAAACAGTGAAAATTACCACTCTGGTAATTTTTACTGTTTCACACTGGTTCCCAATTTTATACAGTAAATAAAACGGACCGTCAACGATCCCGGACAGAAAATTGTGAAATGACGTCACATCATGCCGTTATGATTCCCGCGATATTTTCCAATAAAACCATATTAGATAGCAATTAAAACGTAAAAAAGAGCGAGAAAATACATAAAATGAAAAATAAATTTGTTGATTTCTGTTTAAGATCGAATTTCATTTCACTCGTGATCAAAGAAAATATATTTTTTCTATGAACACTCGTGAAATAAAATACGATATTATACAAAAATCAACAAATATCCTCTATTCCCTAATTTGTATATCGATAATAATGACTTATATGACATTATCTTCACGTATATGCCTATTACTCGATGCACAAATAGCATAAACATATTACTCGATGCCAAAATGTGCATAAACCATTTTTTTTTTCGGCCGTATAGGCCCCAGATGTGGCGCAATTTGAAAAGAAAGTCTAAATACGGTTATTGTACTTATTAAAACATCGAAGTTATATACAAAAACCTCTTATAGCGTCTCTTAAACAACTCTGAAACTGAAAATAAATCGTTTTGAAAGGTGTAAACAAACATCGTGGTTCATTATGACTTCAATAACTTTTTTATTCTAACTGCTCCGAAGGTACGATAAAAACCCGAGTGAAGTTTATTCACAGTAACACACGATAGGCACGTTTGTGTTTAAAAAAATACTTTAACTCGCTTACCAGTTTAAAGGATCTTCAGTTTTAGATAAAAACTGCCGCTACGCCGCCATCTTGTTTACTCGATGCAAATCGCTCACTTATTGCTAAATACGTTCACCTCTCTGATTAATCACGCTCGAAAATAAGTTGATAAGTGGTAATGCGTGGAAAATGTAATCCAGGGTAAGTCAAAATGCTTATTTTACCATACATTTATTAAGTGTCGTATTTAAAACGTTTACACAATATAATACAAAGAAACAAAATGAACATTACATTTTGATTTGTCGCATGTAAACATAAACTTTGTCGGTGATGCACATATTAGGCCTAGTTTCACATTGACTTTTACTAGAGAAAATGTTCAGTGTTTCAGTGAAAATAATCGATTTAAACAAAACAAACGTGAAATTGTAGCTATTAGTAAATACTAATATATAGATGTAGATGTAATAATAGAGTTATGTAATTAATTGTAATTGAAATAAATAGTATTGAACGCAGAGCAACAAACATATACGCATTGTGATCGAGTATTATTACATAAATTTTTCAGTATAAATGCTACCTAAGTACTTTATGTAAAATAATAATTGTAAGTAAAATAGTGCTTATGATGTTTGAAAAATGTACACTAAATGTATTATATATACATACCTATGTAATAACTTAAATTTAGTTTCGAGGTTTCTGTCATTTCTCCACACAAACATCAATATGTCACTAACAACGACAACAATCCGTAAAGTATAAAACAATGTTCTTTCAAATAAATACACATGTTTATGACATACAATGATTTTAATTATAGGCCCCCATCTTATAGGCTCCTATCTACAGATGCTAAGTTGTCCACTCGATCTTTTTCGGGGACAGTCGGTCCCTGATGGGCACCGCGTTAATCTGCCTCTTTGGTCGCGAAGTCCTGTTCCTTGGGGTGGAGGGGGCTGACCTACTTAATCGAACACTTCTGGGTTTACACGAATTACTTTGTAAGGTAGCACGCAAATGTTTGTTGAGTTTTTGTATTCGTTTACCTCGAATTTCAGATCGTACTAATAGTTCGTTGGTTTCATCCCATACGTCACTTTCTTTCTTTAGAGCCGTTAATTGTTTCTTGCTTTTAGCGAGTTTCGTCCGGAGCTCATTTATTTCATTATAAAGATGATCAAATCGTATTTTTCCATTTTCAATTTCAAATAACAGCGCTGCATTCTGTTCCTTCGCCTTAGACACTTGTTTCAGAAGTTTTTCAGTTGCATCGACAGCAGTTCCGTATTTTACACCTTGTTCGTGTATTAGCCTATCGTTCCTCATTTTCATCATCTGTAACTCGAGAGAAAGCTGAAGTACATCGCCATTTTCTGTCATCGACCTTACGTTTGCATCAGTGTCAGTGAATGTAACAGATTTTCTGTTGAGGCCAGGAACGGAACATTTAATACTGTGTCCATTACTGTGTGTTTGTTTATCTTCCATTTTGTTCATGCGTTACAATTAAGTCAATTTCAATTTCCCAATAAGCAAAGTAACAGAAATCCATTTATGCAACTGAAATTTTCATTTCACAGACAATCGTTTAGCTGACACGATGACACTTAACGATCACCGAATCATTAATGGTCGATAGTTGCTTCGGGTAATTCAAGTTTAGTTTTCTATGTTCAGTTAAAGGGTCTAAAATGAAAACATGAAAATGAACACCGGAGCAGTCTGATGGATCAGTGGACACATTGAAAGATAACTGCCTTTTGTACCATTGCTATTTAGATAGATCAATTGTTTAAACAAAGATTAAAGTAGTCCCTATTGCCCTGTTTGTTAACGTGATCAAGTTAAGCGGAATTGTGTTACACTGAATGTGTCGCCTAAGGAAATAAATCCAAAATTGACATTTGCTTTAAAGTATTATAACGTCTGTTTGTATAGGTTTTATGAACTGTTTGTTTTATTAGTTATAGAAATATTTATTTTATATCAATTGATATTGTAAACACAGTCAGTTTGTCTATACAAGAGATTTGATGTACATGTTCATAGATTATTTGACTGGTTACAATGCGCGAGTTTAGGCTTATGTTACATGTTTAATGCATTTTGATGCTGCTATTTTTAGTGCACTTATTTAGTGCAGTGGCCAGATGCTCAAAACTTGAACAGCCAGTTAAGCTAACAGCCTGTTAGCTTTAGATGTAAATAACATTAACATAAGCAGCAAATTGTATATCAAACATTTTAAAATTATTCCAGCATAACAATTTATATAGAATAAACTAACAGTTTAATATTGTTATTATAAAATTTACATAAATATCTCCATCCAAATTTTAACAGCTGTTAGGTTAATTTAAAGTTCTTGGCCCAGTTGCTCAAAACTTTAACGGCCGGTTAAGCTAACGGCCTGTTAACTTCAGATTTAAATAAAACTAATATTACAAGCAACTCGCTTGTGAAGCATTTGACAATTATTTGAGCATATGAATTTATTTAAAATAAATGCAAATTTTAAAATTGTAACGTTTAATTTACAGCAAAAACTTAATCCAAAAGTTAACCGCTGTTAGCTTAATTGTCCGTTAAAGTTTTGAGCAACTGGGCCCTGAGCAACTGATCCCAGGTATTAAGTGCACTTATTAATAAGGAAGCGCAGTTAAAATCTATATCGTTATCCATGTGTTAGTAGAAACATAAAATGCGATTAAATTAAGTCGTATACATGTCTTTGAAATAATCATAATTTATAGAGCCATTAAAGATCATTAACGCGTTGGTGTTGTATTACTTTCTGTTATTATGATAAAACTTACTTTGAATAGCATATTTAGCCAAAAGCCCGTGTATATTTTATTCAGTATCGTATGAACATTATATGAGTATATTTGTTTTCAGACGTTTAATTGTTACATTAACGTGTTCCCGATGTTTATATCTGTCATATTTTCCTTTGTAACTAAGATACGTCATTGCAAACTGTATTCCATATGCCATGTATACTTGGCATCTCTAATGATCAAATACATCTAGCCCAATTTACGCTTATTTCATTAACAAAGAAATCGAAAGCAAAAAGACATCGTGAGACACATCATGACACAACATTATCTAATGACGTTTAAATTTGATAAAAGAATACATTTGTAATAAACTGAAATAATACAACCAAACCTAAATAATAATTATAATATAAAGATCGTCAACTATTAGGATGTACGATTTTATTTATGTATATAATGTATCTTACAAAATATAGTAACCATAAAGTACTATGACAACTTTAATTAATATTATCACTCTAATACTCGTATGTTCATAAACATAGCACTCTCTTCTTATACCCAATACATGTATGTTCAATGTTACACAATGTCACACGAACACTTCTATGACTTGCGTCCAGCGCTTCCCATCCCCCGGGCGTCTCGTGAAGAATTCCCGGGCACTAACGAACTCCTTCGTCGCGTTGTTCAGAGACCGTGCGCGCCGCAAAATCGCCTTGTTGGGTGGGCGCCGAAGTGGTCTCAGGTCCGTTTCTGTCTTGAAACTCATCAAGTTGTCCTTGCTATATATTTTTGGGAACCGTGAGGGCGGTGGAAGATGACCGACGTTATCCCCTCTGTTGCCCCGAGGGCTGGTTGAGCGGGCCTTGATCAGTGAGGCGTCCGCAGTCGGATTTATACGGTTTTGAATCAAAATCTGCCGCAGCTCTTTGTTTGACTTTGTGAGTTTCAAGATCTTCGTTTCATTTTGCACCAGTAAAGATCTCTCTTTTTCGTACAAACGTTTCTCCCGCTGTAGATCAGTTGTCATCAACATAACGTCGTTAATCTTTTTTATTACCGTGTCCATTTCAATTTGAAGTTTGTCACACTCTTCCTTTCTCGCTTCCATTTCACGGTACAGTTCATCATTGGTAGATCGCGAGATATCCAGATCTTCCTGCACTTGCTTAAAAGTATCTAATGTCAACCCGTATTTAGCCTGCTGTTGCCGAATTAGTTTATCGTTGTCTTTTCTGTAATGTGTTATTTGCTGCAATAGTCTGTTTATGTCTTCTTCTTGCTCTCTTCTCTCCTTTTCTATTTGCATAGAAAACTCATCTCTTTGTTTCCGCAAATCTCCGGCACGACCTACTGTGTTACTCGACCTTTTGATCGGACTTATATCCTTCACGCTTTCCTTTTTGCTTTTAGCGCTCTTAGATGATTTTGTTGACTTAGCGTCAGTCCTGTCTGATGTATTTCCAGTATTAATCTTCACTTTCTTTGGTCCCATTTTTTATTAATTCTGTTCTCTAATTAACCTCCATGTTTAACGTGATATTGGGCTGAAGCACGTCAGCGGAAACCAGTGAATTTCAAAATGGTGAATACGTAATCAATACAAGATCGCGTGTTTTATTAGGGCATGCGCTACATGTATTTGGCAATTGTATACAATATATAATCGACAAACAATAGGATCTATTGTTTTGCCCAATGAATAAACAGAATGGAAAGTTTATGCATTGAAACTCGGTCGTATATATGACAACAAGCAGGACAACTGCTTGCCGAATCTCCGGCAATTTAAACCTGATTGTCTCCCTTTATCCATATTTAGAGTCATACGTCATAATGCACCTATCAATATATGAGCGGGCATATACGGGACTTTAGACTGAACGCGATTCCTGACAGGCGGGAATTTGACACACCGAATGATTCCGGGTCACGGGGTAATAGACTTTGGTCGGATTTTAGATCCCGGTAATATTGGCCCCCGGGTCATTTGATACCACTATAGCATCTCCCACCGAGGGGACTTAGACAAAAATGCTTGGCACTATGGTGGGGAATTAGACCCCAAAAATAAAATTAGTCTAATTCCCTTGTTTAGCCCGCCGTTCCCCCCCCCCCCTTGGGGAAAATATTGATAGGTGCATAACCGTTATAGAAGTCACTTCTATTGCTAAACACATTTACTAAGTTTACTTTTACAGAACGTCAGTCTGTTAATTTCATCACGTATTCAGTCGATGTATTCATTATACAAAATTGAAGTTTGATTTCGTTTTTTGTCAATAAGTTGGGTTATAATTAAATACGTTTATATTTACGAAAGTTGTATGGAGTACACGCATTTCTTTACAGTGGAGGTTTATACACTTATACTTTTAAGAGAGTTGTAATAATTTTTATAATTATGTAATTGCACTGATGTATTAAAAAACGCACTTCGTACATGTTCAAATGCATACCACAACGACATCGACTTGGTTGGACGAAATACCGTACATTTTTTAACGGACCTTGTAAATGTGTTTTATGGATAATTGCAATCCATGTTTAATATATTAACGTTTAACCAATACTTAATTGTATTAGTCATATCAATCCGGTAATAATTTTAAACAGTCAATTCAATCTTCACAATTTGATTGAAAATACATTATCAAAGTTTCATTGATCTTATTTTTTTATTATTAAATTCAGTAATGTTAATTTTATGTGAGTAAAATTGTGAGGGTTCTGATTTATAACACAACACTGTATATGGTTATGTTTATATGTAACAAATATCACAAAACCGTTTAATAACGGCGAATAAAACAATTCATATCAATAACATCAAATATTATACGTGTATATTGAACATACACAAACAGTAACTAGTTGGCGCACACAGCACTTGGTATTATTACAGTTACTGTTCAAAATGGAATGCGGTAATACGTAGTCAAACATAACTAATAACCACAATGACAATATAACACTAAAACTATATTACACAATAAAAAATTGCATGCAAACTTTGTTGTAAACTGTTTCAATAAAATTTAAAAATCTCAATAAGAATGTTACATTGAATGTCATTAGCTTTAAAACAATATAATATACATTAACTCTCCACTTCCTGGCTAACTGTTAGAGTTAATAAACTCGTTAGTAGACTATATTAGGCCATGACGAGTTTCGGTAGATGAACTGTGTCCAGTTTGGCTTTGCCCATCAGCCGGTTGTGATGTATGTCTGAGTAGTAGCCCAAATATGACGGCGGACCCCGCCCGAGCGCTTTTCTGCTCGTGAAGTTCGTTTTTCGCTTCACATCCTCGTCCACGATTTCCGCCGCCTCCTGGCGATGGTCGCCGAGACTGCGCGTGGCCCTGTGGTCGTGTCCTGTGACGGTGTTGTTGTGCGACTGTGTGTGAGCGTCCGGCTTCCGCTTCGATCCAGGAGGCTTCAGTATTGAACGAACTGGACCCTTGTCGCTTGCGGCGCTTTTTTTGCTACGTCCATTGTCAAACTCTACAGCCTTCGGATCGATGTGATGCTTCATAAGCAACAATCGTAGATTTTTGTTAACCTTTGTGAGTTTCTCGCATTTTTCCTCGGTCTTCTGCAGTTTCTCACTCGTATTCAACCACTCGTCACGCATTTGATTGTACTCATTCAATTTCTTATTGAAGGACTCTAGCTTCATGTTCAGTTCGAAAATGTCCGCCTCCATTTTTTCACTTTTCCCTTTGCGAACCTCAATGTCCTCAAGCAGAAACATCCGAGTAGTTTTCGCCCGTTCCAACTCCTTCTTCATGCGTTCAACGCTGTCAGCTGTAACTCCGAACGTGTCCTCTTGCTGTCTCCTCAGCCGTTCATTCTCACGTTTGATCACGTCTAGCTCCATGATTAAATCCTCGATTCTTTCCTTGTGCTCCGTCTTAACATTTACAAGTTTTTCACCGAAAGAAACTTTGGAATTTTTCAAAATTAGAGGCTGCGTATAATCAACTTGCGACACGGGAAATTTGTCCTTCTTTTTTCCGCTGGTGCTTAGAATAGAACTTTTTACAGATTTTGCCGGCGCCGTTGATTTTGGTGGCATGTTTTTTTAAGCACGTGTTATGCAAATCACTTGAATATGGTAAACACTGCACAGAACTAATATGTTTTAAATAAACACATTGCTCGAATGTCATTTACATTGTATGTTGTTTTCCCGTGGATATAGTATCCTCCTTATTCACTACGTTTAACACTCCGCGATGAGATTTATTTATTAAAGACCATAACGATTTTTTTCCTAACACTAAGCGTAATTCAAATATGTCAAAATAAACCGTCCAAATCAGCTAACATTTAATAGAATTATTGGTTCGCAAGGCTGAGCACTTTCATAATGTTTAGATCTTATTCAAAATATGTTTAAAATCGATAAGAAGACGCCATATTTGTATATAACATTAATTGCACCTCAGATCTTATAGAATGACGGGTATTATTAATAAACAGAAATAATTAAAGCAGATAGGTTAATAATAGCCCCCAATTGATTACACCGCAAATATTTTAACACAGCAATCTGAAATCTATCGATATATTGAATCCGTTCAGTGGTATGAAAATTATATCTGATCAGAATGAAAATAGAGCTGAGGTGACCTTCAGCCTTAATATGAACTATTCGACATAGTTGTTTGTCAAGCATAAAACTAGTCATTTTAAATGCAATAAACCTCATCTTAATATTACAATAACACAAATTTTAACACGAGCTTTAAAGCATTTGTCAGAAATATGTTTTTGTGTTTTTGTAGGAGTATGTTACGTGTAGGCTATTGTACGAAAGTCTATTAGATCTAGTATCACAAAAAGTAAATGAGAATACGTTTTAAGCGTGACTATGGTGTTTTAACGCGAAAAATCTCGTAATAACGCGAACACACGTGTAATAACGCTGAATGGACGCGTTATAAAGCGAAACAAGGTATTAACGCAAAAGAACTCGTAATTACGTAATGTAAAGGCGCATCAGAAAGGCGTAATTAACGCGAAATAGAAACTCGTTATAACGCAAAATAAAGGAGTAGTAATGCCAAAGAAAAGCGCAAAAACGTTAATGAAAGGCATACTTACGCGAAGTTGAATCGCGTAAGCACGCCTTTTCAATTAGCCTTATTACGACCTTTTTTCGCGTATTAACAACTTTCTTTTTATAATTACGAGATTTTTAGCGTTAATACGCGTCATATCGCGTAATTACGCCTTTCATTTCTTAATTATGGGTTTCTACTACACGTTTGTACGAATTGCTACGTTAATTGTTTAAGCGTTACTTTAAGCCTTTACTTCGCGTTATTACGAGTTTCAGATTCGCGTAATTACGTCAAGTAAATTCGTGTTATTACGCGTTTCAAGTTTTATTTTTTGCGTAAGAATATAAGCCTTGTCATATGCGTTGTTTCTCATTTATAATGCGCTAAAACGCATTTAATTCGTTATTACGAGTTTCTATTTCGCGTTAATACGCCTTTCTAAAAGCCCTGTAACACCGTGGCGAATTTGAGCTTCGAGTATTGTACGAGTCCTAGAGAGTTATAACTCGTCGTAAAGTGGACGAGTTGGTCGCGGAATTGTTTCAAGACGACATGTGTTCGAGTTATCTTCAACCCTGACACGACATTGACACGACACACGTACGATAATAACATTTTATCACGAGTCCAGCCGAGACATGCGTACGATATTTTTTCGACAATCGAAGACTTGTCTTCGAGAATGTACGAGTATGGACGAGTCTGTACGACTTGTGAGGACATGAGCACGAGTTTCTGACGACATTTTACGAGAAATTTTCATTTTAATAGGCCTTTGTACGATTGCGATTTAAAGACATTTCGTAAAATTTCGAATTTTAATCGTTTTTCATTAACATTTGCAAATAGATGATCAAGCCGCAATTCTTTTTGAGGTTTATTAGTAATACTGATTCGCAGATTTTCGTATTTTTCAATGCCATAAAATGTCTCAACTACAAAATCTGTAGCATCTGGACTAACCAATACATATATATACTATCAATGGAAACATACATTTACAAAAAGAGGAAATGTACTGGCTTCGCCCAGGCTCGAACCTAAAACTTTGGGATAAAAAGTGAAACCCTAGGCCAGAGTCAATAGATACACGTGTTTTTGAAAATAACGAAAAGCGTTTGCAACGTTTGATACCAGTATTATCCATTTCAATTAACTTCTTTATGTCATGAGTGTGATTTCGCTTCACAATTTTAAATATAATATACTACCTTTCTTCATCTGTGACAAATATTTTGGAAATTGTCAATTTGTCCATCTGTGAATAGGTCCCTTTAAAGTGTATCAGAACATGTATCCGGTTTAAATCCTGTAAATACTATATATTTAAGGTTTTCTCCTGTCAGTTATGTTGTATTTTTAGAATTTAAGACAATGGTGAAAGCATTTACTTTTATCAACAGCAGTCATGTTGAACAGTGCTTTACCATAAATTATAATTTTAGTTTTAGCAAATTTTGTTATCAACTTATTCACTGAACAAGCATCTTTATTGCCAGCAAATTGCGATAAACGTCGCGAATTGAACGACGCAATTATGTTTGCAACTCTATAGTTTTGTATTAAACAGTGTTCCAAGAATTATGTTGATTCCTATTTTTTGCAAAGTAATAGTTACATTTCATGGCCAATAATCAAACTGATTCAAAACCAGTTTCTTGCATATGGCTTATGTATTTCGTCTACGGTTGACGTGCAAGCTATGTCTCGGACTGGAGCCGGACCATTGATTGGACATTGGGAACAGAGCCTTTTACATCGCTAAACAAGACCATTATGGCAACACTTGTGGCGATATAAGTGTTGCCCAGTATATGGGAAATGCATATATGGATATCTAAGGATCGTTGTGTAATATCAGTGCTTGAGCGATAGATACTTATTGATGCATATGTGGTTCCGGATATTTGTCTGGTGGTGTCTTCAGATCATCAAATTGCCAGGTAACTTCATTAATTCCTGTTCGTATCTCAGTCTGGCTACAGTGCCGTAACACGTCCGGAGTACGGTTTGGTGTGTATTGATTCGTTATTTACTGAACTTTTCTTATAACAATCATGTCAACGAGTGTTCAATATTCAGTGCGTTGTTCCGTTCAGTATTTAAATTTTTTAAATATTGTGTAAGATTTTATATATCTAACAGTAAAGTATTCCATGCATGGAATCCGTAAACCTTTAAATAGCAATCTTGTAAGATAACCACGCAAATCATTAATTAAATGTACAACTACATTTTGATTAAGGCGTCGATAGCAGTCTCCTGTGTTCCCAATGTGTGTCCAGCGCCACCGGAAGTTGTGTCAAGCACGCCCCGAAGCCAACACCGTGTCATCAGAGGGATCCAGCCAATGGGGGACCGGTTAACTGCATGATAGCCACGCATCTGGACAGCAACGGTCAGTACAGCTAATGCCCGCCGAGTTAATATAAAACTCTAAATTGTTATGATACACCAGTACTTTCGTAGTGATTAATGGATATGGTGTCCACCTTGCGTTAAAGGGTCAATCCCTACTGTGGGAACGTTCGTATGATCTTACTAAGAAGTCATTAAGTATTGGTTCTACCCAGGAAACGGCACAATCGAGCTAAGATAAATACGTGTAGGTTTAAACTAATTGACCTACGTAACGTTAATTGTAACACTTCCAACAAAAGTGTTTCTTAGACTTTCTTTCTACGCTGAACGGATTTTAAGCAGTGTACGTTAAAGAAGACTTCTTAATCTACCCCGGTATTTATATGTAACTATTTTTAACAACGGTTCTATCCATGGTAAGTCCATTTAGCAATTCTGCTTACCGGTAATAACAGAGCATGTGTTTGCAAGATTCGTTAACTATGTTGATTTATAAAGTACTAAGTAATCTAAACGTCGGAAATGTCACATAATTAATGCAACCACTTGCGTATTTTAGGCACTGTGACCAGTTTCGTTCGCGGCTGTACTATGGCCCGTGTGGCTTCCGGTTGCATGCCGCAGAGTGACGGCTCCAGGCTGTGCTACCATACGTGCTCCACCGACGGCTGTAACTCGGGTCGCGTCCCGAAACCGGAAATATATGCAACATGTATAGTCCTCTGGACAGTGTTCTTGGTGTTTTGCTTTTCATAAGTCAAATTAATGCCTGTAAAGTAGTATACATTAGATCGTATACATACGAAAGAACAAAATTAATAAGTACAATAGACTGATACGGGCTTTGCCACGAATAGTTTAAACTCCTCCCCAGCTATTGGTAAAGGATTGTATTCCTTACAGTATATAACAAACATTACTACGTGCTCTTCTGAATATCACAAACACTATGCAGGTGTTCTTTTGCATAAAATAGTTCAGCTGCTTAACACGTAATATCCAAATGTGATGATTGGATAAAATAGCAGATTAATATGATTGACATTTGTGGATGCGTCTAGTGTGTGCGTAGGGAAAATGTTTCAAAGTTTCGTGAACTAAGAGTTTGTTCATGAACGCACACAGATGATGTAGTATGTATCAGGTAGGCCTACGCAGTAATATTGGAACGTATTAAGATGTTCCAGTTTGTTGGTCATTGACTTTTTTGCAAGGGTTTTTCGAGAAGGAAAATGCCACAATTGTCCATACGTCGTGGACTCGGTAATATAACAGATCATGATATTCGTGGTTTCAATAAATTTTAGAAAACATGCATTTGCTATTATTTTTGATGGCAGACATTTCAAACATTAGCGTTCACTAAAGGTGGAATATCATAATCGACGCATATCTTACGTTAGAGTACAACGAAAGTCACATGATCTATTGGAAAATCTCTTGGAATAACTGCATTTATTATTAGACTGCCTCAGACCTATGTTATAGATACACGTATATATAACGAACAACAGCAGCGTGTATAGACGTTTTTATACGCTAAGTCGTAGTTTTCTAAGTGGCCATTTACATATTATGTTAATTTAGGAAAAGCTGAACTATGCCAACAATTATTACAAAAAGAATATTCAACATTTAATGTATATTATATTTCATATTATATATATATTTAATATTTCATCAACATTTTAGAAAACATACCCGATCAGGATAACCTACAAAAGCGATAACAAAAACTGCAATATACAAATACACTAGTCAAAATTAATGTTAATAACTCTGATAAGTGGCCATTTAGAAAATCGGTTTCGTGTAATGGTATTGTGCTATTGCTAGCCAATACAACTACTAGACGGTCCACATTCGGCGTCCCGTTGTCTTGAATCTCGGAAAACAGCGTTATTAATCATTCTTTATTTGCTGAGGCCGTCGTCGTTTGGCAGCTTCAAGAATTGCTTTCTTTCAAAATAAATTGCTTCAATCAAAGACGGCAATAACACTCTGGTGTCCGACATCGGAGATCATTTCTCGGCACCGAAATCTTTATATCAACTTCAGGGTCAAGTGCAGGACATTTATGTTGATTGTATAAGCAAAATAAGTATGCCAATACATTGGCCAACCATACATGTATATCCCAATACATTGGCCAACCATACATGTATAACCCAATACATTGGCCAACCATACATGTATAACCCAATACATTGGCCAAACATACATGTTTAACCCAATACATTGGCCAACCATACATGTATATCCCAATACATTGGCCAACCATACATGTTTAACCCAATACATTGGCCAACCATACATGTATAACCCAATACATTGGCCAACCATACATGTATAACCCAATACATTGGACAACCATACAAGTATAACCCAATACATTGGCCAACAATACATGTATAACCCAATACATTGGCCAACCATACATGTATAACCCAATACATTGGCCAACCATACATGTATAACCCAATACATTGGCCAACCATACATGTATAACCCAATACATTGGCCAACCATACATGTATAACCCAATACATTGGCCAACAATACACGTATAACCCAATACATTGGCCAACCATACATGTATAACAAGATGTTTTTTATGAACGATTTGTTTCCATCCATTTCCATCATAGTAAAACAATTATGTTATTACGTGGCTCAATACACAAAAATAATTTCTGCAATACCCAGTGAAACTTCGTGGCAAGATGCAAGCAAATACCTTGTGTGTATACTTTTATTATGATATAAACAATTACTGCAACCCTGTCACCGACACGTGTCTTGACAATAAATTCAACAACAGCTGTGAGAGTTTTCCGGTGAAGTATTTCAATTGGAAATACAGGTATTTTGTAAAGTGAAAAGTTGTATACCATATTACCAATCACATCGCAACTTTCTACGACGCCGATCCCGATGGCCAGTTCCTAGACGTCAGAGGATGTCTGACATGTTTGACATATGTGTCGTTTCCAAATTTAGCGCTGTCGCAAGGTCACATGATGCGATCCGACTGTGCAAGCTAACCGCGCAATAAGTAGTGTGCGTATAAATTACAACTAAATTTCCTTATACCGCGCAATACTTATTGCACGATAATCTTGAGCATTAGGCTCCACCCAATAGTTGCCGTTCTGATATCAGTTATTTGATACCGAAAAACAAAGAAAACTCTCTGGAATATGGTATAATGGCAATTATTACATCAATTTATTCCAAGTTTCAAGTGAATACCTTATAGAGTTTAGAAATTATAAGACTTTGCAACAAAAACGTTAAGTCCAAAATCTGTGTGAAAAGTGGGCATACCTCTGTCAAAATACAAAACAGTTTTGGGAATCAACTGTACCTGATGCTGTAGTTGATTACAAAGATGTATTCCAAGTTTCAAGTGAATATCTTATAAAGTTTAGAAATTATAAGACTTGAATAAAATCGTAACACTGAAAATCTATGTGCAAAGGGGGCATAACTCTGTCAAAATACAAAACAGTGTTTAATATGTGGACTTTGGCACCTGATGCTGTAGTTGATGACAAAGGTATATTCCAAGTTTCAAGTGAATAACCTATCAATTGTTTAAGTTATACAACTTTTGAATAAAAACTTCAATCTGCAAATCTATGTGAAAAGGGACATAACTATGCCAAAATACAAACAGAGTTATAGGGAATGTTAACATTGCACCTGATGCTAAAGTTGATGGCAAAAGTATATTCCAAATTTCCAAATTTCAAGTAAATAACCTATGACGTGTTGTTACAAGACATTGGAATAAAACGTCAACCCAAAATCGATGTGAGAAGGGGAATAACCCATATCAAATTACAGAACCGAGGTATGGGGAATGTTGCACTTGATGTTGGAGTTGATGGCAAACAAACAATCCTAGTTTCAAGTGAATAACTCGCATAGTTTTCAAGATATAAGACTTCTGAAAATAAACTTCAACCAGTAAATATATGTGGAAAGGGGGCAAAACTGTGTCAAAATACAAAACAGAGTTATGGGGAATGTTGCACCTGATACTGGAGTTAACGACAAAGGAATATTCCAAGTTTCAAGTGAATAATGTATGTAGTTTTGAAGTTTCAAGAATTTTGAATATAAACTTTAACCTGAAAATCTCTTTGAAATAAAAGCGGATAAATCTTTCAAAATACAAAACTGAATATTCAGTTTGAATATAAACTTAACTCAAGTTCAGACTCAGACGCTGACACAAGGGTGATTACGAAAGCTCAACTATTCTTCGAACTGTCGAGCTAAAAATAAGATCTGCGAGTAATGATAGATAAAACGTATTTTGTCGATATGAAATAGTCTAAAAGAAGAGACAACGGATTTTAGCATATGATTTATTATTATTAAAATTAATCCCAGGTTGCATGATCTTTGAGTTAATCAGTACATTACTAGAGCACTGTACATTGTAATAACAAAATTGTTCGATTCATTAAGCTGTCAAGATTGTAACAAATCATAATGCCAACAGTGTGACAAAGACTTTTATCTGTTGAAAAATATGGTCATATGGTGGCAAATACCTTTAATTTAATACTAGTATAATTTTTGACTGCTTATCTAGTTTTTATTCAACATGATCCACTATCATGAGTCATGGTGATTGGATGAATTGTGACCTGTATAGTACTTTTTTTGTATTGACTAGATCTACAGACACAGTAGTCTCAACTGATCCTTAAGAGTTGAGCTGGCATCTCGGATATCTGACTGTTTATAAGATCAACAGGAGATAAGCTTTTACATTTTAGGACAAATACTAAGTCTTGTCTGTTGGATTCTGTTACTGTTGGGTTACATATCACAATGACGAACTATCGACATAAAAGGAACAATCAAATGCCATTACCTAAATTATAAGACATATATTATAGAACGAATCATTGGGAACACGGTTCATCCGTTTAATTTATTGTGAATTTCAAAAGAAAATTCAATCTGCTTTTCAATGTAAAAATTGAAGGCAGGGTGGGGTGGTACCACTCCAGCTCCCCCCCCCCCCCCACTGCCGTGACATGCCAAGTTTATATCAAAAATGAATACAGACTGGAACTCATACATACAGAAGAGAAATTGTATATGAAAACAAAATGTATAAATCAGACATCACATAATTATTTGCTAGTATAAATTAACTTAAAATTTAGGTAACATTTACAATTTAAGAAAAAAAAACAAAAAAACAACAACAAATGGGCCAAATGGCCCTGGGCTTCTCACCTGAGTTTCATTAGTTGAACAATTTTAGATTTAGACAGTGTTAGATTTTTATACGGATACGGATACATTGATGGAAATGCGGCCTTTAATCATCATGGTTTGAAAAACTTAAGTGACAACAGACATTCAAAATTTTGATGTACATATTGAAATTGAAGCTTTTTCTTCAATTTGACCTAGTGACCTAGTTTTTGACCCCACATGACCCAGATTCGAACTCGGCCGAGATACCATTGGGAAAAATGTTCTGACCAAGTTTCACGACGATTGGGCAAAAAATGTAACTTCTAGAGTGTTAACAATCTTTTTCTTCAATTTGACCTAGTGAGCTAGTTTTGGATCCCACATGACCCAGATTCGAACTCGGCCGAGATATCAGTGGGACAAATGTTTTGCCCAAGTTTCATGAAGATTGGGCAAAGAATGTGACTTCTAGAGTGTTAACGAGCTTTTACTTCAATTTGACCTAATGACCTAGTTTTTGACTCCAAATGACCCAGATTCAAACTCGGCCGAGATATCATTCAGACAAATGTTCTGACCATGTTTCATGAAGATTGAGCTAAAAATGTGACTTCTAGAGTGTTAACGAGCTTTTTCTTCAATTTAACCTAGTGACCTAGTTTTTGACCCCACATGATCCAGATTCAAAATCAGCTGAGACTTCAATGGGACAGATGTTCTAACCAAGTTTCATGAAGATTGGGGAAAACATGTGACTTCAAGAGTGTTAACATGCTTTTTCTTCAATTTGACCTAGTGACTCAGTTTTCGACCCCACATGACCCAGATTCCAACTCAGCCGAGATATCATTGGGACAAATGTTCTGACCAAGTTTCATGAAGATTGGGCAAAAAATGTGACTTCTAGTGTTAACAAGCTTTTTCTTCAATTTGACCTAGTTTTCACCCAACATGACCCATATTCGAACTCGAATATCATTAAGAAAAATGTTCTGACCAAAGTTTCATGAAGATTGGGCAAAAAATGTGACTTCTAGAGTGTTAACAAGCTTTTTCTTCAATTTGACCTAGTGACCTAGTTTTTGATCCCACATGACCCAGATTCGAACTTAGCCGAGATATCATTGGGACAAATTTTCTGACAAAGTTCATGAAGATTGGGCAAAAAATGTGACTTCAAGCTTTTCGTATTGCCATACAAGGAAAACTGCCCCCCCCCCCCCCCCACCCCCGGCGGCTATGTTTTTCACCGGACCGGAACCAATTTGGGTTCTGAGCAAGTTTCATGTTGATTAGGCAAAAAATGTGACTTCTAGAGTGTTCACAAGCTTTTCCTAGAGCCATATAAGGAAAACTGATCCCCCCCCCTCCCTAGCAGCCATGTTTTTCAACTGACCAGAACCATTTTCGAACTCGGCCGAGATATTATCAGAACAAAGGTTCTGAATAAGTTTCATGTTGATTGGGCAAAAAATGTGACTTCTAGAGTGTTCACAAGCTTTTCCTATAGCCATATAAGGAAAACAGCTCCCCCCCCTGGCGGCCATGTTTTTCAACGGACTGGAACCATTTTCGAACTCGGCCGAGATATCATAAGAACAAAATAATGTTCTAAGCAAGCTTCATGTTGATTAGGCAAAAAATGTGACTTCTAGAGTGTTCACAAGCTTTTTCTATACCCATATAAGGAAAACTGCCCCGCCCCCTGGCGGCCATGTTTTTCAATGGAGCGGAACTATTTTCGAACTCAGCCGAGATATCATAAGAACAAAGGTTCTGAGCAAGTTTTATGTCGATTGGGCAAATATTTTGACTTCTAGAGTGTTCACAAGCATTTTCTAAAGCCATACAAGGAAAACTGCCCCGCCTCCTGGCGGCCATGTTTTTCAACGGATCGGAACCATTTTTGAACTCGGCCAAGATATCATTAGAACAAATGTTCTGAGCAAGTTTCATGTTGATTGGGCAAAAAGTGTGACTTCTAGAGTGTTCACAAGCTACTTCCTCAATTTGACTTAGTGACCTAGTTTTTGACCCAACATGACCCAGTTTCAAACTCGGCCGAGATATCATTGGGACAAATGTTCTGACCAAGTTTCACGAAGATTTCACGTTGTGCTCAGGTGAGCTAAAAAAGAATATATCATACATATTATTATATGTTTGCTCATATACTATTTGATATATATAATTTAAATATGTATATATATATATATATATATATATATATAATTATATACATACATACATATTTTGTAGCACTTTAAATAAATATGTATGTTCATATAACATTCTTACAAGAATTCTTCTTATATCGCATTAAAAGGAGAATTATCAGAGTAATATATTTTTATCCCTTAGGATATTTACACTGAGGGTTAATTAATTATCTATTATTAGAGTTGGCTCGTTCCGTAAACACATTTACAAAGGTTCACGTGGCCCACTATTGGGCCGATGTAGTAATAATTGATAAAAGGTGTTAAATTAAGCGAGGCCATATCGTTCTATTGACGCAGTAAAGTCAAAGAGTTAGCTTTGTACATTGTAACTTTTACAAATGGGTATGTAATTCGAAACTCAATCAGAGTTAGCTTTGTACATTGTAACTTTTACAAATGGGTATGTAATTCGAAACTCAATCAGGTTACAAATAAATGCTGCACTTTTTTCAAAATGTTATTTATAATTTTTTTTTCATCATTTTCTGCATGTTCTTAATTAATATTTTATTCAACCAAGCAACAAAAAATAAGAAAATAACATCAATAATATCACAGCTAATAATGTGAATGTAACAAGTCGTCGGAACCCTCATTACCACAGGAGCTGTCGTCCGCCAGATCGATGACTAATCTGTCCATCGCCTCTATCCCACTTTGCTTTCTCAATAACGCAATAGACGTGTGCATGTCCCAAGCCACATATCAACGCTGATGTTCTTAAAGGTGTCGTTGGTGGTCTTCAGAACATACCTGAAACCAATATTGAATTTATACTAAAAATTGTCAAAAATAAAGTGTTATTATTCATCTTAATTAAGCATTTATTTCAATTTGTGTGATAAAGTTTCTTCTAGTCTTAACGCAATGTCTTATTTCTATGGTGAATGATGTCTTTCACTTGGCTCCATATCAGCTCAAAAACATTCAAGTCGGGGGAAGTCGCAAGACGGCATGCCCATATTGAGGATTGAGCTCGTCAACAGTATGTGTCGGTTCCGGTTTATGCAGACGCTCAACATGTAGGAGCTGGGGTCTCAGCATGCCGTATGCAAGCTCTGAAAATAAAATATGACCATGTCATATTATGATCTAGAAGAATAGTTTCCTTTTTTTTCTGCGCAGCTGTGTAAGATCACTTTTGACCTAGATTTCTTGTAAGTGTGAACCAATAACAAGAGGGCCATAAGGCCCTATGTCACTCACCTAAGAGGCTAAGGAACTAAACCATTCTGAGCAAGTTTCATGACGACTCGGCTAAAAATGTGGCCTCTAGTGTTCACAAGCTTTTTTTAATTTGGCCTGGTGACCTAGTTTTTGACCCCATGTTACATGGTTTCAAAATTGTCTCAGATATCATGTGGACAATAGTTCTAAGCAAGTTTTGTGATGATTGGCCTATAAATGTGGCCTCTAGAGTGTTCACAAGCTTTTTGTTCAATATGGCCTGGTGACCTAGTTTTTTTACCCCACATGGTCCAGTTTCAAACTTGTCCAAGTTATCGTTGAAACAAATGTCCTGAGTAAGTTTGGAGAAGAAAGGGCAAAAAATGTGACTTCTAGAGTGTCACAAGCTTTTTCTTCAATTTCTTCAATTCAAACTTTGCCGAGATATCATTGGGACAAATTTTCTGAACAAGTTTCGTGATGATCGGGCTATATGTGACCTCTAGCGTGTTCACAAGCTTTTTCTTCAATTTGGCATGGTGACCTAGTTTTTGACCCCATTTGACCCAGTTTTGAACTTGTCCGAGATTTTATTGAAACAAATGTTCTGACCAAATTTCATGAAGATTGGGGAAAAAATGTGGCTTCTAGAGTGTTCACAAGTTTTTAATTCAATTTGACCCAGTGACCTAGTTTTTGACCCCACATGACCCAGTTTCGAACTCGTCTGAGATATCTTAGATCAAAAGTTCTGGGCAAGTTTCAAGAAGATTGGGCAATACATGTGGTCTTTAGCGTGTTCACAATGTAAATGTTGACGACGCACATCTAACGACCGACAAAAGGCGATCACAAAAGCTCACCATGAGCATAACACATGTTGTGGTCAGCTCCAACAATATAACCCAAAATGAAAGTGAACAATTGAATTTTTTTTTTTTTTATTAATTAACTTCCAAGACGTGTTTGCTAAAGATTCCTTGGACTTGGAACTGAGAGACCTGCTTGAACATAAAATCACACTTAAGGAAGTCCCCACCCCCATACGACAACATGTTGGGTGTATAACTTCCATACCCAAGGAGGCTGAAAGGGGGGAACTCCAGAAAATGCTATTCAACGGAATAATCAAACCATCCATAAGCGAATGGTGTAAAAACCATGTCAGTGTCAACAAGAACAAGAGCTGTCAGAGGACAGCGCGCTATACTTTTCTTGTGCTTTTCAGAGTTACTGGCTTTTTTTTTTCTTAAACAAACTGTATGGATAGTAGGGGCCAATTAAACACAGTTAATTTTCATCTTGAGTTACTGAAAGGAAAGCATTTTTCTAATTATCAAACAGTGACCTTGACCGCACCCACCCCAAATGCAATCTCATGCGATGTCTAGCTATATGGTGTCTATAAATTATTATTATTTCATTAGTATTAATATTTCAACATGTTATTGAGCAATTGACAAGGGCATCAGCAATGGGTCGGCAGGGGCAATGGCCGCCGTCCCAATATTTTGGCAAGTGACCATCATTTATAATGGCCGCCGCCCTTCTCTGAAATTGGAAAATCACACCTCGCCTGTTTTTTAAAGTCGGTTGCCGTTCCGCATGGTCAATTAAATTATCGTCCATCATGCTGGCCCCTAAACCACGGCAGTCAAAGGCCCATGTGTCATAAATCATGACATTGATAATAGCGATACAGATTAGCGCCTCTATATGTGTAGAAAGATGATGCGTTAAAGAAAGTGTTTGTAAACAATATAAAGAAACAGGGTTGCCAGCACCTGGGGCAAAAAAAATCCCTGACTTTTCACTGACTTTTTCCTGACTAAATCCAATTTTTCACTGACCAAAACCACCCATGTTCAACGACCTCCTCCTCCCCTTTTAGCCGTCCACATCTAGAGGAAGGGAAGTTCATGTGCAAATCAGATTTAAGTCACACTAGGAAATTTACAAAAACTGTTAACATATATATTTTTGACTAAAAATCAGCATTTTAGTAATTCAAAACACATTTAGACTGCTATAGCCATAATCTGCTACTTTGTATAAATTATTTTTGTACCTGCAGGCATGTTTTTTCCTGACTTTTCACAGACTTTTTTGGAATTTGATTTTTCACTGACTTTTTTTTCAAAATTCTCGGACAATTCACTCACCTTGAAAAAATTTCAAATTTCCCTGACTTTTCAAGTCTGCTGGCATTCCTGTGAAAATATCATTGTTGGCCCTGGGGCGATTATTTTTAACAAATCGATTTCCAGGAATTTGGTAGAAGGTCACCCAAGGAGCATGTTTGAAAAATTATTTTGAAATCCAGCCAGTGATTTCAGACAAGAAGATTTTTTAAGTTTTCAATATAGCCATATAAGGAAAACTGCCCCGGCCCCTGGCGGCCATGTTTCTTAACGTATTAAAATGATTTGAACGAATTTCGTAGATGGTCACCCAAGGAGCATTTCTGTGAAATTTTTAAAAATCCAGCCAGTGGTTACAGACTAGAAGATTTTTAAAGTTTTCAATATAGCCATATAAAGAAAATTACCCCGCCCCCTCGCAGCCATGTTTTTTAACAAATCAAAATGATTTCAAAGACTTTGGTTGAGGGTCACCCAAGGACCAATTCAGTGAAATTATTTTGAAATCCAGCCAGTGGTTTCAGACTAAAAGATTTTTAAAGTTTTCAATAAAGTTATATAAGGAAAACTGGCCCGCCCCCTGGCGGTCATGTTTTCATCAAATCAAAAAAAATTCAAGAAATTTGGTACAGGGTCACCCAAGGAACATTGCTGTGAAATTATTTTAAAATCCAGCCAGTGGTTTCAGACAATACATTTTTTAAAGTTTTCAATATAGCCATATGAGGAAAACTGCCCCGCCCCCTGGCGCCATGTTTTTTAACAAATCAAAATGACTTGAGGGAATTTGGTAGAGGGTCACCCAAGAAGCATTTCGGTGAAAACTATTTTCAAATCCAGCCAATGATTTCTGACAAGAAGATTTTTTAAGTTTTCCAGTTTTTAAGCTTTTGGTTGCCATGACAACCAGATTTTTAAATATATTTTAATAAATTGAAGGAATTTGGTAAAGGACCATCCCTGGAACATTCCTGCCAACTTTGATTAAAATCCGCCTAGTGGTTTCAGAGGAGAAATTATTTGAAGTAAAATGTTGACGACCCACGCCGGACACAGACTGATCACGATAGCTCACCCTTGAGCACTTCATGCTCAGGTGAGCTAAAAAGGATTTGAAAAAATAAAACGCTTAGCATTATGACCAGTCCGAGGATTTGGCATTGTTCTATACCTGACATCTCACAATTCTTGATATTGTTTACAAGTTTATAAATATAATTTTATTTATACAATTATGTCATTGCATCATTAAAATAAATCAGTTAATAAATTATATTAATGTAGTTATTGCGTCCCAATAAATTCCTTAATACGATCCCTGGAACAGTCTAAAATGCGACATTATACTAACTGAAATGAAAAGAAAAAATTTGAAACTTGAAGGCCCTCACCTCGCCGCCCCAATGTTGAAAAGTTGCGGACGCCACTGTGACCTTGACCTTGACACCCCCACACCCCACCCCCCAAATGCATTCCCAAGTGAAGTATTACTGTAGGCTATCTATGTAATGAAACTTTCATTCTCAAATGAGAGAGTGGAAATCAAACGTTGATGCCGCCATCCCACCCACGGGAATGTAAAAATGTAAAAAGGCCCATAATTTTGACAAATTTCATTCAAACTAGCGTTATCAAAATTGGCCTATAGGTTTATTTTAATATAGGGAATAAGTGTTTTAAGTTTGAATTAAATCCCTCAAGCCATTCTTGAGAAACTAGCTTACCGAAAGAAATTAACTTACCCAAATAGCTTATATGTAAAATTTCTAAGTGTAAACAGGCCCATAATTTTGACAAATTTCAAACTAGAGTTATCAAAATTTGCCAATGGGTTTGTATTAATATAGGAAATACGAGATTTGTTTAGTTGGGATTTTTCGCCGTTGTTAACAGAATTTCAGTCATATCACAGCGGTCAGTTAACCTACTCACACTTTTCCTGGGCAAGCTTAGCCGATCTAAGCGGTTTACCAGTACTAAGTGCACATACCTATGCCAGTAACTGACAACTGCCCTACTTGAATCAGAGATAGGGGGAGAATGTCCGTATAAATAATTTCATGACAAATCCCCACACAAGTTAAGCAGCCGGGCTGGGGTTTCGAACTCAAGATCCCGGGATTGACAGTCTAGCGCTCTATCAACTGAGCTACCCGGACCCAGCAAATAAGAGATTTAAGTTTGTATGAAATCTGTCAAGCCAATGCTGAAAAACTAGCTTACTGAAGAACTTTAACTTATCTAAATAGCTTATATGTTAAATTTCTAAGTGTAAAAAGGCCTATAATATTGACAAATTTCAAACTAGAGTTAGCAAATTTGGCCTGTAGGTTCATTTTAATTTGGGGAATAAATGTTTCAAGTTTGAATTAAATCCCTCAAGCCATTCCTAAGAAACTAGCTAACCATAAACTTTAACCTAGAGCGGACAGCAACACCAACGCCGGGGCAAGTAGAATAACTTGCCTTCTCTTCAAAAAGTTGTGCTAAAAATGGAAACCGAGGATTTGTGTAGACTACAGGAAGGTTATTGAGGTACTTAAGCGGGATTCATACTCATTGCCCAGGATGGATGAGTGCCTAGATGCGCTTGTCCGTACCTGTCTCTTCAGCACCATGGACATGGCCCAAGGGTATTGGCAGATTGCAATAACCAAAATAGACAGCGCCTTTGCATCCAGCCACGGCCTGTTCCAATTTGTCTGTATGCCCTTTGGGATGTCAGTTGGACCCAACACTTTCTGTCGCTTAATAGGAGAGGTGCTGCGTGGCCTTCAATGGGTTGAATGCGTCACTTATATGGACGTGTCACCAGGCCAAGCCAGACTGTCATCGAAAATCTAAGAAGGCTCGAAAATGTATTTCAACCCTTGAGACCAGCTGAATTGAAATTAAAACCTTCTAAGTGTGTCTATCTACAGACGTCAGTCCCGTTCCTTGGCCATGTTGTCTCAGCAGAGTGAGTATGCACAGACCCAGAGATGGGAAAGGGTGTGCAAGAGTGGCTCATGCCTTGGTTGGTGAAGCACAACTGTAGCTTTGTTGGGCTCGCAGCATACTACAAATGCTTCATAGAGGGTTTCAGTGAAATGTGCAAACCACTTCTAACTCTGTTAGAAAAACAGACGACTTCTATGGACAGAGCAATGCCAATCTGCGTTTGAAGCATTGTAAACCAAACTAACAATAGCGGCTGTTCTTGCCTATCCCTAATACTCAGTGGTCAGTTGGATGAAAAGCCTCCAGAACCCCACTGGAAAGGTAGGGTGATGGCTTGAGGTGATCGAGTGTTTTGACCTGGAAATCCACCATCGTTCAGGGCGGCTTCACACCAACTGTGATGCTCTATCGCGGGTCCCATGTAGTGTGAGCAAACAGGAACCAAAGCAGGAGATCGACTCTTGTGATGACACCGACTTACCCATGTGTATGGCAGTCACCCGCGACCAGACGCAACAAGCCTCTTGCAGCAAAGCCGACGACAATCAGACACTTCTTGAAAACTGGGAACCAGACACACTACGTCCAAAGCAATTACAAGACCCAGATATTGAGCCAATACTCACAAGTATTAAGCGTGGTCACAAACCGGAGTGGGTCGAAATATTAGCCGTCTCCACCAAAGGACAAACACTTTGGCGGCAATAAGACAGGCTCAAGATCGTCTCTGTGGTCCTTTTTCGTAAGTTCAATGATAACCATGATACTGTAACGCTACAACTAATTGTGCCTGCCAGCCTTCGAGAACAAGTTATACAGAATTACCATGACCTACCATCGGCTGCTCCGGGCGACAAGGCGGTGCCAATGAAAGACCAGTCTGCTAAAACGGTAGCCAAAGCGTTAGTCGCCAACTTCATTGTGAGGTTTTGAGTGCCACTTCCTATGTTATCTGACTTGCTTTGAGTCCAAGCTGTTTAGAGAAATGTGTTCTCTGCTTGGAATAACAAAACTAAGAACTTTTATTCAGAGATCCCAGGCGAATGCTCCGGTTGAGAGACTTTATGTGCTCTCAAACTCTCATGTGCATGCTATCCAGCTACTGTTCAAATCGTCACGATGAATGGGACCATTACTTACCCCAGGTTCTCATGGCATACGGGTCATCCCCACATGCGGGCACAGTAGTCACGCCCAACAGTATGGTGTTCGGCAGGGAGGTCATGCTGACCATGGCTGCTGTCATTGGGCAACCAGAATCTGATAGTAGTCTCCCTGAAGACACAAACACATAACATCCAGAACCTGAAAAACACACTGGAGTCAGTACATAACACTGCATGACAACATTTCAGTATTGCAGCAGTTTACATGAAATGATATTAGATCATCAAATCTGAGGCAAGCAAATTGGAAGCGGGTGAAGCAGTATGGCTGTATGACCCTGCCAAACTAAAAAGAGTAGAAATTGACAGCAAACTGGAAAGGACCATTTCTAAGGATCTCACCTATTATATTAAGAGAGGCAAACTCCAGAAACTTAGAGTTCACCACAGTACCTTCTAATGAAGTACAAGGGAAAACACCTACCCAAAGTTTTCTTCGGTGAAAATACAGTAAAACCACAATTGAGGTACATGTAGTTTTCTGTTAAATGTTAAACAGTGAATGTTATTGCTTGAAAAAAAAAGTTAAAATGTTAACAGTAATAGGTATGATAAGTGTTAAACTGTGAATGTTATTGTTATATTTGTATATATTAACAAGCGGGCCACGATGGCCCTAGGTCGCTCACCTGATATCTATGTATAAAGTTTCACTAACAAATCTCAATACGTTCTCTAGTTATTAAGCGAAAACTGTTTTTCTATTTTTAGTAACAGTGACCTTGACCTTGACCGCACCGACCACATACGTAAAGCAAGGTCTCGATATAAGGTATCTACGTATGAAGTTTCATTAAAATATCTCAATGCGTTCTTAAGATATTGAGCGTAAACCGTTATTCTACATTTAATAACAATGACCTTGACCCCACCCACCCCGTAAGCAAACCCAAGTGAGGTTTCGATATAAGATATGTGTATTAAGTTTCATTAAAATATCGCAATGCATTCTCAAGTTATTAAGCAGAAACCGTTTTTCCATTTTCAGTAACGGTGACCTTGACCCACCCCATATGCAATCCCAAGAAATGTCTCGATATAAGGTACTTATGTATTAAGTTTCATTAAAATAGCTAAATGGGTTCGCAAGATATTTAGCGGAAACCATTTTTCTATTTTTAATAACGGTGACCTTGACCCTATCCACCCCATATGCAATCCCAATCGAGGTCTCAATATAATGTATTTCTGTTTTAATTTTCATTAAAATATATCAATGCGTTCTCAAGATATTAAGCGGAAACCATTTTTCTATTTTTAGTAACAGTGACCTTAACCTTGACCCCTCCCACCCCATATGCAATCCCATGCGAGGTGTCAATATAAGGTATCTATGTGTAAAGATTCATTAAAATACCTCAATGCGTTCCAAAGTTATTGAGCGGAAACCGTTTTTCTATTTTTAGTAACAGTGACCTTGACCTTTACCCACACATCCCATATGCAATCCCAATCAAGGTCTCAATATAATGTTTTAAAGAAATATGAAAACTCTGGGCCTTGTGGCTTCAGAGAAGAATTTTTGATTTTGCCATTTAAATTTATATAAACCATGTGAGCCCAGGGTGTAGCCAGTTTTTACCCCATAAGCATCATATGAACAATCTCTCTAGAGGACCAATATACAACTTAATATAATAAATATGAAACCTCCGGGCCTTGCGGTTTCAGGAAAGAAGATTTTAAAAGTCATTTTGCTATTTAAGTCTATATAAACATTGTGACCCCCGGGGTGTGGCCAGTTTTGACCCCAGGGGCATCATTTGAACAATGTTTATAGAGGACCACTATTCAATGTTACATACCAAATACGAAACCTCTGGGCCTTGCAGTTTCAGAAGAGAAGATTTTTTTAAGGCATTTTGCTATTTAAGTCAATATAAACCTTGTGAGCAACAGGGTGTGGCCAGTTCTGACCCCAGGGGCATCGTTTGCACAATCTTTGTAGAGGACTACTATACAATGTTACATACCAAATATGAAACCTCTTGGCCTTGCGGTTTCAGAGAAGATTTTTAAAGTCATTCTGCTATTTAAGTCTATATACTAGTAAACCATGTGACGCCCGGTGTGTGCCCAGCTTTGACCGCAGGGGCATCATTTGAACAATCTCTGTAGAGGAACACTGCACAATGTTAAATATAAAACCTCCAGGCCTTGAAGTTTCAGAGGAGAAGATTTGTAAAGTCATTTTGATATTTAAGTCTATATAAACCAAGTGACCCCCGGGATGTGGCCAGTTTTTACCTAAACGGCATCATTTGTAGAAGACCACTAATCAATGTTACATACCAACTATGAAACCTCCGGGCCTTACGGCTTCAGAGCATAAGAGTTTTAAAGTCATTTTGCTATTCAAGTCTATATAAACCATGTGACCCCGGGGTGTGGCCAGTTTTGACCCCAGGGGCATCATTCGAACAATCTTTGCAGAGGACGAATATACAATGTTACATACCAAATATGAAACCTCTAGGCCTTGCGGTTTCAGAGAATAAGATTTTAAAAGTTATTTGGCTATTTAAGTCTATATAAATATGTGAGCCCCAGGGTGTGGCCAGTTTTGACCCCACGGGCAGCAGTTGAACAACCTTTGTAAAGGACCACTATACAATGTTACATACCAAATAACAAACCTTTGGGCCTTGCGGTTTCAGAGGAGAAGATTTTTAAAGTCATTTTGCTATTCAAGTCTATATAAACCATGAGACCCCTGGGGTGTGGCCATTTTTGACCCCAGGGGCATCATTTAAACAATCTTTGTAGAGGACTACTATACAATGTTACATACCAAATATGAAACCTCTGGTCCTTGAGGTTTCAGAGGAGATTTTAAAAGTACTTTTGCTATTCAAGTGTATATAAACCATGTGACCCCCGGGGTGTGGCCAATTTTGACCCCAGGGGCATCATTCGAACAATCTTTGTAGAGGACCACTACACAATTTAAAATACCAAATATGAAACCCCTGGGCCTTGCGGTTTCAAAGTAGAAGATTTTTGAAATCATTTTGCTATTAAAGTCTATACAAACCATGTGACCCCCAGGGTGTGGCCAGTTTTGACCCCAGGGGCATCATTTAAACAATCTTTGTAAAAGACACTATACAACGTTACATAGCAAATATGAAACCTCTGGGCCTTGCGGTTTCAGAGGAGAAGATTTTTAAAATCATTTTGCTATTCAAGTCTATATAAACCATGTGACCCCTGGGATGTGTCCAGTTTTGACCCCAGGGGCATCATTTGAACAATCTTTGTAGAGGACCACTATACAATGGTACATACCAAATATAAAACCTCTGGGCCTTGCGGTTTCAGAGAAGATTTTAGAAGTCATTTTGCTTTTTAAGTCTATGTTAACCATGTGAGCCCCAGGAAGTAGCCAGTTTTGACACCAAGGGCATCATTTAAACAATCTTTGTAGAGGACCACTAATCAATGTCACATACCAAATATGGAACCTTGGAGCCTTGCAGTTTCAGAGGAGAAGATTTTTAAAGTCATTTTGCTATTTAAGTCAATATAAACCGTGTGATCCCGCGGAGTGTGGCCAGTTTTGACCCCAGTGGCATCATTTAAAAAATCTTTGTAGAAGACCACTATACAATGTTACATACCAAATATGAAACCTCTGGGCCTTGCGGTTTCAGAGGAGAAGATTTTTAGAGTCATTTTGCTATTCAAGACTATATAAACCATGTGGTTGCCCGTGGCGTGGCCAGTTTTGACCCCAGGGACATCATTTGGACAATCAGTGCAGAGGACGACTATACAATGTTACATACCAAATATGAAGCCTCTGGGCCTTGCGGTTTCAGAGAAGAAGATTTTTAAACAAATTTTGCTATATAAGTCTATGTAAACCATGTGAGCCCTAGGGTGTGGCCAGTTTTGACCCAGGGGGCATCATTAAACAATCTTTGTAGAGGACCACTAATCTATGTTACATACCAAATACCTTGGGGCCTTGCGGTTTCAGAGGAGAAGATTTTTAAAGTCATTTTGCTATTTAAGTCAATATAAACCATGTGATTCAGCTGGGTTTGGCCAGTTTTGATCCCAGGGGCATCATTAGAACAATCTTTATACAGGACCACTATACAATGTTACATACCAAATATGAAACCTCTGGGCCTTGCGGTTTCAGAAGAGAAGATTTTTATAATCATTTTGCTATTTAAGTCTATGTGAACCATGTGAGCCCCAGGGTGTGGCCAGTTTTGATCCCAGGGGCATCATTTAAGCAATCTTTGTAGAGGACCACTTATCAATGTTACATAACAAATATGGAACCTCTGGGCCTTGCGGTTTCAGAGGAGAAGATTTTTGAGTCATTTTGCTATTCAAGTCTATATAAACTATGTGATTCCCCGTGGCGTGGCCAGTTTTGACCCCATGGACATCATTTGAACAAACTTTGTAGAGGACGACTATACAATGTTACATACCAAATATGAAGCCTCTGGGCATTGCGGTTTCAGACAAAAAGATTTTTAAAGTCATTTTGCTGTTTAGGTCCATGTTAACTCTGTAATGCCCAGGATGTGGCCAGTTTTGACCCAGGGGGCATCATTTAAACAATCTTTGTAGAGGACCACTAATCAATGTTACATTCCAAATATGGAACCTTGGGGCCTTGCGGTTTCAGAGGAGAAGATTTTTAAAGTCATTTTGCTATTTAAGTCAAAATAAACCATGTGATCCCGCTGGGTGTGGCCAGTTTTGACCACAGGGGCATCATAAGAACAATCTTTGTAGAAGACCACTATACAATGTTACATACCAAATATGAAACCTCTGGGCATTACGGTTTCAGAACAGAAGATTTTTAAATTCATTTTGCTATTTAAGTCTATGTAAACCATGTGAGCCCCATTTGTGGCCAGTTTTGACCCCAGGGGCATCATATGAACAATCTTTGTAGAGGATCGCTAATCAATGTTACATCCCAAATATGGAACCTCGGAGCCTGGCGGTTTCAGAGAAGAGAATTTTTAAAGTCATTTTGCTATTCAATGCTATAACCATCCGATCCCACATGGTGTGGCCAGTTTTGACCCCAGGGGCATCATTTGAACAATCTTTGTAGAGGACCACTGTACAATGTTACATACCAAATATGAAACATCTGGGCCTTGCGGTTTGAGAAGTGAAGATTTTTAAAATCATTTTGCTATTCAAGTCTATATAAACAATGTGACCCCCGTGGTAGGGCCAGTTTTGACCCAGGGGGGCATCATTTAAACAATCTTTGTAGAGGACCACTACACAATGTTACATACCAAATACGAAATCTCTGGGCCTTGCGGTTTCATAAAAGAAGATTTTTAAAATCATTTTGCTATTCAAGTCTATATAAAAAATGTGACCCCCGGGGTAGGGCCAGTATTGACCCAGGGGGCATCATTTAAACAATCTTTGTAGAAGACCACTATACAATGTTACATACCAAATATGAAACCTCTGGGCCTTGCGGTTTCAGAGGAGAAGATTGTAAAGTCATTTTGCTATTGAAGTCTATATAAACCTTGTGACCTCTGGGGTGTGGCCAGTTTTGACCCCAGGGGCATCATTTGAACAATCTTTGTAGAGGACCACTGTACAATGTTACATACCACTTATGAAACCTCTAGGCCTTGAGGTTGCAAAAAAGAGTTTTAAAGTCATTTTGCAATTTAAGTCTATGTAAACCATGTGAGCCCCAGGGTGCAGCCAATTTTGACCCCAGGGACATCATTTAAAAAATCTTTGTAGAGGACCACTAATCAATGTTACATACCAAATATGGAACCTCGGGGCCTTGGGGTTTCAGAGGAGAAGATTTTTAAAGTCATTTTGCTATTCAAGTCTATATAAACAATATGATCCCCTGGGGGGTGGCCAGTTTTGACGCCAGGGGCATCATTTGAACAATCTTTGTAGAGGACCACTATACAATGTTCGATACCAAATATGAAACCTCTGGGCATTGTGGTTTCATAAGAGAAGATTTTTAAAGTCGCTATTTAAGTCTATGTAAACCATGTGTGCCCCAGGGTGTGGCCAGTTTTGACCCAGGGGCATCATTTAAACAATCTTTGTAGAGGACCACTTATCAATGTTACATACTAAATATGGAACCTCTCGGCCATGCGGTTTCAGAGAAGATTGTTATAGTCATTTTGCTATTCAAGTCTATATAAACCATGTGATCCCCTGCGGTGTGGCCAGTTTTGACCCCAGGGACATCATTTGAACAATCTTTGTAGAGGACAACTATACAATG
Source organism: Congeria kusceri (assembly GCA_027627225.1). NCBI lineage: Eukaryota > Metazoa > Mollusca > Bivalvia > Myida > Dreissenidae > Congeria > Congeria kusceri. The sequence continues at coordinate 26,992,766 of CM051031.1, read as the reverse complement.
TTACATACCAAATATGAAGCCTCTGGGCCTTGCGGTTTCAGAGCAGAAGGTTTTTTAAAATAATTTTACTATTTAAGTCAATGTGAGCCCCAGGGTGTGGCCTGTTTTGACCCCTGGGGCATCATTTAAACAATCTTTGTAGAGGACCACTAATCAATGCTACATACTAAATATGGAACCTCTGGGCCTTGCGGTTTCAGAGGAGTGGATTTTTAAAATCATTTTGCTATTTAAGCCTATATAAACCATGTGATCCCCCATGGTGTGGCCAGTTTTGACCCCAGGGACATCATTTGAGCAATCTTTGTATAGGGCCACAATACAATGTTACATACCAAATATGAAGCCTCTGGGCCTTGCGGTTTCAGAGAAGAAGATTTTTAAAATCATTTTGCTATTTAAGTCTATGTAAACAATGTGAGCCCCAGGGTGTGGCCAGTTTTCACCCCAGGGGGCATCATTTAAACAATCCTTGTAGAGGACCACTAATCAATGTTACATACCAAATATGGAACCTCGGGGACTTGCGGTTTCAGAGGAGAGTATTTTTAAAGTCATTTTGCTATCCAAGTCTATATAAACCATGTGATCAACCACGATGTGGCCAGTTTTGACCCCAGTGGCATCATTTGAACAATCTTTGTAGAGGACCACTATACAATGTTACATACCAAATATGAAACCTCTGGGCCTTGCGGTTTCAGAAGAGAACATTTTTAAAGTCATTTTGCTATTCAAGTCTATATCAACGATGTGACCCCCGGGGTGTGGCCAGTTTTGACCCAGGGGGCATCATTTGAACAATCTTTGTAGAAGACCACTATACAAGTTACATACCAAATATGAAACCTCTGGACCTTGCGGTTTCAGAGGAGAAGATTGTAAAGTCATTTTGCTATTCAAGTCTATATAAACCATGTGACCCATGGGGTGTGGCCAGTTTTGACCCCAGGGGCATTATTTGAACAATATTTGTACATGACCACTATACAATGTTACATACCACTTATGAAAACTCTAGGCCTTGCGGTTTCAGAGAAGATTTTTAAAGTCATTTTGCTATTTAAGTCTATGTAAAGCATTTGAGCCCCAGGGTATGGCCAGTTTTGACCCCAGGGGCATCATCTAAAAAATCTTTGTAGAGGACCACTAATCAATGTTACATGCCAAGTATGGAACGTCGGGGCCTTGCGGTTTGAGAGGAGAAGATTTTTAAAGTCATTTTGCTATTCAAGTCTATATAAACCATGTTATCCCCCGTGGTTTGGCCAGTTTTGACCCCATGGTCATCATTTGAACAATCTTTGTAGAGGACCACTATACAATGTTACATATCAAATATGAAACCTCTGGGCATTGCGGTTTCAGAAGAGAAGATATTTAAAGTCATTTTGCTATACAAGTGTATATAAACCATGTGACCCCCGGGGCGTGGCCAGTTTTGACCCCAGGGGCATCATTTGAACAATCTTTGTAGAGGACCACTAATCAATGTTACATACCTAATATGAAAGCTCCAAGCCTCGTGTTTTCAGAGATTTTTTTTAAGTTTTCAGTTTTTAAATGTATTTGTAGCTCTGGTGACCTGCATATGCATCGGACCGGAATGATTTGAACAATTTGAAAAAGGGTCACCCAAGGATCATTCCTGGGAATTTTGGTGAAAATCTGCCCAGTGGTTTAGGAGGAGATGTTTTTTTAATGAAAATGTTGACACATGACGCACGACACACGACGGACAAAAGGCGATCCTTAAAGCTCACCATGAGCATGTTGTGCTCAGGTGAGCTAAAAAGCAAAAATGCAATAGGGTACCAATGGCAGCTCAGATTGACATTATTTTAGGTTCATTAGGTTGAGCAACCAACTGTTTCCTCTAGTCTATTGCGTTCCCATAACAAGTACTAGTCTTTTAGTTTCTTACTTTGTCGAGAAGTAAGACTGCTCAACGTTGTGCAGTAAGCTGTGTCGTTACTTTGGCTCGTGTACTATTCCAGGACCCGTGTACTATCTGCGAGTGACTATATTTATTGGCATTTGAATTATTAACTGAGACAAACAGTTAAACTATTGGAATAATACATACAGTAGAACCTGTCTAAACCGAACGGCGTCGGACCCGGCCGATCGTTCGATTTTCAGAGGTGTTCGGTTTACGCAGGGTTTTTCTAATGTCATTTTCCTTTAAAAATGTACGTTCTATTATTTATGTTTATTTGAGTATATAATAAAACAACACAACATGTTAATGTTTACACTTTTATAATTGTTTAATATTTTTGTTATTTGCAAGTGAAAATTGTATTTGTACATAAAACGAGACTCAAATTATCAAAAAACAAGATCACCAATTGTTGACTTCTTAGTTTAAACATATTTTTTTTAGCTCGATTATATCGCAATCCTTAGGCTTAAAGAGATCTGTGCCAGAAGTTACTATATGTATAAATTAACTACATTATTGTGAAACATACAATTGTTTACAGTGTACGTAAAGTTCAACATAAAACACGACCGAATAATCTGTTTTTCACAAGTTGACTATTTCCGTATGCACCAACTTGCTGATCGCTAATTGCACCATTGTCCCGTTATCACTATGGCGAGTATGCCCTTTGAGTGTACTTGTGTCACCAATTATCGGGTTCACGCTTCCGCGGTATAGCGAAGTGACACCTAACATGATACACCGTTCGGTTTATTCAGGGTTTTTAAAGTCGAATGAGATCAAATTTGTGAAAAAATCGTTCGGTATTCGGTTTGGACAAGGTTCGGTTTATTGAGGTTTTTTGATATATAAAATAAAAAGGACGGGACCAACACAGCCGTTCGGTTTTGACAGGGATTCAGTTTTGATAGGGTTCGGCTTTCACAGATTTCACTGTATATGTTTTAATTCCAGATGTCTAAACAGTTGTGTTTCTGCCCTGCATTCGAGGTAACTAAAAATGAGCTGAAGGTACACATAGGGTCAGAACACCAGAGGTTGGACTTAGTTTTTCCTTGGTGCTTGGACGATACACCAACAACTAGTAGTCCTAATTTTTGGGAAGAGGCATATAACACATCTAGGCCAGCCATGCTGCCCACTGGAGGCGGGCTACCCATGCCATTCCCCAAAATGCAACACTTACTCGAAGTGCTGATGGAGAAAACGCCAACTCTGCTTGAGGCGACAACACTGCCGGAAATGCAACTTCTGCTGGAGGCCAACAGGACAGGAGACATCAGTTCCGCAGGACAAAACCAACACCACAACAGACAGCTCTGCACATCCTGACGTGGGAATCATGCCACTGGTTCCCACGGCTAGGTGGAACAGGGATCTAAAACCATCTGTCCACCTGCATGAATATATGTATTGTAATTCTGATATTGTATAATATTTTCCCCATGTTGTATCTATGCATACCTGGGAGTATTTAAGTATTGTTCTGTTCTGCAGGGTCCAACTTTCCAAATCGACTGGCCACCTAACGACTGGCGAACAAAGACTGCCTAAAAGAAGCTAGCTGTGGCCCAGCACATGGCCAACCTTCTGGATTTTTGTTCAGGGTTTTCCGGTCACAGAACCGAACATGGTTTTGGATAAGCCAACCCTGACAGTTATTACAACGCTATCAACACAAACCATCCAAACATGTATACCGACTCAGAAAGCGACCATTCGTGACATGGAAACAAGCCCCAGCTCACACATCGCAAAGCAAAGCTCCGCCATGCACATCTTGCGAAGACAAGCACATAGCAAGGACAGTCAAAAGAACAAGATGTCGTCTTGTCAGCATTGTGATGGCAAACACCCGTACCACAATGGCTGCTGTCCAGCCTTTGGATCTACGTGTAACAATTGCCACAAACAAAACCATTTTATAACCGTGTGAAGAAAACGCCTCAGCAACCAGCGACAGTTGTGTGAAATCGAAGTAATGGATGTAGAACCTGACAGTGATAATTCGAGCAAAAAAGACTCGAACTCAGAACTAGATTTTACATATGGAATAAAAGTGAATGCCATCCTGAGCCAAACAAACTGAGCAATCCCCTATATGTCTGCACTTTCTGAAACAACGCACAAACCGATGAAGCTAAGCCGAGTATGGGATGAGATCACAATGGATTTTGTTTGATCCAATGCCTACAGGAGAATACTTTGTGGTAGTAATATGCGACTACAGCAGATACCCAGTGGTGGAGAAAGAAACTGTAATAATATATTTACAAAAATATCTTTGGGCTCTTTAAAATACCAAATGTTGATAAAACTGACAACGGATCGCTGTTCAACAGCCACACATTTGCAGAACAATTTGGATTCAAGCATCGTTAAATAACTCCGCTACACAGGAGGGCAAACGGCACAGCAGAAGCCTTCATGAAACCTGCAGTAAAATCAATTAAGACCGCAGCAGCGACAGGTAAAAACTACAAATCACAACTTCCACACATTTCTGCTGAACAATAGAAGCACCCCGCACCCAAGTACTGGAGTTTCACCATTTAAAATCATGTTCAACAGGAAAATGAAATGCAAAATTATGCAATTCTCTGTCCTAGCAAGCTCGTTTCAAAGATATGTTAACCCATTTCATCTGCCGAACGTATAGTGAAATTGGTGGTACTACTTTTGTTCACCCAGAAGATGCTCTGCCCCATAGCTACTTTGAACTGATTTGGGGTCAGGATTTGTGGCAGCATTTGGTCACTGAGACCAACCGCTATGCTGAGCAAGACTGAACCCAAAACCCACCTCCACGAGTTGCTCCTCGTTGGGTTCCAGTGGACATTCCGGCTATGAAAGCCTTCATTGGTTTGTGTTTCTGTAGGGAGTCTTGCGTCAAGGACTGGATTGGAGTCTTGAGTCAAGGAATGACTATTGGCGCGTCAAGAAACGCACGTTTAGAACTAATTTCAACATCATCAAGCCATGTGACAAGGTCCATATGATCTGGCGCTACCTCCACCTGTTTAACAACGAAGCCCCGCTCCCTGCAAAACCTGACAAACTACAGCAAATCAAGTGATTTTTTTAAACTATTTTAACAACTAATTCAAGGCCATGTACACTCCATACAAAAATGTCACTGTCGACGAAAGTATTACCAAGTTCAAGGGACGTCTGGGATTTCGGCAGTACATGCCACTGAAACCGACAAAGTGGGGCATGAAAGTTTGGACTTTGGAAGAAAGCAAAACTGGATACATTCATCAGTTTCAAGTGTACACCGGTAAGGAAGAAAACCAGGAGAAGGGCCTTTCACACCGAGTGGTCACAGATTTTATCAGCCATCTCTACCATACATACGGCGCCTTTTCTTCCACTTCATGATGGGCAGCGCACTGAATGCATACATCATTGCTAAGGACTCGAACCCTGAAACAGTCAGGCGTGAGTGGCCACGTTGGTGTAAAACAATGACTTGAAGACTTGTGTTTTAGTAAAAAAAAACATACATGACTGTTTGAATTTACAGTGTAAATATGTTTGTGTTTAAAGTACATTTAAATGAACACAACTTTTAACAGATATTTATTTCGAAGTACTCTAAGAAGTGTTGAGTGACAGTCTGAGGACAATCTGTGGACGTCTCCATTTTGTGTACATAACCTGAAAACAGACAAAAACAACATCAGAATTATTTTAGAATCAATTGTAATATTTTCCCCTATGTACATATATAAACACATCTTTCATTGCATTTTTATCTAGCAAAATATTAATTTGATAATGTATCGTCTTGATATCAATATTTTGTCTTGATAAAAAAAAAGTTTCTCATACTTTGTTTTTTTATTCATACCCATTAGTATTTTTTGCTAGCACTTACTTTTAGATTAATATATTATCTTTCAGAAAATACATACTTTGTTATCGGTTATCAGAATAATAAACTTGTTATTAGCATTTCTTTAACCTACTATGTTGGCTTTTTACGTTATCACTGCCCCTGAACGTTTTTGACAATATTTGTTATTTGTCCTAGATTTAGTAAAATGATAACAACTATGGTATTTGATGGAATATTTTAAAAAAAAATTCATTGTTGCACACTGTATAAAATGTGGGATGTTTTGTACATTCATATCTCAACCTAATTAATATTGGATAATGTAGATTTTTTGGTGTCGCCTAAAAAGGTGACATATAGGGGTTACTTTGGGTGGCATCGGCGGCACTGTCGGCGGCATCCCCTTTAGTTCGTGCAGACAATAACTTGAGAAGATTTTGTGCAATCATTATGAAACTTTTGGGAAGTGTTAGTAGGCATAAAAGGAAGGTTAAGTTCGATTGTTGGCATAATTGCTTTTATCGTACTTAAGGTTATGCCCATTTAAAAAAAACAAGTTCAAATAAGGCTTGTGCAGACAATATCTTGAGAAGATTTTGTGCAATCATTATGAAACTTTACGGAAGTGTTAGTAGGCTTACAAGGAAGGCTAAGTTCGATTTTCGGCATAATTGCTTTTATCTTACTTGAGTTATGCCCTTTTTTTAAACAAGAGGGCCACAATGGCCCTAGATCGCTCACCTGAGTTTAAGTCATCATAATGGCTTATAACAAGAGGGTCAAATGGCACTAAACCACATACCTGAGTATACCGATCTGGGTCTTGCAGTTTCAGGAGAAGAATTTTATAGTCTAAATAATCTAAATAAACCATGTAACACAGGGCATGGCCACTTTCTACACCAGGGGCATAATTTGAACAATATTTGTAGTGAACAATGTTTCAAGCTAAATATGAAACCTCTGGGCCTTGCGGTTTCAGAGAAGATTTTTAAAGCCCACGTTCCATATCAATCTATAGAAACCATGTGACCCCAGCGTGTGTCATTTTGCTATTTAAGTCTATATAAACCATGTGACCCCCCCCCCGGGGCGTGGCCAGTTTTGACCCCAGGGGCATCATTTGAACAATCTTTGTAGAGGACCACTATACAATGTTACAAACCAAATATGGCACCTCTGGGCCATGCGGTTTCAGAGGAGAAGATTTTTAAAATTATTTTGCTATTAAAGTCTATTAACCATGTGACCCCTGGGAGTCGCCAGTTTTGATCCAAAGGGGCACCACTTGAACTATCTTTGTATAGGACCACTAGAGGATGTCACATATCAAATATAAAAGCTCCAAGCCTTGTGGTTTCAGAGATTTTTAAAGTTTTCCGTTTTTAAATCTATTTTTAGCTATGGTGACCTACATATGAAGCGGACCGGAACGATTTGAACAATATTTAAAGAGGGTCACCCAAGGATCATTCCTGTGAAGTTTGGTGTAAAATCTGCCTAGTGGTTTAGGAGATGTTCTTTGAATGAAAATGTTGACACACGACGGACAAAATGTTATCATAAAAGCTCACCATGAACAGGTTGTGCTCAAATGAGCTAAAAACAGTTATCTGAATTTTATTTCGATATGGAACAGTCCAAAAAAACCTGTGGAAAAGATTTCGAGAATTATACAAATGCAAATGGTAACTAAAGGTTATAATAACACAGCCGAACAGAGCAGACTGAAAATTAAGTCCCTTCAAGATATGTCATATCAGGAACAAGAAGCAGAGTAATAAATCAGGGGAATCCCCCGTGGAAGATCACATCGAAGATATACTGACATGTTTGATACTCAACCTGATATTAAGCCAGCATGCATCATCGATTCTGACGGAGATATGTTGAATAAGACAGGAATTAAAAGTTTAGAATGTCACTGTTTCAAACATACTGGGGTGATGATACATGCTTTCCACTATTTTTCATTTGTATCGGCGTTGCAGTTTGACCCAACTTTTGAACGTCCTGAATATCCAATCAAATGTTGCGAAAACTTTCCTGCCAGTAGTCACGAATGAATAAATCCTAACTTTCCATCGGCTAATTTACGATAAATTCCCACTACACTAGTCATAAATGAGTAGATGCAACATCCCAACAATAAAGCAGACAAATTTGTAACAGGTTTGGAATACTTACGGCAAATTTAATAAGGGAATAACAATTCGCACAAAATTAGAGCTTTTGTATATGCGCAACACTATTGAAATAATTTGACATGACATTTGATATGTTAAAAAACAATAAATTTGACGTTTTGCAACGATGTAAATGAACATACTTTTTACATTTGAGTGTTTTTTGTCTTATAGAACAATCAGTGAGTATCATGCTACGGTTGATTTAAAAATCCAATATGTTGTCATTGTCTGCCAAATTTTGATCAGTTATAATTCTCATTTATTTTTGCTTTATTTCTTTCACTTTGTCGAGACTCTTAATTGGTAGTTGCATTTTTTGCAGTCTTTTTGGTGTATCTTGTGTTGTTGTTTTCATTGATGTCACTGACTGCCTGTTACTTCAGGTCAACTTTTTAGGATAGAACAAACATTTTTGAATAACTTCAACAAACCAAAGGCATCATTTATGCTTTTCTAAGTTAACTTGTACTTATACAGTAAAAGTATTAATATTAGGTGTAACAAGAAATGTCTTTAAAAAAGACAATTGGCGTCGAAATTAATATTAAGACGTCATTTAAAAGTTACCTAAACAGACGGCCAAGATGACCCCAGATATTTTGGTCCCCACCAACATTAGGAGACTTATCGGACCCCAGATTTTTTGGACACTATAAGAAAACTTATTGGACCCAAAAGTTAAATCATTAATATCTATGCGGTGAATAAACCAATCATACAGCTCCATGTTTCTACCAGTGATATATGAATAAACAAAATAATTTAGTTTAACATAATTCTTATCTGAATTTGTCAAGCCAATTTGACAAATTAACAATGTAGGAAAATAATTTCGGGAATGAATTAAAAGTATTATGTATCAGACGAGTCTATATAGTTATTTGTAGTACCTGTAATTTACCATTCATGTTAGTTATCTAATATAAAAACGATTTGAAGTCAAATAAGTATTTATACTGTGTATCCCAATAAAAAGCAATAGTCAGGGATCATTCAGCGATTTTTGAAATGTTAAGACTTTATTTTTGATAATGCAAACATAAAAATTCATAAGACTATGACAATTTTAAATTATATTAGTTGAACTATGATATATCAAGGGTTCCTGTGTATAATTAGTATTGCAAATTGTGTATTCATGCTACGCGAATAACAATTCGATATATTCCGAATCTTCTTTCATAACATTTTATCTATGGAAAATGTAGCATCTTTTTACAGATTAAATAACATGTACTGGAGAAGTTGATAGAAAGATGCAATTATAAATAATTGTTAATAAATCGTAACCACAATTTTAATTCAAATTAACAGTAAGTTTATAAATATAAATTCCCCATTTATTGAAATTGTTAGGCTTATGAATCTCTGAATGCTATTATTGATGCATGTTTGAGTATATTAACACAGCTATATACAACGGCTGCTAGCTGTTTCTGTAATGTGATGCTACATGGAACGGCAACTCTATGAATGAGATTTATGAATGGGAACATTGCACAATTGCTATTTATAGAGCTACCGCTTATATAGATGTAGGCTAAACAAAAAAGTTATTTTGATACGTGAATGAATATAGCATTCTGCTTATGGCATACAATGAGAAAAAACGTTCATAATTAGCCTCAGTTCTAGAGTATATGTCGAGAATATGTTTATAACTTCATTTTAACCGCTTATGTAAATAATTATGTAAATTTTTAATCCCCAAAAGTATGCAACAGTTATTGCCATACGTTCAACCATTGTTTGAAGTTTGCATTCCCTAAAATAAGAAACTTTGCCTATTTCTATTGGCATTCAATTTTCCCGCTGCATAATTATCGAAAGAAATCTAGGTCAAAAGTGATCTTAAACAGCTACGCCGAAAAAAACAAAGTACTAGACAAGAAATGTAAAGTATTTTATTATAGTACATCATTTGCTGTGTATTTGATACATTTTTGTGTGTTTTATTAAAGAGAAACCTGCAGACTGCTCCTGTGGATGCAAAGCCGAAATAGAACGATTGTCTAAAACCTGCAGACTGCTCCTGTGGATGCAAAGCCGAAACAGAACGGTTGTCCAAAACCTGCAGAACATTGATTCTGAGTTTACTACTACATGGTATTGGATAACCGTTGTATGTATTATAGGTTATCAGTTCAATGCTGTGTTCTGCATAATGTTCATATATGATAAACAATTTATTCTAACCTGAAGGCAGGTTCAATTAAATCAAATGATTGTATTACTAGTTTGCTTTGTTTATTGTATGTTCCTGGTGTGTTCTAATTGTCAACTGTTTTTTTTTAGCTGTACAATCAGAGTCAGCAGAAACAGTCGTCCAACAACATCAGCAACTTACAATTTCTTCAAGTATGTGAGCATGTAATATTGTGTTATATTTACAGTTTCATGACTATCAATGGCACAGTTCAAGTTCCATAAGCAATTGATCAAGTTTCATTGATTCAAATAAGTTCTAATTCCATAATCAAGTGATGAAAATTAATAAAAAAATTCAACACCAGCTTTGCGCCAATGTCACACTGTCATACACGACTTTTGTTTTGCCATAAAACTCTTCTAGTATTGATTGGATTGTTTGTATCATGTGATTTTGTTCCATGTAATCAGTATTATTAAATGACATTATTCAAATTGCTATTTATGAAGCTTCATATGAATTATCAGTGTTTTTTTTTTTACAGGAATCTCCAAGACAAGGGCAACCACAGATTCCTGCAACAGAGGGTCTTGAGCAATGGCAGCCAACCAACCAGCCTCTAACACCACAGCCTTGGACAATTGGTTCAAACAAAACACCAGACAAACCCCAAGATGTCTTACCGCCATCTGGATCAGTCATCAACAAGAAAACAGTACCTACATATAGTGGCTTTACAAGGTAATTTTGCAGAGGAATTATTGCTATTTTCTGGTAAATTTCAAGCTTGTTGCAAAATTGCACTATATTAACATAACTAGTCACCTTCTGTATTTGTATGATAAGAAAAATGTACAAAAAAGTTAATTACAATATTAGTAGTGCTGTGACTGTGTTAAAAACTGTCTTCATGTGAAGACTTCAAGATGTACACATTGCTGTTGGATAAGAGAAAGTAAATGTAGACTCGTATACTGGATTTCCAAGAACTTTATTAATACTAGGCTTACACATTTGTTAATAACCCGTTTTCTTCACGTAATTTTACTTTAGTCCCAGTTAGTGGAAGATTTTGCGAGGTTTCGTGTTTTATCCAGACCCAGGCCACGCCCCTTTATTGATCCGCTACCCTGCCTTTTTCAATGGCAATTAGCGCCTCGTGCCCTCTTATCTATCGGCTGTATTGATTGTTAACGAGGGCCCTTTGTGATGGCATATTATTATAATCCAATCTGTGACCAACTGATAAGTTCAGCAGAAGGGGCAGTCAGATTACGAGTTTGTGTCCAGATACAATAAAAACATGCTGTTTTTGTTTTAAAAATGAGCGTAAATGGTCTGCTTTAACGGCCTTGTTTTCATATGCAATTTCTAACATGTTTTTGTTTCGTGAATTTTTATAATAAACATGATAACAAAGGGCATAAGGCAGAATGCATAGACTCAATGTCGTCTTTATTCATAAACTATAATCATTAATCAAAATAGTAGTAGCAAGGTCATCATCAACAGCATAATTCATATAAACCGTAATGATGAAAATAAAAATATTTCCCACAATAAAAAAGATAACAAATAAAAATTATACCAGTGTAATAGGATTTTACCAATTATAAACATGATTTTAACTTGACCATAAACTGTTTTAATTTAAAAGTTGTCTTGTTTGATTGCCCATTGGAAATATTTATGAATATTAAATAAATAATTTTTCTGATCTTTACGAATAATATAACTCAATAATTAGAAGAACTTATTATATTGGAAAATTAAAATGTGTTAATAAACTGACTTAATAATCATTAAATATATAAAAGGAATCAGTCAGTAATACTTCAAGAAAAAACTATTTAAATCTAATGTGCCCTTTTTAACAGTGTCATCGCGCACAAAATGCCCTTTTCCAAATCAAGCGCCATGCCCTTCTGCCCTTCTAGATTAAACACTAGGGGTTTGGGCGAGAGGAGTACACAAAGGCAACAAAGCGCCTCTTTAGACGCCTGTACAAAGAGCAGGAATGGCAGGGCCACATGCTAACTGGCGCAAAGGCCAACAGTAAATACGATGGCAGGCCAGCAATAAAGGACCTGTCCAAAATGAATACAATATACGGTAAATTTGGTTTTAATTACGAAATAATTTTCAATTTACCGTTATTTATCGGTAAATAAACAATGATTTGGAGTTCTGATACGTAGAAATTCAACCATGAGGGCAGAAATTTAACCATGTGTATGCTAGCCAGAGTGGTTTAATCATCACAGTTCTGACAAATTTGTTTTGCAATTGGGACTTCTTGTAGAGTTGTTTATTGGTAGTTATACAAGATAAGTTTGTTCTTTGTCTATAGAAAAATTAGCGAGCATCATGTTAGAATGCAAAATAACTCTCTTGATTATCTACTAATGTATTGGTTATGAGAAATGTTGCTATTTGATAAACTTTTTTGGTTTGCTGTTGTTCATGAAGAAGACCAAATCATAATTACATTTATCAACTTTTGCAGTAGTACGTAAAACACATTTATTTCATTTCTATGGAAAACAAGAAAAAAATGCGGAAACCGCATTAAAGCCGGATTTTTATTTTGCTGATGGAGGTACTTGTACAAAGCTCTAGCGGCCATTTGTGCAGTGAAGTGGAAACATTTGAATAATTTTGGTAGAGGACCACCAAACGAACATTTGTGTGAAATTATTTGAAAAACTAGCCATAGAAGAAGAAAGTGGCGTTTGGACATATTTCTAAATTGGCGTTTAGATATATTTCCGTTTCTAGCTCTGGCGGCCATCTTGTGCAGTGAGGCAGAACCATTTGAATAAGTTCCGTAGAGGACCACTAAACGAACATTGGTGTGAAATCATTTAAAAATCTAGCCATAGGTTTAGAAGAAATTTTTTTAAACATATTTTCATTTTTGCTCTGGGGCCATCTTGTGCAGTGAAGAGGAACCATGTTCACAGGTTTGGTAGAGGACCTTGCAAGGAACATTTCTGTAAAGTTTCATGAAGATTGACCAAGAACTTTAAAAAATATGACAGGAATTCGAAACTTTAACGCAAATTATTAACGACATCGCAACGCCCGCCCGCCCAGCCGACCGGTTTTCCTTAATCTATAAGCCAAGATTTTTCGTTGAAAAAAACACCATTGAGAACGGATTTCATGAATGCCATTCAAATTATTGAATAAGATTTTTATGTAATATTGTGCGCGCTTTTCAAAGATCATGCAGGACCAGTACAGGGTAACGCCTGTGCAAGTTCGAGAGAAAATCCGGGACCTCCTGAAGCTGAGCAAAATCAAAAGAAAACTGTGAAAGAACACTTTATTTCTGGTGGCATACAGGAGTACAAGGTGATGCCTGTGCAAGTTCGAGAGAAAATCCTGGACCTCCTAAAGCCGAGCAAAATCAAAAGAAAACTGTGAAAGAAGACTTCATTTGTTGTGGCATACTGGAGCAGTATAGGGTGAATGCCACACAAATTATTGAATACGACTTTAATGTAATACTGTGCACGCTTTCCAGAGATCATGCAGGAGCAGTACAGGGTGATGCCTGTGCAAGTTCGAGAGAAAAAATTCCGGGACCTCCTGAAGCCGAGCAAAATCAAAACAAAACTGTGAAAGAACACTTCATTTCTTGTGGCATACTTATTTTCAAATTGTTTCAATGCATATTTAAATACAGGTATCAGGTCAGACTTATCAGTTTTACTTAAAAAATAGTTTTTACTTTGAACAGAGCCTCTGGAATTCCTATATTTTCATTTCTTGTAGGTTTTTTGTATACTGTTTTCGTGATAGTAAAATCAATATACGTGGATCGTATTGTCGTCAACGTCTTTTTAAATACTTTCTTTACAGGAATGTAAAATTAACATTTACTTATAAATGGACATTTGTTGCTTTAAACAGAGTCTTTTGACTGCCTATATTTGTTTTGTATAGGTAGCATTCATGAAAGGGCTAATGGTGTAACATATGTATGTGTGTATTATGTGTATCTATTGAATTAAGATTTAATTTAATACAATTAATAAGTAGCTAAAATAATCATGTTATAACTAATAAGTATTTTAATAATATGTATTATGTATTGTTGTGTACTGTATTATACAAGTACATGTATCTTACACTTGTGTAGAGATTATTTACTGAAAACCTTTTTATATGAATGAGCAAGCATTTTTATTTTTAGCTGTTTTAATGGACTGAATTTTGATACTCCTAAGTATTTTGGTTTCATATACATGTATGTAGCATGGTTAAGGCTTCTGTTGAATACAAAATATACTAATTTCTACTTAATATTTTGTTAAATAAACGTGTACAATTGTAAAACTGAACCCCCACTAACCAATCAAATCAAACGCATGGGTAGAACATTCCTATGCAGAGCAGACGGTAGGCAGACAAGTTTTGTTTCACTCACGTGTAAGTTGTTATTGTTTTCATGTCGATAACCATTCAGTGAACACCTTAATTAACATTAAATATGAATAAGAAGTATGTTATATTTATTTTAAACGTTCTATAACAAAAAATAATAACTTAAACTATGAACTATAATGCATTTTATTTTAAATGGAACTCGCACCTGCTGAAAAAACTATTTTCTACATCGTGTTAAATAATTGTTCATATTGGCCCGAACCTGTTTCAATTTAGAAAATTTCTTGCACAGTTACACTTTTTAGCCTGCAAGTAATCATTGAGAATTGAAAACATTCCCATGTTAAACATTTTTAAAAAATATGGAATAGATTATGTGCCTAAACGTATAGACGAATCGCCCTCAGATTTGTACCCGTGTCTGGGAAAAGAATGAAGTCGAGGTACCGGTGAAACATTGATAAATTAAAAAAGAGGGCCCTGAGGGCCCTAGGACGCTCATCTAAGACCTTGTAACCCAATTGGAATTTGCATCCCCGAGGCGTGGCTTATTTTTATCCCAGGGGCATAAGTCGAACAACCTTGAACAAACCTCTGGGCCTTGCGGTTTCAGGTAAAGAGTTTTTAAGTCATTTTCCTATTTAAGTCTATATAAACCATGTGACCCCTCGGGGGGGGGCAGATTTGACCCCAGGGGCATAATTTGAACAATTTTTGGAGAGGACCACTATGCAATGTTCCATACCAAATATAGGAAAGCTGTGGGCCTTGCGGTTTCAGGTAAAGATTTTTTAAAGTCATTTTGCTATTTACGTCTATATAAACCATGTGACCCCTCGGGGGGTGGCCAGATTTGACCCCAGGGGCATAATTTTAACAATCTTTAGAGAGGACCAATATGCAATGTTACGTTACAAATATAGGACAGCTGTGGGCCTTACCGTTTCAGAGAAGATTTTTAAAGTCATTTTGCTATTTAAGTCTATATAAAACTTTTGATCCCCGGGTGTGACCAGTTTTGACCCCAGGGGCATAATTTGAACACTCTTTGAAGAGGACCACTATACAATGTTACATACCAAATATGAAACCTCTAGGCCTTGCGGTTCCAGAGGAGAAGAATTTTAAAGTCATTTTGCTATTTAAGTCTACATTAACCATGTGACCAATAGGGTGTGGTCTGTTTTGACCCATGTGGCATAATTTGAACAATCTTTGTAGAGTACCACTAAAGGATGTTAAATACCAAATACAAAACCTATGGGCTTTGCGGTTTCAGAGAAGAAGATTTTAAGACATTTTGCTATATAAGTTTATATAAACCATATAACCCCCTGGGCGTGGCCAGTTTTGACCCCAGGGGCATAATTTGAACAATTTTTGTAGAGGACCACTATAGGATGTTACATACCAAATATGAAACCTCTGGGCCTTGTGGTTTCAGAGGAGATTTTAAACGTCATTTTGCTATATATTCTATATAAACCATGTGTCCCCCGGGGTGTGGCCCGTTTTGACCCCAGGGGGCATAGTTTGAACAAACTTTGTAAAGGACCACTAAAGGATGTTACATACCAAATATGAAACCTCTGTGCCTTGCAATTTCACCCCAAAACACGTTTCGTCCTGGGACGATTCGCGCCGAAATAGGTTTCACCCTGAGACGTTTTGTCCTGAATATTTCAGCAATTCGGGTATCACAATTTGCAATAATGTGAATCAATAATGTGAATTGAATTAAACTAAAAGTGAACATTCCGAAATAATTATATGCCACATTCACTTATTTTAAAAATTACCAGTATCCAGTACTGTATGACAGATGAGGACGAAAAGCATTTATTTTTATCAGCACATTTAACAACTTTAACAAAACTAAATATGATAATACATGCATATACATGTATATTAATGAAACATTTTTTTAAATAAAAAAAGAAAACAAAATCAGGTATCCATATTTATTAATGTTGATTAGAATATTTCAATTATAGGAACATCACAACATTGTTCTGATTACCTTTCAGTATTCCTAAACTAAACTACTGAAAGAGCGTGACCTCATGAAGTAGCTCTTTATCTGATGCTGCAAGCCGTTAGCAACACCCATAGCAATGGGGTCTTTTTTTGTTAAATCGTCTTTGACATGCAGCCGAACTGCGGTTTCTGCATAAAAAGCGTGTTACACAATTGACATGAGGACTGTATCATCAATCGATACTAGCATATCTGAACAATGCAAGCTCATTCGCTAGTGTATTAATCAATGAACTGGAACAAAAAGACGCTGACATTTTACTATTACTTTCACTTTTGATCAGAACATTACTTCCAATACTTTATCAAAGGGTTATTGGAGCGTTAGTTTGTGAATACAATATGTGTTCAATAATGATTTTGAACAACTCTTTCATTCAGAAATAATATAAATGTTGATTTTTTTTTGTTTTGTTTAATAAATGAGTAGCTCTATGAACATTCGATGTTACGTGCTAGACACGACACAAGTGTGAGTAGGTTAACTGACCGCCGTGACATGACTGAAATACTGTTAAAAATGGCGAAAAATCCCAACAAACAAACAAACTATTATAGTAACTAGTCGATTTTTTAAACATCTACCACTTGACCATTAATGGGAAGGTGGAACGTGCAACAGATTATTTATCGTGCAATTAGTTTTTCACGTCCATTTTTTTCCAAATATTTTTTTTCACTTCCAATTTTTAACCTTAATTAGTTTTGTTAAACTACTAATTCTTATACAGTAATAAACTGTGTTACCGTATTTGTGCCTTTTTGCTTTACCTGTTTAGATTACTTATTAGCAAAAGCCATTTTCCCACAACATCAATTACGGTTCCCTGCAAATAAGCTAGCAGTTAACTATATATAATTGAAGTTTTATTATGAAAGCACAAATAATCTGGAAACAGAAAAGTCAAAACAGTCATTTAACATGACCGTGTAGAGTTGTTCGGATTTTATCGTTAACCGTTTGGAACGGTGCTTTTTAAATAAATTAAATTTAAATTTAAGTAAATTTTATCCCCGAAAATTTCTCCCAGAGACAAAAATGAAAAACAATTGATGGCAATTCGTCCCCTTAATGCAAAAAGGTACCATCTAACATTTGAGTCAGTTTCCTGGGAAGAACCAGTACTTCGTGTCTTTGGGAAGAACCTGAGAATGCTACCAGAGTGGAACCCAGGACCTCCTGGTCACAAGGCGGACACCATTTGTGTTGTTATAAGGCCTTGTCTAAGGACATCCAGACAGGGCTCTAACATTGCGATATTGAAATGAGCGCTCTGACCTATACACCAACTCATGAGATTATTGTGTAATTCTCGTGTAATTGTGTTATTCTCTTTGACCTTTACACCAACTCATGAGATTATTGTGTACTTCTCGTGTAATTGTGTTATTCTCTCTGACCTTTACACCAACTCATGAGATTATTGTGTAATTCTCGTTTTTTGTAAGTCTGGCTAGAAACACCAAAAAACATTACATTCATCCCTTTAAACTGTGTCTGTGTAATGTTGCAGACAACACAGAACCTGTCAGACAGTCAGACACCACTGACAAAAAAATAAAGGATGTGTGACAAAATTTTATCACGCACAGTAATGCTAGTTAGACTTTAGTTCATTAAATAAAGGAATTAATACTGCAACAATTAGCTGTATGCACTATGTTATGCCAAATAACCATTAATTAACAGTGTATGTCGTGTTTTTCAACATAATCATGGTGTATACAAATCATTGAGTCTGACAGCTGATTTAGAGGTTTCGTGGAGTCTGATGCTGAGTTTGGATGTGCTGCGCCTATATGTTATTTCTACACATATATTTTGTTTTATTAGAGCATCAAGTGACATCTTCGAAAGAACTCACATTTCAAAACTTCTGTTGCTACAGAACCAGGGACGAGTCGGGGAGTTCAGGAACCAATGTCTTGATGATATCCAATTAGAAGGTGAGAGGAAAACAACGAACTGCATTCATTCTGGTACAGCGTATATCAGAAATAGTAGCCCTAAAGAAAACTGAAAGTGAAAGTAAAGTTTGACAGTTCATCATAAAGTGCCGTTAGTTTGCATGCTTTACAAGTTTGAACATTCAGAATGATCCATTTTGTGGATTTTGGGTTTGTGTAAATACCCCCGTTAAAGCTCGTCTGTTTTTAGAAGAAACTGAGTCGGGTTATTGTCATAGCCTTCGCTTTGTTGGCAGCATCGACACCCAAAACTTTTAACATTGGCCATAATTCAAAATCTTTTTAAGAGATTCAAATAAAACGCGGCATACATATTGCCAGTGACAAAACATACCTGTTAATTAACCTAGAATATTTTAAATAACCAACTGTCTTCTTTCATTTACAGACGTTGTGTTTACTAGATCGCAAAACCCAGAAAACTATGAAAAAAACCCTGATATTGATATCGATGCAGAAGGGTTAAGCTGCCCTGCAATAGTGGCTGATACACTTAATGAGGCAGCCGAGTTTTTCCCCAATTTGGAGACAAGCAATTGGTAACACCAAAAAGAGGAAGCCTGCCATAACTACACAAAAATGTTCATGGACTGAAGAAGAGGAAAACGAAATTAAAGATCTCTTCCAGACATTCTTCAAAAAAGTTCAAAGACCAAAGCCCTCTGACTGTTTAAAGGCAATCGATTTGAGCAAAAAACGAGGTGGAGTGATTTTCAAAAGAAAGAAAGATGTATTGATTAAGAAAGTATTTAGCATGGTAGACAAACTGAAGTAGTTCTGAACCATTTTCTTATAAGAAGGATCAGTTCTATGGGTTATTGTTCTTACCTTCAGGATGTGAAATAGTGTGATGTGCTTTGAAAAAAAAATGAACAAAATTTGGTTGAAAGAAGACCCTGTGTTACACTGTAACTGTGGTTATATGTAACCATTTCCTGTGTTTTAGAACAATTTAATGTTGAAATGTGAGGGAATTTATTGCTTTTGTGTTCAAATACTTGTTCCTTT
This sequence comes from Congeria kusceri, assembly GCA_027627225.1. Taxonomy (NCBI): domain Eukaryota; kingdom Metazoa; phylum Mollusca; class Bivalvia; order Myida; family Dreissenidae; genus Congeria; species Congeria kusceri. The sequence continues at coordinate 26,973,231 of CM051031.1, read as the reverse complement.
TTCACTAAAACTGCTGGGCAGATTGTTTTGGCAGAAATTAAATAGCAAAAGGCAATGGTTAGTCAGAAAAGGTAAGAAATATATAATACGTTAAATGGTTGGTTGTTAGCTCGACTTTTCGAGAAAATGCAAGCTATTCTACTCGCCCCGTAGTCGGCGTGTGAGCTAGGTTTAAGGTTTTCGGTAAGCTAGTTTCTCAGGAATGGCTTAAGGGATTTCATTCAAACTTAAAATATTTATTCCCCACATTTAAATGAACCTATAGGCCAAGTTTGGTAACTCTAGTTTGAAATTTGTCGAAATTATGGGGGGGGGGGGGGTTTACACTTAGACAGGTTTAAGTTTTTCGGTAAGCTGGTTTCTCTGGAATGGCTTGAGGGAGTTCATTCAAACTTATTCCCTATATTAAACTGAACTCATAGGCCAATTTTGATAACTCTAGTTTGAAATTTGTCAAAACTATGGGCATTTTGACACTTAAAAATTTTGAGAATCGGTCTTCATACATAAATACGCTAAAACAAAACTTTACTCGTGATTGAATTTGTGGTGGGTTGGGTGGGGTCAAGGTTAAAGTCACTGTTACTAAAAATAGAACAAAAATCTGCTTTATAACTCGAGAACGAATTGAAATATTTTAATAACATTCAATTTATAGATACTGTATAATGAGACATTGCATGAGATTGCATATGGGGTTAGTTGGGTCAAGGTCACTGTTTTGAAATTTATAAAAATGCTTCCACTCAGTAACTCAATAAATAAATTAAATGTGTTTAATTGGCCCCTGCTATACAGTTTGTTTTAGAAAAATGCCAGAAACTCTGACAAGCACAAGAAAAGTCTAGCGCGCTGTGCTCAGACAGCTCTTGTTATTATTATGATAACCCCTCAATGTTAATGTTCTCCATCATATTGATTTGATGTATTATATCACTGAGGATATCACATTTATGACAAATATGACACAAAAGAATGTTTACATCTTCCTAACCATCATAATCAACTTTGAAACCAATTGTTATGTTATGAACAGTATTCAGTGGTGTAGTTATTCCTATCTTTCTAAGTAAGGCATTAACATTCTGCCAAAATGAATCAACATAAGGACGTTCTATGATAAAATGTTCAAAAGTTTCTATTTCTCCACAAAATGAACAACACTGGGAGTTAAACTTTTCCTTTTGAAAAGACTCATTTGTAGGTATAGTTCTATGTATCATTTTGTATATCATTTGTCTGACTTTTGTATTAACAATGACTTTATGCAACATGTTGTAAACAGAGCACCATTTTATTTTCCAGTTAAATGTGGTTTCACAATAAGAATGTAGATATGGTGGTTTAAAATGTTTTTGTAATATTATGTTTCGAATTTCGTTTTTTTTTTTCTTCCAAATTTGCATTTCGATAAGGTTTTTACATTGGGTGATCTAGACTACTTAGATTTGAGTAGTTTTCCATTGTGTGTGTTTGTCCAAATCTCTGGGACTGTACTTGTGAGTTGCATAAAAACTAATGTTTTTAAACAGACATAACTAATGGGGTGTATGCCCGACTCTCTGGGACCATACTTGCAAGTTGCATACAAGAACTTTCAGTATTTTTAAATGGACATAATTAGTGGGGTGTTTGTCCAAATCTCTGGACAGTACTTGCGAGTTGTATACAAGAACTTTGAATATTTTCAAATGGAGATAATTAGTGGGGTGTTTGGCCAAATCTCTGGGACCATACATGTGAGTTGCATACAAGAACTTTAAATAATTTCAGATGGACACTAGAGATTTGTCACAGGAGTGGCAGCGGGCCCCGAATGATAGCATGTTTGAAGGTGAGGAACCGTTTTTCTATTTTTAGTAACGGAGACCTTGACCTTGATCCCAACCACCCACTATGCAATCCCAAGCGATGTATTGATAAAAGGTATCTATGTATGAAGTTGAATTACAATAGCTCAATTTGTTATCAAGTAATTGAGCGTAAACCGTTTTTCTATTTTTTGTAACGGTAACCTTGACAGTGACACTATCCACCCCCTATTTTATCCCAAGCCAGGTCTCAATATAATTTATCTATGGACGAAGTTTCATTAAAATATTTCAATTCGTTCTCAAGTTAGAGAGCTGAAACCAAAAGTTGACTCCGTCTGAAAATGAAAAATTAACAAAAGGCAATAACTCCAGAATTATGAAGTGCAGAGTAACGGTTCTTGTGCACTGCACTTCTCTTCAATGAGATCTATCTACCTATGAAGTTTAAAGTTAATATCTCTTATAGTCTAAGAATTTGCTCCAGGCAAAAACGAAGTATGAAAAATTAACAAAGGGCAATAACTCCAGAACCATGAAGTGCAGAGTAATGGTTCTTGTGCACTGCACTTTTCCTTAATGGGATCTATCCATCCATGAAGTTTCAAATTAATAGCAGAAACGGTTTTGAAGTTATGAAAGAAAAACATGAAACTTGTGGACGAACAGACGGACTTGTGACCATACTTGTGAGTTACATACAAGAACTTTAAATATTTTCAAATGGCATAATTAGTGGGGTGTTTGTCCAAAGCTCTGGGAATACTTGTGAGTTGCTAAGTTTCTAATATCATCAAATGGTTATCGTTCAATGGATAGGGTTGTTTGTCCAAATCTAGTTTGTTGTTGTATTTTTGATATTGATTAAATTCTAGTCTTTCTTAGCTCGACTATTACAAGAATAGGTGAGCTTTCCTACTACCCCAGCATCCGCGTCTGAATTTGGTTAAAGTTTTTATTCAAAAGTCTTGTAACTTCAAACCTACATAAGTTATTCACTTGAAACTTGGAATATACCTTTGTTATTAACTCCAGTGTCAGGGGCAACATTCCCCATAACTCCGTTTTGTATTTTGACAGAGTTATGCCCCTTTTTCACATAGATTTTCTTGTTTAAATTTGTATTCAAAAGTTTCGTAACTTCAATACTACAAAAGCTTTTCACTTGAAACTTAGAATATACCTTTGTTATCAACTCCAGTATTAGGGGAACATTCCCCATAACTCTATTTTGTATTTTTCACAGAGTTATGCCCTTTTTTCACATAGATTTTCTGGATAAAGTTTATATTCAAAAGTTTTGTAACTTCAAAACTACATAAGTTATTCACTTGAAACTTAAAACTAACCTTTGTCATCAACTCTAGTATCAGAGACAATATAACCCATAACTCTATTTTGTATTTTGACAGAGTTATGCCCCCTTTTCACATAGATTTCTGGTTAAAGTTTATATTCAAAAGTTTTGTAACTTCAAAACTACACAAGTTATTCACTTGAAACTTAAAACTAACCTTTGTCATCAACTCTAGTATCAGGGGCAACACTACCCATAACTCTTATTTTGTATTGTGACAGAGGTATGCCCCCTTTTCACTTAGATTTTGTAGTTTAAGTTTATATTCAAAAATTGGGTTACTTCAAAACTATATAAGTTATTCACTTGAAACTTGGAACTAACCTTTGTCATCAACTCTGGTATCAGGGGCAACATTACCCATAACTCTATTTTGTATTTTGACAGAGTTATGGCCCTTTTTCACTTCGATTTTCTGTTTAAAGTTTATATTCAAAAGTTTGGTAACTTCAAAACTACATAAGTCATTCACTTGAAACTTGTAACTTACCTTTGTCATCAACTCTAGTATCAGGGGCAACATTACACATAACTTTGTTTTGTAATTTGACAGAGTTATGCCCCTTTTTCACATAGATTTTAAGTTTATATTCAAAAGTTTTGTAACTTCAAAACTACATAAGTTATTCACTTGAAACATGTTTTTGTGTCCATGTTACATCATATATTGGTACGGCATGTATCCAAGTTACACCATGACAATTGGTTTGACAATGAAAGTCTATATAACATTTCTGCAGTAAAATAGTTTGTGGGGTGTTTTTCAGCTAACTGTTACTTAACAATAGCTTATAAAATGTTCAGCTTAGCTATTTACATTTTGGCATATATTTAAAATATGGATGTATGTAACAAGACAACTATCAAGTAGATTAAACCTGTCCATGTTACATCATGGCCAATTTAAGAAAATTGAGTTTTTTATCATCTGTACATTATTTGTATGCACACTATGACTTTGTAAAATATCTCTGAAGTTTCACATTATGTAACTTTTTATTACAAATTGCAATAATCTGTGAGGAAATGGATCGTTTTAGTACGTGGTGTAATTTGACACTTTATTTGGTGACTGTGTTACATCCAAATTGTAAAATACATGTACACTTAGTGTAAATGTGTTAAAATTCTGAATAAAGTTTAAAGGGATTATGCATAGAAAAAATATGCAAGCAGCACTGAGGTTTCAGTAAATTCCATTAACAGCAGCCAGGAGGATGATCATGTTACATTTGGTTGTAACATGGACACCTAATGATAAATACAGACTTAAACATTCAATAACATGACTGTGATGCATACAGTTAACGTATATGGACATATAGTCAGGTCTTCAACTTTTTACCGTATATATGTCTAACCCAGTTATTATGCATTTCAGTTCATACAAGTTAAGAGAAAGGATAAAGCCTCCAGAGAAAACAGAGAAAAAAGGTTCTCCAAATAAATATAAAAGGTGGTTAGCTAATTTGAAATCCAATCCAGGACTTTACGAACAGTTCAATGAAAGGGACAGACTAAGGTGCAAATTATATAGAGCATCTATGACATTGGAAAAAAGACAGGAGTATAATGAAAAATCAAAACTAAGAATGCTTAAATGCGTGAAAAGAAAGGAAAGGAAAGGAAAAAAAATTCAAAACAAGGAAAACTGTGAAAAAAATAAAGGGAGTACTGGAGACTCAAAAACAGGGAGCAGCGGGCTAACCTGACCAGCCAGGTAGAAGCTAGAGAAACGACGACATCAGTATCATGAAATGAAAAAACTTTAACGTAAAGTAAAACTCGACTTTGAAGGGAAATATGGAAAACTATGGAAAAAAATTGTTGGTTTTCCATATACATGGAGTATTTGGACGGTATTTATTCCATACAGGCTGGAAAACGCCAGAAAGTGTTCCAGGGTTTTTCCATGGTTAACATTCCAGTGATGCTGGAATACCATGGAAATTATTCCAGCCTATTTCCATATACCATGGACAATAATCCAGCCTCTCTTTGTGTTTGAAATCGCATTCCTTTTATCGCTAGGCTGGAAAAGGCTGGAAACAGAGTCCGAATTCTCCAGCCTCCAACTTTCCATGGAATTCCATGGAAAACCCTGGGCAATGTACACCTGGGCAAGCAACAACTGTGTAAGTATCCAAGTGTTGTAGCAAGCGGTGATGTTGCTAGACGAAACAGTAAAATCTAGTTAACAAAGAAATAGCAGATTAGAATGATCCAAATTAGGCCAAGGTCAAGGTCAAAGTGAGGTGATATGGGCCAATTGGGAACAGTCATAAGTAACAACTGTGTAAATATCCAAGTGTTGTTGCAAGCGATGTTGGCGCTAGATGAAACGGTAAAATCTTGTTAACCAAGAAACAGCCTATATGAATTATTCTAAGTGCAAATTAGGTCAAGGTCAAGGTCTAAGTGAGGTTGGGAGATATGGGTGGATAGGGAATGGTCATAAGCAACAACTGTGTAAGTATCCAAGTGTTGTAGAAAGCGGTGTTGGTGCTAGACGAAACGGTAAAATCTACTTAACCTTGTTATGGATCGAAGGACGGATGGACGGACAGACACTACAATCCCTTTATGCCTCCCGCATCAAGATGCCGGGGGCATAAAACAGACAAAGGGCCATATTTCTGCCAATATTGGTCACAGCCAATATTCCTTCCTCTGCGATCACTTACACATTAAGGTTGTTCAGCTGTGAAAGTTTGAGTGAAATCCGCGCAGCCGTTAAAGCGGAGTCGAGTCCACAAAATTTCATGGAGTAAAGTCCACAAAATTTCATGAAGTATGTATAGTGCAAAAAAATGTCAAAGGGCCATAATTCTGCCAAAATTGGTCACAGTCAAAAGTCCTTCCTTTACGTTCACCTACACATTGACTTGTTCAGCTGTGAAAGTTTGAGCGAAATCCGCTAAGCCGTTAAAGAAGAGTTGAGTGCACAAAATTTCATGAAATATATGTAGTGTAAAAAATGTCAAAGGGCAATAATTCTGCCAAAATTGGTCACAGCCAAAATTCCTTCGTAAACAATCACCTACACATTAAGTTTGTTCAGCTGTGAAAGTCTGAGCGAAATCCATCTAGCCTAGCCGTTAAAGAGGAGTTGAGTCCACAAAATTTCATGAAGAGGAGTTGAGTCTACAAAATTTCATGAAGTATATGTAGTGGAAATAATGTCATAGGGTCATAATTCTGCAAAAAATGGTCGCAGCCAAAATTCCATCCTTTATGATCATTTACGCATTAATGTTGTGCAGCTATGAAAGTTTGAGCGAAATCCGCCCAGCCGTTAATGAGGAGTTGAGTCCACACAATTTCAGGATGTTCGTACATATGCTTGTTCGATGCTAATGCCTCCCACTTTGTGGGGACATAAAAAAAGAGCCAATTCATGCTTTCCTCTCAGGAGGTGAGAGTGTGGGCAAAAGAATTATCATAAAAGCATATCGGACATTATACAGAATGCTGAACCTCAGAGATGGTGAAAATCCAGATGACATAAAAGTTCTACTTTGTACATTCACAGGAAAAGCTGCTTACAACATAAATAGCACAACAACATCATCCGCATTCTTGGAAAGGTTTAACCTGCCTAACCAAACTTTAGGCTTTTATCAGTTGAACACATTTCAAACTAAGTACAGAAATTTATCATTACTATAGATGAAGTATTTATGGTCAGCAATTGCAAACTGTCATTCATTGAGACTTTCAGCTATTAATGGAACAACATTGCCTTTTGGCGGTAAGAGAATTATAGTTGTTGAAGCCAAATGCAGATTCATGGATATATATGAAGAATTTTTAACAGATACATCTCTTGCACCAGCCTTGTGGCAAACTCATTTCACAATGTTTGAGCTAACAGAGATAATGTGACACAAGTATTACCTCAAATTGTTGAATCGGCTAAAGTATAATCAAATGACAGAAGAAGACAGAAAAGACATTCTTAAATGCTCTGTAGACACAACAAATAAGAATTACCTGATTACTGTTCCTCACATTTTTGCTGAAAATTATTTTATGGACCAGTTCAATGACAAAATTAGTACTACATCAAGTGCAAAAAAAGCCACAATACCATGTCATTCTATTGTCAATTCCATCATCACACCTGAGGATGGCTTAAACAATAGTCACCTTGTATGATACAATCAACTGAATACAAACAAACGAGTAATTCTAGACCTAGTATTATATGGGTCACATTTAAAGACCTGACAATTGGCAGCAAGCACCGCAACAAGTACCAGTAAAACAGACTGTATCATGATGGAATAGATGCAACCTGGACCCCTGTCAGTGATGTTCAATGGACATTCCTAAGCAACCGATTGAACATCCAAAGAAATCATTTTCCCGTTGCAACCCTCTGCTGACAGATCAGTTTACAGAGCACAAGAAGTAACACTTAACAAAATAGCTATTGAGTAGTCACTAAGAAAAATAAGAAGGTACCTCATCTCCATTATGTAGCTTTAAGTAGAGTCAGACCTATAGATTACTTAAACATTGTTAACTGAATTGATTCAATGAAGGTCTGCATTCAGACGAAAAACTGAATTTGCATGCTTTGTCAGCTTTTTTCCTGAAAAGCACAACGCTTTCCAGTCGGCCAAGAGACTTCAAAGCCCCAACAAAGCATCCAACGTCAAAGGATGGGAAATCAGAAAAAACCATAAACAAATACTCCATTGTGAACGCAAGCAACTGGACTTCATGATGAAGTTGATCGTGCCACAAGAAATAGAACCAAAACATCCTAAAATGTTCTAAAAATATTCAATCAATGAACCAGTTAGAGATAAGTTCATAAAAATACTTTGCAAGGAATTTGAAACATATTTTCAAAAAGAACTTGTGACAACACATATGCATTTACATTTGTATTAATCACAATGTGTTTAGAATTACAGACCAGACTTAGATTTTCTTTTATGCAGCTAGAACGATACAACAGACATCTTTGGAATCTTCCAAAGGATTGGACAGTGTAGAATTGCAGTTTATAAGGAGATACTTCAGGTACGCCAAAATGTATACAGTATAAATGAAAACATAAGCCAATGACATCTGCATAGCAAGTTGTCAGCGACCTTATTAACTGTGAAATTTCTACAAAATCTTCCCACACAAGTCCATAGAAACTGACTTCAATTCAAAATTGTGTACATCAGGCAATTAATAAAGAGATAAAGAAAACTTAGCAAAAAGAACATGCACAGCTTGAAACTGTGAAACAGCATGAGTTTAGTCTGTTTTTGCTGCTCTGTACCACTTTCTGCCACTTTGCAATTCTGAAAAGATATATTTACCATCCTGTTTAATGTTTAATTTGCATGTATGTAACAGGTAGTGCTATTTTTTTTTTCGTACATAAATAGTATAATTGTCAAAGTACTTGTGTTAATATGTTCCTCATACAATACTTTGGTTTCCCTAGCACATGCATTCAGAATCTTCATGTCTTATCTATCTTTCTAGTTTTCCAACGTTTACATATCAACTCACCACAAATCCCTACAAGACATCTGGTAAACCCAGTCTGGTTTAACCATAGGATGGACAATCTTAATTTTCTACCTACGGATCGTCTTAAGGACAAACCAGAGGGCCGCACTAATTTGTGGTGTTTTAAAGAGTTCACGTCAACAATGTCCAAACATCGAAACTTTGCTGCAGGTTATTGCCATATTGGGAACACATTTTGGGAAAGATGTTGTGACAACAAATACATATTTACATTTATCACAATGTGTTACAAATTATGGACCATACCAAGGATACTGGTTATTCAGCTTTGAACCATACAACAGACATCTTGGGAATCTTCCTAACAATTGACAGTCTGTAGAATTGCAGTTTATGAGGAGATTCTTTAGCAATGCTGTAATGAGGCGCGTCATGGGAAAACCGGACATAATGCATGTGCGTAAAGTGTCGTCCCAGATTAGCCTGTGCAGTCCGCAAAAGGCACAGAGTAAAAATAGCTCTGTACAGTGTAAGTACATCTGTATCTATAAGGACGGCAGCTAAAGAGAATAACATATCTGCTTCCTTTCTTTATGGGCGCTGGAAAGGAGAAGTTGGTACATTTAAAACGAAAGTACCAGTAATGGTATTTAGTGAAAGAGACGAAGAAGCAATGGCAAATTCACTGAAGGATATGGGCTTAAGAATAATTGAGTTTTGGGATTTTGTTCAGTCAGTTGTGCATAAAGAGATTCGTTACGTACAATATAAGAACAGTAGACCTGGCAAAGAGTGGTTGGTTCTATGTTTTCATTACAAAAAATCATTTGCAGAAATGGAAGTACATAATGTTTCTGTTGCTTGATGCAGTAAATCTTCTCTACATGTATATTTCTTCTTGTCTGTGTATGGATTGCAGAAAATTTATTTGTATGCATTAATATTTTGGATAATATGTTCAAAGAATACCTTCAGATGTTTTGATGATAATGGAAACATAACACCATGTCTGTTCGTCCATTGGACACCATATTAAAAATGATTGCTGAGAAGAAATACTGGTAGTCCTTCATTGTACTACTAAATATGAACACCCATTGCTTTTCCTAACTGTACTGAGAAAATTTGGAAATCAGATGGTTGGGACTGGACCTCCATAATGAAGGAGAACATGTCAAAACAGCTGGCGAGGCAATTCAATATAAAGGGGCTAAAGGGAAAGAAGAAATTTGTTGGCCTTCAGCTGTTGTAGGTCACCACAGATGAAATATGTCCAAAAAGGTGCAGATAGGATGAAACTATGGCTGCAACCCTGTTTACTTTGACAACAATTTATAAAATTAATACTTGCGAGGAGACATTTCAAGGAACTGTAGTAATAATTTTATTTTTCATTTGCTGGCTGTTTATTATGATGCGCTATGCAAATACAAAAGACAGTGTTTTTCTATGTGTTGAAAATTTACTACAGATTTGTAACATTGTTTTCCAGATTATGCGGTGCATACCTGTACGTTTCACAGTGAGCAATCCCAAGATCACTGGATTCCACAAAGCCACAATGTATTAAACCACAAAGATCACATAATAAACATGTACCCGTATTACAGGTTTTAGACATTTTTCTTATTTCGAAAAAAAGAAGACTTTTCAATTTCTCTATGATGAACTTCACTGGATCAGCAATTATGTATTGATCATGAGAATGCTTCTATTTTATTCAAACCCTGTTAATAATTTAAAGCAAACATAACAAAGTAACCTTATTGTCACATATATTTGAATTTCATACTCAATATAATGGACGTGACAATTTTACTAATATAGAATCAATGTTTGCTTTAACACATCGACTTATTCCATGCCATAACAAAATGTACGTACTAGACTCAGTATTATGTTAAAGAAAGAATAAAGGATCTATGGAGAGAACACACCTAAGTTTGTCCATGAAAAACAAAGTTTCTCCACAGTTACACAGAAAGGTGGGAAAAAGTGCAAGAACAAGAACTGGAGGAAATGGAAGAGGGATTTCAGGGTGGAAATTACATGATCAACTTGAATATCCGTTATATATTAAAGACAGACTATTGGTAACGTTGCTGATAGAAAGATTGCTTTGTCCAAGAAACAAGTTGGAACAATAATAGCAGCCAAAACGAGCACCACATTATACACAGATGATACAAAAAAAGCAAGAAAGGACAGATGGTAAAACTCCTAAGTGTGTGGATTAAAAAGAAATATCAGACACATGTACCTCCACTGCTGATTTGAAAAACTTGATATTGATGTTTGCATATGTCTAAACAATCTTATACAAGTACAATGGTGGCCTACAATGGTGGCCTAAATTCCTCACCTTAGTATGGACATTGACTTAGATCAAGTGTATGTCAAGGGGTATGTACCAGTCTGACAAACAGGATGAAAATGAGGGCCTTATATCATTCATCTGGTTGATCTGCTGTCGTTTCTTACTGTCCTAGGTATTTCTTACATGCAAATAGAACGTGAAGTAATTTGAAATAGCTCACACTCATGCAATTCAACAAATTGATCACAACATTGCAAGTTTGGTCAAGATTGAAAGAAAAACACAAGTATCTTCACACACACAAGAATACAATCAACAAACAAGGAGAAATAACACTAGTGTGAATTGGCTGATCTGATTCTTTTTTAAGAAGACAAAAACAGCAAAACTAGTAAATGCATAATTAAGATGTTCCTTGATTAATTAGTATCTTCAAACAAACCATCACACACCATGTTACTTGGGTCATACTTGGATGAAAAAACTATAATTACCTGAGAGATGATGTCTCGAAGAACATGGATTTTTTCATCAAAATCTGGCAACAATGCACAGTCAGTCTGTAACCATAAATTGCTAAAATATTTTCAATCTATTTCACAAAATCAATGGTCCTTCCTTCAAAGCGACATTGACTGGAATAGTTGGACATACCGATATCTGTGACCTAATGCTAAAGGTCAAGGACTCTTCCTTCAAAGAGATATAGACCTTCTGCAACTTTGCAACACTGGCTGCACTAATCAATAACCCTTCAAAGTGATTTGAATTGCTATCAGCTCAATTTTTATTATTTAAATTGATGCTTTAAGTTATGCCTAGGTCACAGGACGCCTTCTGTGTGGGAATGTAGATGATTGCAACTTAAATTTATTGAAAGAGGTATCAATTCAAAGCAAGTCAGCCAGCTGTTGCCGACAAAACAGGGGGCTGCCCAGTGCCGCTTCAGGCACTGCAAGATACCCTGATGATAACTTTATATCGGTCAGTGCCTTTCCAGGCGCCAGCCGGTGCCAGGAGGGCGCCTGCATGGTTGCCGTTGAAATCAAATAATGTTTTTTAAGTACAACAATGCCCTGGACAAATATCTTGAGATTTCAGCAACACAACTGTTTGTTGTTGTGACACACTGCCTCATAATGATCTTCATTCCCACCAAGTTATTACATTCCTTACATGTTGGCAAAAATGATGCTTCCTACAAAAAGTTCATTCTAATATTTGATCTTTTAAGTGTAACCTTGGACCCACAGACCTTGACCAAGGAGCATGCAAGTGGTATGTGACACATCATCTGGTCATGGGAAAAAATAATCTGAAGTCATATTAAAATCCTTGAAGGCTTTTGGAAGTTATAGAGCTGAAAGAAAATTCCTTGACATTTGACCTTGAATTGTGACCTTGACCTTTGCCTGAGGACCATGGGAGTTGTACACGACAAATCGCCTGGTCATAGGAAATAATTATCTGAAGTAATATTAAAATCCTTCCAAACGTTTAAAAGTTATTATGGAGAAACAGAAAACCTTGACCTCTGACCTTGAATTGTGACCTTGACCTTTGACAGATGAGATGTATGAGACAAATTGTCTGGTCATAGAGAATAATAATCTGAAGTAACATTTAAATCCCTCCAGACGTTTAGAAGTTATGAAGTGGAAACAAACATAATTGACCTTTGACCTTGAATTTTGACCTTGACCTTTGCTCAACCATCATGGGAGTTCTACGTGACACAGTGTCTAGTCATATGGAATAATAATCTGAAGTTATATTAAAATCCTTCCTGGCGTTAAGAAGTTACAGAGTGGAAACAAAAATTCATGACATTTGACCTTAAATTGTGACCTTGACCTTTGACTGACAAGCATGGGAGTTATACGCAAAACATCGTCTGGTCATGGGGAAAAATAATCTGAAGTTATATCATAATCCATCGAGGCATTTAGAAGTTATGGAGCAGAAACTAAAATTCATGACATTTTACCTTGAATTGTGACCTTGACCTTTGACCGACGAGTATGGGAGTTGCACGCGACCCATCGCCTGGTCATGTGGAATAATAATCTGAAGTTATATTAAAATCCATCCAGGCATGGAGAAGTTATGAAGTGGAAAGGAAAATTCATTACCTTTGACATTGAATTTTCACCTTGACATTTGACCGACGAGCATGGAAGTTGTACGCGACACATCGTCTAGTCATGGGGAATAATAATCTGAAGCTATATTAAAATCCATCCAGGCATTAAAAAGTTACAGAGCGGAAACAAAGTCTGAACAGACAGACCCACCCACCAGTGCACCCACACACAGACAGACGGTGCGACCATAAAAATCAGACAGCCACGGCCCAGTCCCTGCAAACACAGTCCTGTGATCAGGAAGTGCCAGGCTTACGTGTTTTCGACCTCCCTGACCCCGAAAACAATTGCCTGTTTAACTTTTAACTATGTCTTAAACTTCGACGGGCGCCGTCCGATGAGCAAAATTATCAGCTGCCACCGCCCGATTGCAACTGATCACCGTCCGATTTGGGGTTAAACGGACACTGTCCGGCAACAGTTCCTTATTTTTGACATTATAAGACAGCTTCCATTCAAACAATTTTTCTTCAGGGCTTGTTTCAACTGCAGCTCAACTTGGTTTTCTAACACTCGCTTAATTTTTTAAAATATGTTTTGCATCAGCTTTTACAATTTATGACAGGCATTTTTCTAATGCTCTATGCCAACCTGAATTACTTATGGTTCTAATTTTTAATTTCGAAATACAATTTGCGTGTGAACGAGGCATTCTTTCAAATGATAATGACTTGTCTCACCATCAATATTAACTGAGTCCTAAGTTGCACATAAACATAAAACATTATAAGGTAAATTACAAATTCTTAAACCTTCAAATTTATATTGATCCTACAAGTGGTGTTACTGGTTTGATCTGGCCCATTTAATCTGTTCAGGTTGGTCAGATTGGAGATAAAAATGAAGTTTATATGTTGCTCCACTCAAGTCTGTTAAAGGGGCAATAACTCTAGTGTTCCTGATTTTATCTGGCCCATCATTGCACCAAGCCAAGATCTAATGGTCATAAACAAACTGTGCAAATATGTCACCATTGAATGAAAGTTAATTCTCTATTGAATCTAAAAGCCAATTGTTCATGATTTATGGATTTGATTCACAAACAAGAGGCAATAACTCTGGTCTCCCTGGTCTTATCTGGACGTCATTCGATTTTCACTGAGACCTTATGGTCATACACAAACACTGCAAGTATGGTAAAGATTATACAAAAATGAAGTCTCTATCCTTCACATAGTCCATTCTTTTCATTTTACATGTATCTCATAATCGAGAGCAATAAATCTGGTGTTTGTACCCCAATGTAAGCCATTAGTTGGACTATTTTGAAATCTTAGTGTCATGCAATAGCTGTGCAAGTTTGGTCAAGATCAGATAAATAGTGACATTTGTATGTTGCACGAAGTCCATTTAGCAAATGTTCTCATGAAAAAAGGGCAACGACTGGTGTACTTGGTCTGATCTGGCTTATTATTGAACTTCCCTGAGATTTTATGGCAAAACACAAACAGAATAATGAACGCAGGACAGTGCCTCAATACCAATAGCTTACCAAGTGAGGCTGAGCTAGAAACAATTAATAAACATTAACTTCTTAACCAAAACAAAACATGTACAAACAGTCAGGCATGCATTCACTAACACAAACTTACAATGGCATGCACTTAACATTCAATGTCATTGCATTGTCAAGATTCTACCATAACCCCAGTTAAACTCTCCTAGAATTAATGTAGTCTGTGCCAGGTCTCGAGATCTCAACAGGGCCCTGGTATTTCCACTAATCATTGGAAATGGCAAATTCTAAACAAAGAAATGTCCAATTTGACAAATAACAGGTTCTATGACATGTTGACTTTATTCCAAATTTAGCAATTCAGTGCATGTTTAGACTTTGTCCAGTGAGGACTTGTTAGAAGCGCCTAACGGACCAAACTGTCGTTGTATATATATCAAGGATAGATCTACATTGAATAAAACTGGAGTGAATATTACTTTCATTCATTATTTTTGCAGTTTAATGGAAATTTTGCTAGCTTTAAAGTTGATTTTGTTTAATATGTAACATTGTGAAACTATTAAAGATATGTTGCTTTCATGTATTTTGAATAATTTACGTGTATGTATGGGAATATTGCATTACAAGACGTGTCATTGGCAATTTTGTTTTGATGTGGTAATGTATATGTACGAATCATGGTTTGGTTTATTTGATGTAAGGAAATTAGGCTATTTGATTTTTGGTTAAATTAAACTGTAAATGCGGGCTGTCTGCATAATATAATAACGTTAATCATGTGAATGTCACCATGGGGATTATAATTATTAGATCCCAGTTTCCAGCGAGGCTGTGCCACAGGGTAGTTGCTTGAGCCAAGCGGAACCAGAGGGCAAGACAGAGCCAGGAAGTAGTTGTGGGCCAGAGAGTGCCAAGAGAGGAGTCTTTCGGACCAAGCAGTGCCAAGGTCAGTAGTGTGGTAAAGCTGAGTCGAGCAGTCGATTGGGCCAGGCAGAGCCAGGAAATAGTTGTGGGCCAGGCAGTGCCGAGAGAATAGTCGTTCTGGCCAAGCAGAGCTAGAAGGAGTTTCGGGCTGAGCAGTGCCCAAGGGTACCGGAAGTTGTTCGGATCTTGTGGAAGTGAAGGTGGACGGGTGGTGAGCATAACAAGTAGTGTTGACATTCAAGTCGGTCAGCTAAACCAATAAGAACATTTTTTATCATGAACATTCATTTGTAAGAAATTAGAACATTAGAGATTGTAATAGTTATTTGGCAAGAACTGTGCATATATGATTATAATAACCTGTACTAACCCTAGATTTAGATTATTTTTCATGTAAGCCAGTATAATCCTTTAAATTGTTTTAACTGGTATCTGTCTCCATTATCATTTCCATGATCAAGGCTCAAACCGCTTGTCAATATAACAGGAGCTTACTTTATTATCATAAAAAAATGTGTTGACTCAAATTAACTAAAATGAAGTTGTTTTTTTATTCGTTGTAGTTTTTCATTTTGTTGTTTCACAGAGGACAAGGATGATAAGCAATTTGACATATTGACCAAGTTTGAAGGAGAGAAGAATATTATAAATCATTCCAATACCAAGATCAGAACTACAGGTCGACATTCCATCTTTTGACAAGCCGATTCCACAGGTATTCATTTTTTTTCAAGAAATAATTATATTCGAAAATATTGACAAAATGTACGCTAAATTTCCTATTAACACAGGTAGATCTACCGGAATATGAAGAAAGTTGTATGGGAGTTGAATACACAACTTATAACATTTATATATAGTAACAACTTGAGTTCATTAAACTGCAACAAGTCTGATAGTATTATTCAAATCAAATATATTTAAAATCTATACACTTTTTATGCCCATAAATTGCAATGAAATATATTTTCAAGTGCATAACTTGCATAGCATTAAAGCTAGACATCAGTCTGGCCTAGTGGTTAGCCTATACTCACATTTGTAACCTGTCATGCTTTAGATTGGGTGACAGTAGAAATATCACAACATTCATTTCCTTCCCTAAACAATTTCAGTAGAGGAGTCCCTGTGCTCAAGTATTTTAGCAGTTAAATATAGTGTTTTTTTCACATTATTTTATTTAAATACCACATTTTGATTTTTGTTTTATTATTCTGTAATGTATTATTATAATATTTCAATATTGTAAATTTAATATTTCAATACAGGTAATATCTGCAGGGGTCTTATTTTTCGCTATATTCGCATGGCTTGCGTAAATTAAAAACCCCGCCAAAATAGATCCTCACAATGGCCCGCATATTAATGACACCGCAGTTATATATTTTCTCATGGGAGCTAACTCTTTTACACTTTTCTATACAGTATAGCGGGATTACCCCCCTTTGTTTAAGATTTGAATAAATTGTCTACATTTTGTATGTGTATGTTTTCAAAAATACTTAACTTTTGTTAATAATGATTATAACAAAAGGGCCAAGATGGCCCAAAGGCAAAGGGCTCACCTGAGTACTGGCAAAGATGAAAACCTTACTGTTGTGCAAGGCTTGTGGGTATGTCCTTAAATAATTTGTCTAGCTGATCTATTCTCATACATAGAACATGTAAGGACCTGGATATATTTTCTCTACCCTGGTATCCAATTTTTGCAGGCTTTTTCGGAGGAATAGTGTTATTGCTGCAGTTCTGAAAGATAATGGCGACCGCTGTGCAAAGGTCATGTGATGCTTGCTTTCAAAGAATAGAGTGTATTGCCATTTACCCTTCCTATATTGAAATTCGCTTAAGATTTTATGGTCCTAGACAAATGGTACAAGTTTGGTCCAGACTGGTTGAAAATGAAGTCCCCGTCTTGCAACAAATTTATTTTTGCATCAATTTTCACAATTAAGAGGATATAACTGCTGTGTTCATGGCCTGTCTCATTTGTTGCTTGTGTTGGGATCTTTTGGCCATACAAAACATGTGCAAGTTTTATCAAGATTGAATGAAAAATGAAATCTCAATGCACAAAAAATGCAATTTTTGCATTTTTTCACTAACAAAGGGCCCATAACTCTGATGTTTGTTGCCCAATCTGACCGATTGTTGGCTTCTGTTGCCGACGTATGATCACATTGATCACATACAAACTGTGGAAATTTGGTCAAGATTGGAAGAAAAATAAAGTCTCTATGAACAAAACAGGCAATTTGTGCATTTTATTCCACATACAAGGGGCCATAACTTCAGTGTCTGTGGCCGAACCTTATCCATTTTTGGCTCCTACTGAAATCTTATGGTCACACACAAACTGTGGAGGTTTGGTCAAGATTTGAAATAAATGAAGTCTTAATCAAGGTAACATGGCAATATTTGCCTATTTTTCAACAAAAAAGGGGGCGTAACTCTGGTGTTTGTGGCCCAATCTTGCCCAATGTTGACTTCTACTGTGATCTTTTGATAATACACACACCTTGGAAGTTTGGTCAAGATTGGAAGTCTTTATCGCCATGATGGTCCCAATTGTTGACGGCATACGGACGACTGACTCAGAACGACGCCGGAGAGGTCCCCTATACCAATAGCTCACTGAGCACTTCGTGCTCAGGTGAGATAAAAAAAAAACCCATATATTTCAGCTCTCGTAAGAAAATTAAGTGAAATTTTCCTATTTTCCTATTACTTGAACTGAATAATCATTACTTGTGCTAACACAATGCTGATTGGTGGGTTTAATCTGCAAGATCAGACGTGGCCCTTAAAAAATCCACGACAAGACAGATACAGCAGAAGGGACTGCGCAGATACTTGCTGTCGATGGAATGGACAACACGTGTTCAGAGATAGCTTCTGTTCACGCAGACTGGACACTCGATCTGAAGGATTATTATGCGATAGATTCAGTATCGCTAGGTATAATTGTTCCATTTTAGTTATTTGTAAAGTAGTTATTACCGTTGTTAGACACATTACTCTGGTCCTTTGAAATGACAAAAAGAAGAAAGTTGAGTTTGGCACCTCAAACCCAGTATAGAATGTCACCAATTGTGTGTTTGATTCCAAAAACAACTGTCTCTGGCAACACTAGTATGCAACTGGTGCCAGAAGCGGACATTGGTTTACATTCCAGACAATGACACAAATGAGCATTTAGCATTGATGCTGTTGGCGGTGATAATGCTACACAGAGCCCATTTTGCAGCAGAAGGTTCCACAACTTCAATGCGGCTATGGACCATGTAACAAGAAAGTGGAAAGTGGAAACCAACCAGTACACAGCTGGCATGAGCAATAGGCAAATAACAATGCTCAACAGATTTCAAAACGACAATTACTATGCAACTTATCCCAGCCTTTTTAAACAGCTGAAAGTACGTTCATTTCAGTTATAATAACTTAAAATATTTTGGAAAAAATCCCAATAAAAAATAAATTTATGAATACACAGATGCAAACTTAAAGCAAAAAACCTGTATTGTGTCCATAATCATTGTGCCAATATATTTTCCTCCAGTTGTATTGCATCAAACGATCAATTCACCCTTCTATACATGTTTCAACATAACACCAACTGCCAAAACATGTCTAAAGGTCATTGATCAGCAGAATTCACGAAATCATTCTCAGAATTCTTAAGAATCTGGGCTGCAGATGCAACAGGACACATTATTCTGGATGAAAACAAGACGCTGTGTTTGATAAACCCACATGCCCCGGTTGGTGCTGGACAGATCATTTGAATAATTCTAAGTCTGAATTAGGTCCAGGTCAAGGTCAAAGAGAGGTTGGTTGATATGGACGGATTAGGAATGGTTATAAGCAACAATGTGTAAGTATCCAAGTGTTGTAGCAAGCCCACTTGGTGCTAGACAAAATGGTAAAATCTAGTTAACCAAGAAATCAGTGCTCCAGCTAGACCTAAATTGCAGGGCGCAGCGCCAGTTCCTCTTTACCCCCCACCCTACCGCCCTCGACCTTGCCCTGCCTTCTTTGATCTCGGCTATGCCATATATACAACTATATACTAGTTTATTGATCCTTCGTGTCTATAAGAATGCGCTATACAATCAACCAAAACGGATTCACGCTGCGTCTAGTTAATCTCCTGAATAAATACTGACAGACAAAATCCGTGGATACATGTATATCACGTCATTTATCTCGCCTTTGATCAAGTATAGACTAAAGCGCTGGCTCATTTTGCCAATCTGATCATGACGCTCAGACACTGTCAATTAAAATGGCTATTGATTTACCATATCGTAACTGGACGTATCCGAACGCAAAATTTCATCCCACTCAAAGCTCCCTAATGGGCCTCACAGAGAGAAGACGCAATCATCACCAGTCAGTACTGTCATAGCGAGACCTGACCAGCTAGTGTAAGGATGTGCCAAATATGTGTGAAAACATAAGGACTAACAATAAAGTGTTATAGAATCTATCTTAGTATAACAGAGTAAGGATTACGTTCCATAGTGAAAGGATTACGTTACCGGTATATAATCGAGGTAGGTGGAAACAAAAATTATAATATGCTTTATTAATACGAAATAACAAGTCACGAACGATGAGTACTTATACTTATTTATGGACTAAACTTTACTAACATTTGGTACATGCGCTCATCACAGTTAAATCTAAAAGATTGCAACATAAAGGTTAGAATTAATAGTTTCATAGATGTCTGGATGATTATGGAACAGACAAAGATGGCTGAATTTAATAATATGCAGGAATGCGTGAACAAATAAGCAAAGCGATATGCAATAAAATTATTGCACGCAGCCAAAAAGGCAGAAACAACCTAAAAGGTCCATATGTAACATGCAGCCAAAACTTGCCTAAAAGGCCCAGAGTTACAGCAAACGCATGTCCCAAATTATACTGTCAATGTCTAAATGACACCTAGATGTAGAACAAATTCTATTTAACCAACATAATTAGCCTAAGAGGCACTGCATAAAAAGCATGCATATAGCATTACGTGTTATTTATACCTAGATATTTACGGATATGGCTAATGGCCACAAATAGCGATGTCATGTTTTTTCAGGGAAAAATGGACAAGGGGCAGACGTCTGCGGCGCAGTCAAGTATGGAGCGGTCACACTCTTACATTTTTTATATGCTCCAGTCAGCTCCGGAAAAGTCCAAGATGCAGATATTACTGAAAAGTCTGCAAGAATTGGTCGATTCCGTGTCGGAACTACGAAATGAGGTCAGGCACTTGAAACGCCCAGCCCAAAATAGCGCAGATAATGCAGCCCCGGCCAGCCCTGCCATGACGAATGCAGCTCCGGGAGAACAGCCTGCAAAACAAATGTGCCTCAGCACCTGTGATTCGGACGAGGAAAGTGTGTCAAATTTCCTGGCACAAGATGAGGGGGTCCCAGACAGGCAGGCGATGTGTTCCAATTGGGCGATTTTTGCCAGAGCGAAAAGCTAACTGGGCCGCCAATTAATGAGCAGTTGGCCAAATTGTGCAATGCAGCACTCTGGGGGAAACCGGAAGAAAAAAAGCCAGGGAGCTGCTCCCATAATACAGCTACCTCATCGCTGCATCAGGACAAAATAAACTAGAGGACAGCGTGCTCGACTATTCGAAGTATTTCATTTGGTACATATTTTGAATAGAGGAAGGGGTATAAATTTGCTAAAATACAAAACTTTTAAGTGAAGCCTTGTATAGTTTATACATTTTTGGAACAAAAACTTTAACCAGAAAATCTATGTGAAAAAGGGGCATAACTCTGTCAAAATACAAAACAAAGTTAAGGGTAATGTTGCCATTGATACTAAAGTTGATGACAATCGTTAGTTCCAAGTTTCAGGTGAATAACTTACGTAGTTTTCAAGTAACCAAACTTTTGAATATAAACTTTAAACAGAAAATCTAAGTGAAAAGCGGGCATAACTCTGTCAAAATACAAAAGAGAGTTATGTGTAATGTTGCTCCTGATACTAGAGTTGATAACAAAGGTTAGTTCCAAGTCTCAAATAAAAAGCTTATGTTGTACTGAATTTACAAAACTTTTGAATATAAACTTTAACCAGAAAATTTAAGTGAAAAAGGGGCATAACTATGTCAAAATACAAAACAGAGTTATGGGGAATGTTGCCCCTGATACTGGAGTTGATGACAAAGGTATATTCCAAGTTTAAAGTGAATAACTTATGTAGTTTTAAAGTTACAAGACTTTTGAATTAAAAAAAAGGTCTTGATATAAGGTATCTACGTATGAAGTTTCATAAAAATATTCCAATGTGTTCTTAAGTTATTGAGCTTAAACCGCGTTTCTACTTTTAGTAACAGTGACCTTGACCTCATCCATCGCATATGCAATCCCAATCGAGGTCTACATTTTGCTATACAAGTCCATATAAACCATGTGACCCCAGGGGCATAATTTGAACAATCTTTGTAGAGGACCACTAGAGGATGTCAGATATCAAATATGAAAGCTTCAAGCCTTGATGTTTCAGAGACGAAGATTTTTGAAGTTTTCAGTTTTTAAATCTATTTTTAGCTCCGGTGACCTACATATGCAGCGGACCGAAACAATTTGAACAACTTTGAAAGAGGGTCACCCAAGGATCATTCCTGTGAAGTTTCGTGAAAATCTGCCGAGCAGTTTAGGAGGAGATGTCGATTATATAAAATGTTGATGCACGACGGACAAAAGGCGATCACAAAAGCTCACCATGAGTACGTTGTGCTCAGGTGAGCTAAAAAAAAAAGGTAAGTGCAAAACATATAAGAAAAGCGATAATAGAACCAAAAACGTTTAAAAGTTTAGGAGTGCAGCCACAAAACTTGGAATTAACCTGGAACCAAAAAAGCTGGAAAAGTATGTGTCTCTGAAAATGTCAGAAATCTTGCAGTTGAAAATGCTGGCCTATTGATTGACACTGAGAAGGAATTTCTAACAGCATCTCCTGACACTGTCGTTTTGAAAGACGGACACCGATGTGGTCTGGCTGAAGTAAAATATGATGTGGCTGACAACTGGAATACCAAGACAATACAGGAATGCTTGGCAGATGCTTTATACCCCTTGAAATTGGCATCGGTGAATGCTCCAGATGGCTCTCGAATCATTTGTCTCACGAGAAGAATGTTTGGTACCACCAAATACGGTTACAGCTGTATGTTTGTCATGACTGCCATGTTTTGTGACGTAGTGGCTTATCACCCACGGAAAGAACGTTTTCTTTTTACGTGTGTTAAACCAAACCAAGAATGGATTGATAGATTGGTACCAAACTTTGAACACTTTTTTGACACCTAAATTTCATGTACTTGAGTAAACAAAGGTATTTTTATGTGCATGATATTGAGCCATTTCATTGAAGTATTTTTGTTCTCTTGTTGTGTTGATTATTTGTATAGCATTGTATAATTATATTGTGATATCATGAAACTATTGTGCAAGTCTAACAGTACTTATTAATAACAACAAAAAGATTCTTACTTTATTGATTTACTTTGGTCTAATGAATATCTGAGATTAGTTAGTTCTGACCAAATGTTTAACTTGATAATAATTACATCTTAAAGGTGAACGGCCATGTTTTAACATACTTTTGATATTTTGTAGATAAAGATCAGTAGATTACAATGTTGCTTATGTAAAATTTGAAAATTATTAGTTTGATGCTTAAAAACGCCGCTCGGTAATTTCCGCCGCCTTTTTCTTGATGACGTAGTTAAATCCCAACGCTCCATTAATCAGATAGGTCGCCGTTATTACTTACTAAATTTCTTTAACAAAACTTGGCATTTCAACAATTCTTTTATGACAATATTTTGTTTTTAAATATTGTAAGTCGTTTGCTTGCTTTTAACATGTCGCAACAGCTATTTTGCGGGACGAGTAAATGACAATTAGCATATGCATCATTTACAAGTAGATTATGCCAAATTGTATTACTTACCTTTTCGTTGATCTTCAATCTAGCTTATCCAGAATTATTTTGATTCTTTTATATTTCCATACAAGTATAATAATAAAGAAGTAATATTTAAAATAGAAAACTCCCATCTCTTTTCAGACAGTTCACAATCGTATGTTAGGTAGTTAATCCTCTTAGTTGTTTATGTTGCTTATTTTATTAGACGGGCTTCTTATATAGCCATAAATCTGAATTATCTACAACATTTGTATTGAAATAATTCAGTAATAGGGCTTTAAAAAACATTAAAACACTACATGAAAAATGCTGTTGTTTTTTATTATCTTTTGACTACGTTTACAACAAAACGCTGCATTTTTTTTCTTACTGTTTGATTATTAAGATAGTTGAATTTAAATTGCCAATGCATAAGACTGAACTACTGGAACATATCAGATTACATCTAAGTCAAGTATAATTATGATTCGTAAACCTATCAACCAATCAGAAATCAGGATTTGCCATGCCCACAACTTGTCAAACCTTCATATTACTTTTTACACGTTATTGTGTAGGAATACACAGGATATTGTCATCGTTGTTTGTCGGGGCCATGAAGTTTATGATCGCGGTTGTGGTGACAGCAGGACGCCCAGACTACGAAGGATCCATTTCCATTGATCCCAAAGGTAAATATTGTTATCATTTGTCTAATACTGATAAGTTGATAATACAAAGTGGTACTAAGTAAACGATCCCTATAGCAGATGTCTAAGACGAAGAAAGTAAGGACTGTGTGTAGTCTATTTTTATCAAATGTAGCCAAATACTTACATTATAATATGTTTTTATAACCTACATTTATCTGACACATCCTATTATTGTAACTTAATGAAATAACGCGAGTTTTGAAGTAATTTGTACAGTCTATATATAAAACAACGCGTTGGGAAAAATATAGGTCACTTCCGGTTTGAAACAAAATGGCGTATCGATAGAAATATGCGCAAAATCATGTTGTCTTTTATGCTATACTCACTTATAAAAGCGTTATTTATGACAACTGATACGAGAAGTTGATTTGTTATGGCTAAAACTATGTTTCTAAAGAATAAATAACATTTGTTAGAAGCGTGGCCTTTCACCTTTAAGTTACTGTCTGGTAAATACTATTATATCATACAATACGGGTATAAGGGTGTAAAATTCCACTCGCCCCTTGCCATGGCGAGTGAACAATGTTGTCAGGCAATCTTCATATACAGCTAGTCTGAATAGGGAAGTAGATTTTACATGTCAAAATTGCACAAATTCGTAAAGCACAATCGAAAATGTAAACTTGACAACTTATAATTGTTGTTCTTAAATTATCACTTCAGAAAAACAAAATTATAAAGGAAAATGCCGACATAGAAAGGTGCCCGATACTAGCCTATCCGAGGTAGGTATTGTGCCTAATTATTGCCCCTGGTGGCGTTACATTTTTTAAAAGGGAGGCGTTTATTACGGTGTCATTAATTTCGGAACATAAATTGTGAACTTACCAGCATGTACATGTATTACGTAAATACACTTTATGTACCATAAGTTTAATTTAAAACTATTTTTAAGTCATTAAACACCATAAAAGTGTGAATAGCCCACACTTTTTACCTTAAAATTTTAATCTGAAGATTTGGTAACATGGTAACAGTCATTTTCAACAATGATTTTTTATAAAAACAAATTAGTTTATTTATTTCATGTTATTTCATTTTTTAATGAACAAAACATTGCATCCTAATTACCTGGCAATCATACAGTATTTCCAATCGAAACAAAAAATAACATCTATTAAAAACACAGTCATTGATAGTAACATTTATTACAACTGACAATGGGTGAAGCCCCATGTCATCAATTAGCCAGGCTTCTAAATCTGCAAGCCCTTAGCAACAGCTATAGCAATACTGTCGATTTTACTTCAAAGCTCTATGATGTGACTGCTCAGCTGGGCCCATTCTCTAGTGGTTTGTAGCAGTGAGCTGTAATACAATATGCATGTGGTGGATGACAAAAGCATCAATCTAAACTACAATGTTTGCATAATTGTCAATATAGAGCATTAATAATTTGAGCATTAATAATTTCGTGTTAATGACAAAGATGCAGACAGTTGTTTTGTTGCATGGGATAAATGTTAGAGATTGCGTTACGGCATAAAACGTTTGAATATTAACATGAATATTTAAATAAAATATGGATTAATACGTGTTTGGTGTATTAATGTATGGTAACACAAGGTAACAATGTATGAGTATTTGAAGTTTACATTGGTTATATTTAAATAAGTAAATTTAGTACAATATTTCAGAACAAGAATAAAACAAGGCTTTAATAGTATTGCAAGCAATACAGGAGTCCCCTACCGGTGAAAACCCCTACTAATTAAACATTGTGCAATACCGTCAAATTGCTCTTTATCTGTAGATGTACAACGTTTCATATTCAAATCCCATTTGTCACTGCAGTATTAAGTTGTTGTTTTTTCTATTTTAGTAACATTGACCAGATATTTGAGTTACATTTTGAGTTATTGCAATACTAAACTGACAGAGGGCAATCATATAGTCCATTCTGTTTACCAAGTTTCATATGTTATGTTCTTTTCCAATTATTACAGTATTAAGTTTATTTCCATTTTTAGTAACAGTCACGTGACCTTTGACCTCTGGTGAAAAATAAAAAGTCATCTACAATCCTCACTTTGCTCTTTCTATGTATACAAAGTTTCATCAAAGTATCTTCAGTACTTTTTGAATTATCGCAGGATCCAGGTTTTGGGGACAGGACAGACAGACAGAGTGAGACCTACGGACAAATAGACAGACAGACGCACACAGATGGACGGGCGAACCCAAAGTCCAATCTCTGTACCAAGTTTCATGAAATTTCATTATCATATCTTATGCACTTTTCAAAATATGACAGTATTAAGTTTATTTCTATTTTTAGTAACAGTCACGTGACCTTTGACCTCTGGTGAAAAATAAAAGTCCTTGCACAATTCTCACATTGCTGTTGCTATTTATACAAAGTTTCATCAAAGTGTCTTCAGTACTTTCCGAGTTATCACAGGATCCATGTTTTGGGGACAGACTGACAGACTGACGGACAAATATACGGACAAAGAGATAGAGAGACACACAGACGGATGGCAAACCTATAGTCACAGTCACGTCACCTTTGACCTCTGGTGAAAAATAAAAGATCCTGCATACTCCTCACATTGCTGTTTATATGTATACCAAGTTTCATAGAAAAATCTCGATTACTTTTTGAGTTATCGCAGGATCCAGTTTGTTTTAGTTTATTTCTATTTTTAGTAACAGTCACGTGACCTTTGACCTCTGGTACAAAATAAAAGGTCGTGCATAATACTTACATTGTCATTTACATGTATACCATGTTTCATCGAAGTATTTTCAGTACTTTTTGAGTTATCGCAGGAACAATATTTTGCGGACGGACTGACTGACGTACGGAGGGCAAACCTATTGCCCTCCGTGAAACCCCAGTAGGGGACTAATAATGGACAACATTTGGTAAAATTACATCAATGGACAACACCTGCAAAATGTTTCCAGTTGTTTCCCCTCAATTACGACGGAAACAAGCGACAATGTGAGGCAAAAATTCTCGAACCAAGCGCAGCTCATGTACTTTCATAACTCATTTTCTTTGACATATTGCGGAAAACAAAACGGTGTCGATGTAAATATTACCTCCACGCGCACACAAATTGACTAGTTATGGTTAGGAACATCAACGCATTTATTTATAATAGTATTAAACGGCGACACAATCTAATCACGTAGCTACCAGACAAGCAACTGTTACAAATTCAAAGCGCTGACTGACCTTCAAATGCTGTCGCCCGACCAGGCGAGTATTTCGGATATCGTATTCGCCTGGAGCAAAATTTAAGTCGCCAATGCGAGCGGGCAAGTGATATTTTACACCCCTGATTTTAAGTAACAGTTACCTTGACCCCACCAATCCCATATGCAATCCCAAATGAGGTCTCGATATAATCCTTTAACCAAATATGAAACCTCTGGGCCTTGTGGTTTCAGAGGAGATTTTAAAATCATTTTGCCATTTAAGTCTATATAAACCATGTGAGCCCCCGGGTGTGGCCAGTTTTGACCCCATGGGGATCATTTGAACAATCTTTGTAGAGGACCACTATACAACATTACATACCAAATATGAAAGCTCCGCGCCTTGCGGTTTCAGGAAATATTATTTTTAAAGTCATTTTGCTATTTAAGACTATATAAATGTGGTGACCACCTGGGTGTGGCCAGTTTTGACCCCAGGGGTATCGTTTGAACAATCTTCATAGAGGACCACTATACAATGTTAAATACCAAATATGAAACCACTGGGCCTTGCGGTTTCAGAGGAGAAGATTTTTAAAGTCATTTTGCTATTTAAGTCTATATAAACCATTTGATCCCCGGGCTGTGGCCAATTTTGATCCCAGGGGCATCACTTGAACAATCTTTGTAGAGGACCACTATACAATGTTACATACCAAATATGAAACCTCTAGGCCTTGCGGTTTCAGAGGAGAAGATTTTTAAAGTCATTTTGCTATTCAAGTCTATATCAACCATGTGAGCCCCAGGGTGCGGCCAGTTTTGACCGCAGGGGCATCATTTGAATAATCTTTGTAGAGGACCACTAAACAATGTAAAATATCAAATAATATGAAACCTCTGGGCCTTGCGGTTTCAGAGTAGAAGATTTTTAAAATCATTTTGCTATTCAAGTCTATATCAACCATATGAGCCCAAGGGTGTGGCCAGTTTTGACCCCAGGGGCATTATTTGAACAATCGTTGTAGAGGACCACTATACAATGTTACATACCAAATATGAAACCTCTGGGCCTTGCTGTTTCAGAGGAGAAGATTTTTAGAGTCATTTTGCTATTAAAGTCTATATAAACCATGAGACCCCCGGATGTGGCCAGTTTTGACCCCAGGGGCTTCATTTGAACAATCTTTGTAGAGGACGACTATACAATGTTACATACCAAATATAAAAGCTCTAGGCCTTGCGGTTTCAGAGAAGAAGATGTTGAAACTCATTTTGCAATTTAAGTCTATATTAACCATGTGAGCCCCAGGGTGTGGCCAGTTTTGACCCCAGGGACATCATTTCAACAATCTTTGTAGAGAACCACTAAACAATGTTACATACCAAATATGAAACCTCTGGGCCTTGTGGTTTCAGAAGAAAAATGTTTAAGTCATTTTGCTATTCAAGTCTATATAAACCATATGACCCCCGGGGTGTGGCCAGTTTTGACCCCAGGGGCATCATTTGAACAATCTTTGTAGAGGACCACTATACGATGTTTCATATCTAATATCAAACCTCTGGGCCTTGTGGTTTCAGAGAAGATTTTTAAAGTCATTTTGCTATTCCAGTCTATATGAACCAAGTGACCCCGGGGGTGTGGCCAGTTTTGACCCCAGGGGCATCATTTGAACAATCTATAGAGGACAACTACAATGTTACATACCAAATATGAAAACTCTAGGCTTTGCTATTTCAGAGAATAAGATTTTTAAAGTCATTTTGCAATTTAGGTCTATATAAACCATGTGAACCCCAGGGTATGGCCAGTTTTGACCCCAGGGGCATCATTTGAACAATCTTTGTAGAGAACCACTAAACAATGTAACATACCAAATATGAAACCTCTGGGCCTTGCGGTTTCAGAGGAGAAGATTGTTAAAGTCATTTTTGCTATTAAAGAATACAAAAGACATGTCACCCCCAGGGTGTGGCCAGTTTTCACCCCAGGGGCATCATTTGAACAACATTTGTAGAGGACCACTATACAATGTTACACACCAAAATAAGAA
Organism: Congeria kusceri; assembly: GCA_027627225.1. Taxonomy (NCBI): domain Eukaryota; kingdom Metazoa; phylum Mollusca; class Bivalvia; order Myida; family Dreissenidae; genus Congeria; species Congeria kusceri. Next base: position 26,943,880 of record CM051031.1, on the reverse strand, counting down.
ACCTCTGGGCCTTGTGGTTTCAGAGGAGAAGATTTTAAAAGTCATTTTGCAATTCAAATCTATATAAACCATGTGAGCCCCAGGGTGTGGACAGTTTTGACCTAAGGGGCATCATTTGAACAATCTTTGTAGAGAACCACTAAACAATGTTACATACCAAATATGAAACCTCTGGGCCTTGCGGTTTCCGAGGAGAAGATTTTTAAAGTCATTTTGCTATTAAAGTCTACATCAAAAATGTGACCCCCGGGTTGTGGCCAGTTTTGATCCCAGGGGTATCATTTGAACAATCTTTGTAGAGAACCACTATACGATGTTACATACCAAATATGAAACCTCTAGGCCTTGTGGTTTCAGAGGAGAATATTTTAAAAGTCATTTTGCTATTTAAGTCTATATAAACCATGTGACCCCCGGGGCGTGGCCAGTTTTGACCCCATGGGCATCATTTGAACAATCTGTGTAGAGGACCACTAGAAGATGTCACATATCCAATATGAAAGCTCCAAGCCTTGTGGTTTCAGAGAAGATTTTTAAAGTGTTCAGTTTTTTAATCTATTTTTAGCTCTGGTGACCTACATATGCAGCAGACAGAACGATTTGAACAAATTTGAAAGAGGGTCACCCAAGGATAATTCCTGTGAAGTTTGGTGAAAATCTGCCCAGCGGTTTAGGAGATGTTCTTTGACTGAAAATGTTGACACACGACGCACGACGGACAAAAGGCGATCCTAAAAGCTTACCATGAGCAGGTTGTGCTCAGGTAAGCTAAAAAATAATGTTGTCAGCGAGGTATTGAGTTTGCTGAAGATTGTATGTTAAGTCTGGTAAAGCACAATTTAAAGAGATGCCAATCACCAACAAATTCTTACAGAATATATCTGCTTTTGATCCACGAGCTTGGGGACACGCTTTGACGATCAAGCATCCACATTATCTGCCTGACCAGGTTCAAGTTCTCATGCAGGAAGAGAAGCAACTGTATGCAATGGAGATCTTCCAATACCAAGTGGAACCATTGCATCCCAAGTTCAGAGAAAGGAACAAGAATTGACCAATGGTGGGCATTGGTTACTGATTATCCAGCGATGAGGAAGCTTACTCTTGCCATACTCTGCTGCTTTCATGGACCAATGGTGGAAGGTGTGTTTAACCTTAAGGAAGACATTATGGACAGTAACTCTAGTAGCTTGTCCACTGCCACTGTGAATAGTAGTTTGTCCACAGCCACTGTGAATGCATTTCAGAATGTAAAATCTGCCTTGAAAGCTAAGCAGACTACAGCTGTCGATTTCTTTACGATGGAAGATCCCTTTTACACTCCAATTCATCCTGGTCTTGTTCATAAAATGATAAATGCATCAGCAATGAGATCCCAACACCTTGGCACAAAGAGAGAGGAAGCAGCTGACAGAAAAAGCACGATTGAACATTGATGAAAGGAAAGTCGTGATCAAATTCAAGGCTAAGGAACTTGCATCAGACAATGTAAAACGAGCATGCCTATGTATTTCTTAGTCATATTTGTTGTTAGATTATTATTTTTGATCATTAGAAACAGTTCACATCTTAATAGTTTTCGTACCAGGATTCGTACCATAATCATTGCGATCCATTGACAGTTGCACTCAAAAGGCAATTATGCTTGATAAATTCAGTAAATTTGCTACTTAATTAATGAACAACTTTGTATATATAGGATCTGACACAAATTGTCATTTCATACCATATTTTATTAAACGAGTACAGGAATTTTGTTAGTAAGCGAGCCTTTGGTAAGCGAGTCTTTTGCGAGCTTACTAACGAATTTCCTGGACGAGTTTAATAAAATATGGTATGAAATGACGAGTGTCAGATCTTTTTTATCACATGCTTTTAAACGAACAACGTCTAATTTTACCAACACATGTTGATAAATCCTAAAAGTTGTGTATTGGCATGACATCATTTCATGTTGACGACGTCATTTCACACAAAAAATAACGTCATGCGATTGGTCTGAAAAAGAATATGAAGCCAATGAAAACGCTCAAAATGTTATCTTACATGTGTAAGATAGAAATATTTGTAATGTTTGTATTAAACGGGGGACAAGGTAAAGCATGTGATAAATTTGGATATTAAATAATTCTTTGTAAAATGTGCATTTACAGCAATAAGCAGTGCACACATTGGAATAAGGAATAAACAAAAGGAACTGAATCCTGACTTCTGATGACAGAACAGGAAATAAAACTGGGACTCAGAAGTCATTATGCTAATCAACTGCTTTAGTGTGGATATGAAAGTCACTGTTGAGCATGGTCAGTCTTTGATTACATCATGGAACGTTGTTAGCAAATATTTGTAAACTTTCTGCAAATTAATTTAAGTACACAAAATGTGATTGAAGTCCATAGAATTTGATTGAAATCAATAGAATTTGACTTCAATTCAAAAATTACTTTCTCCAAAAAATATATTTATATGTATGTGGATTTCTTAAAACAGCATAAACTGTTGAATCAGAGGAAAAATTATACTTTACAGGTACTATACAGTGATTTATATTGAGCACAGTTATAATATTTGTGTAATACAATGATGTCAAATGGGTGAGAGTTGGCTGGTAGTACCTAGCGATCTGCCAGAATTTAAATATTATCCATGTGTAACCTATTTGTGTGTGACTGATCCACTATGCTGCACTGTTTTTACTAATTACCAGATTCGGCCTCTCTTTCGGATAAACAAAGAAGCCAAATCCATAGTTGTGATTCTACAAGAATTCCAAGATTGCGTATCTGTATAGACTATTTATAATATCATACAGTTGTTTAAGTATCTTGTTACACTTTAGCTAAATCTGCTTGTTTAATACTGTAGCAAATAATTTTAATCGACAATATTCTTGGGAAGCGTGTCTGACCTATTTATAATCTTTGAGCGCGTGCTTGACCTACTTTTAGTTCAGTGAACAAAGGAATATATTCCTTGCGTTTTTTGTAGGGATGGGACCGAATACTGAAATCAATATTCGTATATTCGTTTTAGGTATTCCAATATATTCGAATATTCGTTTTATAAATACTACTATATACGGCACTCTGTCGGAATACATACCTATCCGAAATATTATACTATGTGTACGTAGTTGTTTTACCTTGTTTCAGTGGTAAATGAGCGATATAACTTAGTGAGTGTTTGGAAAATATAAAGAAATGTAAATATTGTTAAATGTATTGTTAATTAATTTGTTAATCGTTCCGTACACAAATTTCTCATTACATAGATTACACGTTGCCTGTGTTTTGTCTAATGACCGCGTCAAGTACTTCCAAGCACATGATGGTGGCATTATTTATTAATCAAGACTCTTGTATAATATACGGTGTTGATATAATGGAGAATAATTTACATGTGACGTATATTAAGATTGACCAGATGATGCTAATTTTGTTAAAGAAATTGACTGGCTGATAATGGATTCATTTTGATTGGTTTACTTAGAGAGTAATTGTAATTTACTGTAAACAAGTTAACCGTATAGATTTCACTTAAGGACAATAAACAACAATGTACGCCTTGTGCAAGCTGTGAAACCGCTATCAAAACATGGCCCAGTTTTGTTATTTGTGGATACAATGCGTCATATTTGCGCCTCGTACAAACCGTTAATTTGCGGCCCTTGTAAAGACGTGGCCCCCCTGCCAATTATCAATTGTCGTTAATTGGACATGTTTGGAATGTGTTGTAAAAACGTTACACTGCCCCCCCCCCTATCTGCTTGGCAGGAAATACGACTGGAATTCATGTTAACCTTGCAATCCACTGGAAAAAAACATGATTTTTTAAAAGAAATTTTGTTCTTTAAAAAAATTTGAAAATCCAATATTCGTATTCGGTTTTTTATATTCGAATATTTTCCGATATTCGAACATTCAAATATTCGAGTGTTCGGTCAATCCCTTGATGAGGGGTCATCAAGTCACTCCGATGCCAACGACAACGAAAGCATAAACTTGGGAGTCTTCTCCACAGTACATCCTCCGGTGGATGCCGCAATCACAAAATCTATCCTAAACAGAGAATATGTTGACTTAAGTAAACGCATCCAAAACAACAGTCATTAAGAGAAGTGGAAACGAAACCATAACATTGGTACAGAAAAATGCACCCAAAACAATAACAAACATACTCACATGGTACCATTCTTTTCAGCGCTATGCTGATGTCTATGTATCGAAGTACATTGAAGACGCTTCTGGCCTGTACATGTCTATAATCGAACAATTGTCACAAAACTCTACAAACTGGGTCTCATATGACATTAAGTTTCGACAACTGAAAGCTCAACAGCCACTCCAATTTGGGGCTCCATACATACAGAGACATCAACAGCTGGGTGCAACCATCTGATATTAAAAAATCAGAAGACCAGCAACATTGATTCTCTGGGTTTTCTTGCCTACACTGACGTGATAAAAAATACTACGGCAGAGGACATCGTTGGCTCCAGTTTATGTACCTACGAAATATTCAACACGTAAAAATAAATGATGGGCAGTCGTATATTACAGTTGCAAAAAGGACATTGGAAACTTTTATAACGCAAATTAGCAAATTTTTTGGAAAAACAACCATTTTTTAAACCCAGTAAAGTTCATGAAGGGCATGGCCTCAAACATTTTTAATTTTTAGATGCAGTGTATATTGATTCGGTGTAGCATGTACATATTTATTGCAGTAATACAATGCAGTATATAATGTCAATTAAGTTTATACAACTCTTTTGTTTACACTTCTGTTTTAGACTTTTTGAATAAATATTGTTTGTAGAATATACAATGATGGAACAAAGTACAATTTGAATATTTTATGTTAAAACATTATGGTACTTACATTATATATTGCTTAAATTTGTTTCTAACAATTTTTGAAAGTTTTATGAGAATGTCGTTTTTTTAGGTTCTCAATTATGAATAATTCTATATAAAAAGATTTAAAAAAGGTCTTTCTGAAGAAAAAATCTTGCTTAATTTTGTATGGGGGTAGTGTTAAAAACTGTCCTAATTTGTCAAATTTGCATGGTGAAGTTTATTTCTTTTGCCTTTATTTTGTGGCTTATAGACCAAGAATAAAATATGTTATGGTTTTGATTCAGAACATGCATCAAATAAGCAATTTTATAGCATTTTGTTTATGGCTTTAAAAAAATAGAACAGGAAAATTGTCATTAACGATAAAGATAATTAGCAATATGAGTACATATAACTTCCATATACATACATTCAAGAATAATTGTTGATTATTTTCATAATATGTGTTCAATATATCATTCATAATAGACCGATCCAGGTTTTGCCGGGATTAGTTTAAACTCCTCACCAGCTATTGGATTAATTTCCATTCATCACAAACATTACCACGTGCTCATTTAAAAATAACAAACATAATGCACATGCTCTTTTGTATGAAATAGTTTAATCGCTTAACACATGATATCTAGTGCTATGATTGCATAATATTGCAGATCAATTTGAATATGATTGACATTTGTGGAAGCGTCTATTGTATATTTATATGGAGTTTATGAAATATCTATAAAGTATTTCAATTCTACAGATGCCTATACCTTTTCAGTTTTTTTATGTGTTTAGCAAAAGAGGGGGTAAGGTAATTAACTAACTATATCTGACAAACAAAACAATAAAATCTCCTAAAATTTTGCAGAAGAGTCCAGATATGGATGCCCTCCAAGAACAGAATGCAATTAATAGAGTTCTAGACATTGAGTATGATGGGTTGAAAACCTTAAGACAAAAATTAGTGCAAACAAGAGGAACAGAACAGAACAGAACAGAACATTTTATTTAAGACTTGTACAAGTACATCGTCTACAACACATATCAATATAATACATGCAATCAACATGACATAGCGTAGTGTTAAATAATTCTAATCAATGCGTATTTCGATCGAGGAATTCGGAAGATGAACGTTAACCGTGTGTTAATTATTAACGAAAGTTAGTGCATTTCTAACATTCATAGCTTCCTTAATAAACTTACACAGATTAAAAACATCTGATTTATTAGTTGAATTTAAAAGCTGGGTAAATTTATAGACAGAAGGTTTTACATAGAAATATCTTCTAATATATTTTTTTCTGATGTCAGTATAACAATTGCAAATAATGGCAAAATGGTATTCGTCCTCTATATCTGTAGAATTACAAAATGTACAATATCTTTCCTCTCGTGGAATTCGATTATATCTTCCTGTTTGTATTCTGAGAGGAAGTCCATTTAATCTTAATCTACTCATGTATAAGCAATAACGTTTTGATAAAATATCTAAATATGGCTCGTAATAATGTGTTGATTTACACAATTTATACTGACACAACATTGAGCTGTTGTCAATTTTTGACATCGTTTCTTGTTTAAAGGTGTCTATAATACGGGTTTTTAACTCAATCAAAAATAAATCCTGATTGATACTGCTAACATTATCAAATACGTATGCAAATCCATAATCAGCTAACAACTTTCTTATATTTGCTGCCCAATTTAAACGTCCGTTATAACTATCAATAACAGATTGGGAATAAATAGTTTTAACAATAATATTGTTTGAGCTAGCAATTTTCAGCCAGTATTTAATCATTCGAATATATCTACTAATAAACAATGGGTAACGTCCCAACTCACTATATGTAATTGCATTACAAGTATTTATTTTAACCTTTAACAATCGCTTGCAAAACTTAAGGTGGACTCTTTCAAGTTCCTTTGACTTAGTATAACCCCATACTTCACAGGAATAATTCAATATAGGACTCACAAAAGCATCAAATAACTGACACATTGTCTTAGGACTTAAGTCAAACTCCTTACATTTGCATAAAAGAATTTTCATTGCTTTCAAAGCTTTACCAACTAGGTGTTCCTGATTTAAAATAAAATTTCCAATGTAATTAAAAATTGTTCCTAAATAGTTAAAATCATTTACAACTTCTATTTTTTGTCCATCGTATGACCAGTTTTCAATATTTAATAATCCACCCCTTTTACGAAAAACCATAATTTTAGTCTTCGAAGTATTTACCTTGAGTCCCCAGGTATCACAATATGACTTTAAACTATTTAAATGTTGTTGTACCTCACATGGGGTTTTACCTAAAATGGCCATATCATCTGCAAAAAGTAGAAGTATCAATACAATATCATCTAAAACTAGGCCACAGTCAGTGCCTTTTTGTAAAAACAACTCTAAATCTTCGACAAAAATAGAAAACAATAGGGGTGACATTACTTCACCTTGACGCAAGCCCACTGCATATTCAAAGTATTCAGAATAATTCGAACACAGTTTAACACGAGATTTAACATGCTGATACATATCTCTTACAATTCTTAAAAGTTTTCCACGTACACCACAATTGTATAATTTCAACCACAAACCATTTCTATAAATAGAATTAAAACATTTCATCATGTCAACGAAAATAACATATAACCTTTTGTTTTCACTAATATATTTTTGCACAATTGACATAAGTACAAATATTGCATCAACAGTGGATCTACCTTGCAAGAATCCGAATTGCGCATCCGAAATAGTGTTGTGCTCATTACAAAACTGCTCAATTCGTTTGTTTATAACTGTAGTAAAAAGCTTTGCTAAACAACTAACCAATGTAATTCCTCTATAATTATTCACATCGTTTTGATCACCCTTTTTATGCAATGGGATAATTGTACCTTCAGTCCAGTTATCTGGAAAATAACCAGAATTTAGTATAGAATTAAACAGATCACACAAATGTGATGATAAAATATCAATACTTTCAATTAAATATTCATTTAAAATACAGTCACTGCCAAAAGCTTTGTTCCGTTTTAAAGATTTCACAGCGGTAACGATTTCATTAACGGTAAAAGGTTGATCTAGTTCAGGAAAATATTCATTAGGATAATTAAAATCATTGTTTTCACAAAAAGTCTCCGCCTGAACATTTTCACAATCAAAAATGTTGTTACTTAAATTTGAAAAATATTCTTTGAACTCATTTAATGATAAATTATTTCCCACATTACTCGTTCGTTTGCTGAAATATTTCCAGAACTCTTTTGGTTTACTCTTTTTTAAGTTTTGAATTTCAACCATCTTTCGCTTATAAAATATTGACTTCTTTTTACGTATTAAATTTTTATAATTCCTTTTACTCTCACATAGCTGTATTCTATTGGCGTCAGACGGACAAACATTAAAACGACGCAGATTTGCTAGGTACGTGTTGCGAACATGTGTGCATTCAAGGTCAAACCAATCAGATTGTTTCGTATGTGAATTTTCATCAAAACTATAAATGGGCTTGACTAGTCGGTGTTTAGAAAACAATGGATCCGCTACACTGCGTAAAACATTAGTAAAATCGTTTAGTGCATTATTTATAGACTGTTTGCTATCACAGTTTATATTGTGAACAATGGTATTTAAATTCGGTAAACTAGCAATTATACCCGATCGGAACTGTTGTAAAAACGTATCGTTCCATTTATATTTAATTTCTGAATAGCTATTATCTCTATTTTGGATAGTATTACACAACAATAATAAACGTATTGGGGCGTGATCGCTCCACTCATTAAATGGCCCAATATTTAAATCACTTATCAATGAAAAATTGCGTTCACAGCAAAGTACATAGTCAATCATGGACGAACCGTTATGTGACAAAAACGTGAAGTTATTACTATCGCCAACACGGCCGTTAACAATGCGAATATTAAGTGATTTACACAAATCTAATAGTTTAATACCATGATTATTATGTGATCGGTCAACAGAGGCCCTTATTGGTGTACAGTCGGGTTCATAATCAATGTCATCGATTAATATATTAAATTTATCATGGGTAATGAAATCATTTTTATTACCAACTCTGCTGTTAAAATCGCCAACAAGAAAAACAGCCCCTAAATTGCTATATTCAAAGACATCATTCTCCAAAACATCAAATAAATCAATGTCAACAATATTGTATGCAGGTGAATCTTCGCACCATAAATACGTTCCACATAGATAAATATCCTGGTCAGTTTTAAAGAAATTTTTATCAAGTTTTAGCCAAATTATTGTATCATAATGATTACGAATTATTTGAATACCTTCTTGTAAGCTTTCTTTGTAATAGAGAACAAATCCACCGCTACATCTCTTAGCATTTCTGTTTTGAAATTTTCGGTAAAAATTGTGAGATATGTAGCCATTAACAGAAACATTACTTTTTGAATTAGTCCAAGTTTCATATAAAAAACAAATGTCATTACATGACAACATATTAACAAACTCACAGCACTGCTTTTTGTCACTAGTAAGTCCGTGCACATTCCACGACAAAACGGACAGGTCACCTCCGGCGTGCCCCTACTCGCGTAACGGACGTCCGTCTACATAGAGCGTATCGTAAACAATCCACGCCCTTTTCTCTTGGTCTCTAGCTGCTTTTAACTTGGGTCCCAGTTTACGACGCTTGGCTAGTACCTCTTGCGGAAGCTGCTCGTACAGTCTAAAGTTAGTACCCGTAAGGTGTTTCCATTGTTTCCGCACAAGTTCCCGGTCTTGGAAATATGTAAACTTGGCCACAATGGTGCGCACCTTTCCCGAAACTGGCTGCCCAGGGGATCTGTGTACGCGTTCGAATCGAATGTTGTCCGCGGTCACCTTAGCCAATTTCAGAGCGTCATGTAGGTGTTGCCTGAGTTTCCGTTCCGTTACTTCCGGCGATTCATTACCACCAGTATTGTCCTCAGGGACGGAAGTAAATATTAGATTATTTCGCATAGATTGCGATTTGAGATAGGTCACCTCCTCACTCAGACTAGCATTCGTTTTCTCAAGATCATCGACCCTGCTGGTTAACAAGGCAGCACCGACATCGGCCCCGTCCACCTTGTCCTCAATCTTGGACACACGCTCTTCCAGTTTCTTTGACCGATCGTCTATTGCAACCCAAATACTTTTCAGCTCTTTTTCAAAACTACTATCCTTTTGTTCCAGTAGGTCCAAAACACCCAATTTCTTTTCTGCTACTCCAAGCCGTTCACTTATAGACATCAAACACTACATCCGAAATAGTCGGTTCCTTACTACTGCAACTGGCCATGTTGAAAATACTTGCAGAATTGTCTCAATCTAAAGCCGTATCTGATATAAACACACTATTATTCTGCTCTTGTTCATCGCCAAATAACACAGCGTTGGTCTTATTTAAAACGTCACTTACACTGACCGTATCATCAATTTCACTCGACGGGCCCCCATGTTTGAACTGTTTACTCTGAACCGTTACCGCGCTACTATTTTCACTGCTATTTCTATCTTTTCTTTTATTGTTTTTATTTTTTCCCATACTATAACTGTAGCTCCATATATAAGATTAAACACTAAGCACTTTTCAAGTTCACAGCAAGCTTAAAACACACAATTTATCCGCATTTTTATAATTTTACATTTCTTCATCGAAAAATACGTACGTCTCCCGCGCTAGTCACGTGCAAACAAGAGGGCCCTAGGACACTCACCTGAGACCTTGTAACCCAATTGGAATTTGCATCCCCGAGTCGTGGCTTATTTTTATCCCAGGGGCATAAGTCGAACAACCTTGAACAAACCTCTCGGCCTTGCGGTTTCAGGTAAATATATTTTAGGTCATTTTGCTATTTAAGTCTATGTAAACCATGTGACCCCTCGGGGGGTGGCTAGATTTGACCCCAGGGGCATAATTTGAACAATCTTTGGAGAGGACCACTATGCAATGTTACGTACCAAATATAGGAAAGCTGTGGGCCTTGCCGTTTCAGAGCAGAAGATTTTTTAAGTCATTTTGCTATTTAAGTCTAAATATACCATTTGACCCCCCCCCCCCCCCGAGCGTGACCAGTTTTGACCTCAGAGGCATAATTTGAACACTCTTTGTAGAGGACCACTATACAATGTTACATACCAAATATGAAACCTCTAGGCCTTGCGGTTTCAGAGGAGAAGAATTTTTAAGTCATTATGCTATTTAAGTCTATATTAAACATGTGACCAATGGGGTGTGGTCTGTTTTGACCCATGGGGCATAATTTTAACAATCTTTGTAGAGTACCACTATAGGATGTTAAATACCAAATACAAAACCTCTGGGCCTTGCGGTTTCAGAGAAGACGATTTTAAGACATTTTGCTATACAAGTTATATAAACCATGTGACCCCCTGGGCGTGGCCAGTTTTGACCCCAGGGACATAATTTGAACAGTCTTTGTAGAGGACCACTATAAGATGTTACATATCAAATATGAAACCTCTGTACCTTGTGGTTTCAGAGAAAGAGATTTTAAAAGTCATTTTGCTATATATTATATATAAACCATGTGACTCCCAGAGTGTGGCCCGTTTTGACCCCAGGGGCATACTTTGAACAAACTTTGTAAAGGACCACTGTACGATGTCAGATAGCAAATATGAAACCTCTGGGCCTTGCAATTTTAGAGGAGAAGATTTTAAAAGTCATTTTGCTATATATTCTATATAAACCATGAGACCCACGGGCATGGCCAGTTTTGACCCCAGGGGCATAATTTGAACAATCTTTGTAGAGGACCACTATAGAATGTTACATACCAAATATGAAACCTCTGGGCCTTGTGGTTTCAGAGGAGAAGAGTTTTAAAATTCATTTTGCTACATATTCTATATAAACCATGTGACCCCCGGGGCGTGACCCGTTTAGACTCCAGTCGCATAATTTGAACAAACTTTGTAAATGACCACTAAAGGATGTTACAAACAAAATATGAAACCTCTGGGCTTTGCGGTTTCAGAGGAGAAGATTTTAAAAGTCATTTTGCTATATATTCTATATAAACCATGTGACCCCCGGGGCGTGGCCCGTTTTGACCCCAAGGACATAATTTGAACAATCTTTGTAGAGGACCTCTAGAGGATGTCACATATCAAATATGAAAGGTCTGAGCCTCGCGGTTTCATAGAAGAAGAATTTTTTTTTAAATTAACTTTTTTAATATATTTTTAGCTCTGGTGACCTACATTTTCAGCGGACCAAAAAGATTTGAACAACTTTGAAAGAGGTCCACCCAATTATCATTCCTGTGAAGTTTGGTGAAAATCTGCCAAGCGGATTAGGAGGAGATGTTGTTTGAATGAAAAGTTGACGACACACACGCACGCAAGCACGCACGACGGACAACGGGCGATCACAAAAGCTCACCATGAGCAATTTGTGCTCAGGTAAGCTAAAAATGTGGCCTCTAGAGGGTTCAAAAGCTTTTCCTTCAATTTGACCTAGTGACCTAGTTTTTGACACCACATGACCCAGTTTCAAACTCGTCCGAGATATCATTGGAACAAATGTTATGGGCAAGTTTTATGCAGATTGGGCAATAAATGTGGTCTATAGAGTGTTAACAAGGCAAATGTTGACGACGTGCAATGACAAAAGGCGATCACAAAAGGTGATTTAGTTTAACATATTCGTGCAAAATGCCACATACCCAATCCATAGATGGTGAATCATATGCTGATTGTTGTATATTAAAGCAAACATTTATGCTACAGTCCAAAGTATGAGGATGAACCAGCAGTGACAGAAGATGTCCAGCCACCACTTTTTTTACTCCTCAGCAAGTGGTGAAAACAGTATACAGCAGTGCCCTGTATGTGGAGCAACAAAAAGAAATAAGACATTCTAAAGGACCAATTAGCCATGAGGACACAAGAATTTCAAGCAGTTGATTATGGCGTGATTTCTTGTCGGCGGATTCAGCAAAGATGACAAGCTCATACTATTCTAAACTGGACTTTCATATTAGCTGATGTTTGAGACCTTTATTCAATGTATACAACCAACAGCATCAAATATGCTGAGTAAATACTAGGGATGGGACCGAATATCCGAATATTCGAATATCGGATAATTTTCGAATATAAAGAAACGAATACGAATATTCGATTTTCAAATTAATTTAAAGACCAAATTTTCTTTTAAAAAATCTTTTTTTTTTTACAACACATGCCAGACATGTCCAATTAACGACAATTGATAATTGGCAGGGGGGCCACGTCTTTACAAGGGCTGCAAATTAACGGTTTGTAGGAGGCGCGAATAGGACGCATTGTATCCACAAATAACAAAACTGGGCCAAGTTGTGATAACGGTTTCATAGTTTGCACAAGACGTACATTGTTGTTTATTGTCCTTAAGTGGCATCTATACGGTTAACTTGTATACAGTAAATTACAATTACTCTCTAAGTAAACCAATCAAAATGAATCCATTATTAGCCAATCAATTTCTTTCACAAAATTAGCATGACCTGGTCAATTATATATTCGCCACATGTAAATTATTCTCCATTATATCAAAACCGTATATTATACAAGAGTCTTAATTAATAAACAATGCCACCATCATGTGCTTGGAAGTACTTTTCGCGGTCATTAGACAAAACCCAGGCAACGTGTAATCTATGTAATGAGAAATGTGTGTCCGGAACGATTAACAAATTAATTAACAATATATTTAACAATATCTTAAATGTCTTTATATTTGCCTAACACTCACTAAGTTATATCGCTCATTTGCCACGAAACAAGGTAAAACAACTAATGTACACATAGTATATATATTTCGGATTGGTAAAAATTCGGACAGAGTGCTGTGTATAGTAGTATTTACAAAAACGAATATTCGAATATATTCGAATACCTAAAACGAATATTCGAATATTGAAATCAGTATTTGGTCCCATCCCTAGTAAATACTATAAAGCTGGAAAGACTTTGGACTTAGGCCATCTTTAAAAATTGTTTGTTTGCAGTAACGCGACCCAGAATTATCAAGGTGGGTAGGTAGATTGATTTTTATTTATTTTTGGGGGGTGAGAACAAATCAAGGGTTCAGTGGGAAACTATTGTATCTGCTTAACATTTCTATATCAGATACAATAGTCTCACACTCGACCCTCGAAATGTAGATGACTCTTAGACACAGACCAATTTACCTTAACACAAAATACAAGACTTAATCACATTGCTTAATTTAGTGTATGCCCATGGCATCAGGATACTAACACTGCTCAAAATTCAGCTCTATTAGAGTAATTAGAACGCAGTTTTTATTTGATACAAAACACTTAATGAATTAATTACGAAAAAATATGATGAATATATAACTTTAATTTTCGAAAAGAAAAAAACATTGCTTCATGGAAGCCTATAAAAACTTGTGAGTCAGGCCCAATTTCGTGAGTCGGTCGCGTTACTGCAAACACATTTTTAAGGATGGCCTTAGCAGGGCGCACATAAGTGATGTCTTTGATAGACGAGTTTTTCATGTTTTTGTGTCGCCAGCCAGTGGGGCTTCTTGAACAAGACTTAAGTGTTAGGTTCATCTGTTTGCTCTCAGCAGAGAGCAGGAAGATTGTTACTTGGGCAAACTTTATGTACTTAACTCTTGGTAGAATACCTATTTGGGCATCAAGAGACGTTATTAGACAAAACAGCATCAAGTTGCCAAATGCACCAAATATGACTAGAAAACAAGCTAGAGATAGATCAAATGACAAGAAAAAGAAAGAACTAGACATGTGTCCGTAGGACACGGATGCCCCCACATTCCGCTTGTTGTCACAAAACTCTACTGATGTCCAAAAAAACTGCACCAAAATACCCAGGTGCACAAGTTCACATGCTGATCAATATGTTTATAAAGTTTCAACACTCTAGCATTAATACTTTTTGAGTTACACGCGACAAAAGTCCAAATATGTCATTTTTTGCTATGAAAAGGGCCGTAACTCCACTCAATTCTGAAAACACTAGACCAAAATACCCAGATGCACATGTTCAAATGTTGATTTATATGTTTATAAAGTTTCATCACTCCAGCAGTAATACTTTTGGACTTACGCACGACACAAGTCCAAAAATGTCATTTTTTTGCTAAAAAGGCCTATAAGTCCGCTGATGTCGGAAAAAATTAACCAAAATACCCTGATGCACAAGTTCACATGCTGATTAATATGTTTATACAGTTTCATCACTCTAGCAGTAATACTTTTTGAGAGTTACCAACGAAAAAAGTCCAAAAGTCTTTTTTTCTAAAAAAGGGCCATAACTCCGCTGATGTCGGAAAAAACTTCACCAAAATACCCTGATGCACAAGTTTACATGCTGATTAATATGTTTATAAAGTTTCATCACTCTAGCAGTAATACTTTTTGAGTTACGCGCGACACAAGTCCAAAAATGTCCTTTTTCTCCCCCCAAAAAAGGGCCATAACTCCGCTTATGTCAGAAAAAAATTCACCAAAATACCCAGGTACACAAGCCCCCATGCAGATGAATATGCTTATAAAGTTTCATCACTCATAAATGCCTGCAACAAACTGGTCAGTAGAGGCGATAAAATCAATTATCGGCCCAGAGTACACACTGCAGCTTTCAGTCAAGTCACTTGGCTATGCCCAAAGCAGTCTCTAAGCTCCGCCCACACCATTCAAGACGGTTACTGTTAACTTTCATTGGTTAATTCCTATGTCACTCATCGGTTAGCTTTAATCCACAATTAGAATGTGCGAAAATGTGACAACAGGCATCCGCAATTGAGAACAATTAGCACATGGTTGACAACCAAAGTCAAACAGAATTGTTAAAATGAGTGAAAAACAGCTTCAGCACATTTAATTCACTGAACTTGCATACCAAATTTCATGAATATCACTTAAATGTCAATAATACGACGATATCAGTTTTTGTCTTTGACAGAAATTTCATACGAAAATCTAGGGCCGAATTTTGACAGGATTACATAAATGCATCGATCAGTAAACATACATTAAGAAACGTTCTAGTGTATTATATATACAACAAGACAAATGAACAATATTGGTGATAATGTTAGTTCAAACTTTTGCAATGTCACATATTTTCGTGACATGGCAAAAATTATCGTCGCCGATTCTACATGTCACAAACATTTGTAAAACACATGCAAACACACACTTTGGTGTTTAATATCCCTAAAATAACTACTCCGTGTCTGGCTTTTTGTGTTTTTCACATGTTTCCAATTGCAAGTTTGACAGTAACTTATGGTTTTGTGCATGCTGCTGTTCTGTACTGTAATCAACCACATCATACATTTTTAATAACCAGGCCATTCAAAGCAACTCACAAGGCTAGACCATCAACTACCTGCTTAAAATTAAACATTGGTAATAATATTGTTTTATTAGAAACGATCATTAAAGAATTATATATAATCATTATAATTACATAACCTAATAATAATAAATTAATAATAACAATAATTATTATTATAACTGTCATATATTGTTTAAATTTTTTTTTAAATCATATAATGTCATGCGTCACATTCTGGACTTACATTATTTTATTTTTGTCTATTTGGGACTCTTTTCAGGGGGAAGGAGTCCCAGGACTCCTATTTTAAAATTCTAGTGAGATCCCTGATATGCCCTGTGGACTAATCCCTATTGAATATTTAACTGTATGGTTGTGTTTATATTGTGACCACATTTTTGTCCTTGTTAAAAGATTTGATAGTTGCTCAGTAAAAATTTCAAAAACAGTATTATTACAGCTACTTTATTCCCAAAGTATTGGAGAAATTGCATAGGCACTGTCTTTCTAAGCTTCTCTCTGTCTGGCCACTGTATGACAGGCCCTAATTTCACAAACAACACATTTACTGCTTTAGAAAAGTACCTATATGCAGTACTGGCTGAAATTGCAAATTCATAAGCTAGAAATTGCAATGGCAAATTTAGTCTGAGTCTCATAAAACACAACATCAAGAACTGAAATTTATCTATATCTTTGGAAGAGCCTTTTCAACATGATTAAACACGGCTGACAAGACACTAACTGCTGGAAGACCAGTGTAATATTTCATTTTATCGTCTTTATCTTTACATGCTTCCATACTATGAGCATTTGACAATGAAACTACTTCTTTCTTAAGGTCAATGTTTTCTGCTCTGCCAAATGGATTGGGTAGGTTCAAAAATAATGAAGCCAAAGCGTGACAAAGGGGGTAAAAATTAGAGGAGTTTTAAGAATGAAAAATTTCTTTGGAACACATAGTCAGATAGTTAAAGTGACACATATTAAATGCGCAAGTTGATCGACAACCATGAAAAAAACTTTTTTTAATGTTTTTTACAAATGTATTGTCTTTTTTTTAATTAAAGACACATCATACTTTGATGCCAAAATAATGATACAAATAATAAAGTCATCCAAATCTGGCATACATGTTCATAAAACAGATATGAATTAAGGCATTGTCAAAGACAAAATGACATTAATTGTTAACAAATTAATCTCAAAATTCAACTTTTTGTACTTTTTAGACTACTTTTTCACGCCTCCACCTACATTTAGACCACTTTTTCACGCCTCCACCTACATAAGTTTTATTTTCACATACACCTATATGTCTTTAGTCATTTTAAGAACTTGACAGCCATACAGTAGTTGTCTAACTAAAACAGGAAAAAAAAATTCCAATATAATTATATTATTATATTATATTGAGTTCATTTTTCGGCATAATTGCTCTTATCATACTTCAGTTATGCCACGTCAGGCAACACCTCTGACTCGCGGAGCTCTAGTTTTAAAAAAGAGTCCAGTTGCTCCAAATGAAAATGATAGTTGTATTTATTACAAGCAGATTTTTAGGGGGTTTTGTCTACACTTGGGACAAATAATTACCCTTTCGTCTATCTGAAAGTTTTGGCAGTCAATTTGAAACTCTTTAAATGGTCACACATTAGAATATATCTTAGTCGTTGAAGATCTCAATTAAATGTTCTGAACTGCAAACAATCGTCTTAAATTCCTTAGAATCACAGTCTCTGCGAAAGACTGTCAGAACTCGGACATTGCCAATAAAAATCTATGAGGTCCGAGAAAACTGTCCGAATACTGGTCCTTGTGTCCATTGAAAATTTTGGTCAAAAATATTTTACGACATCGATTGCTGTATCTGTTTCCACAACAGTCATAGAGTCAAACTTGAGGGTCCCCGATTGTGTTGAAGACATTGTTTCTGTTTGTACTTCCAAATAATATAGTTTGAAAAGATATTTCAAAATATGTTTGCACATTATGTAAACATAAAAATTCAATAAAAGAATTAACAATTCTCTGTGTAAAATTGCAATTCCAGAATAAATGTTCAATAGTTTCCTCATTTTCATTACAAAAAGTGCATAAGTTATCTTGTACGATATTCATTTTATATAACAAAGATTTGGTTCCTAGGATTCTGTGTACTATTCTTGTCTGGAACCACTGTGTGTATGTATCTCTGGATATATTAAAAACAAGGTTGTGTACTTTTTTCCATTCAATGTTATTGAAAAGTGTATTCCATTTTGATTGTGAAGTTGGTATGTCTGTGTTGTAAATAAAAGATTTATAAACAATTTGGTTTTGGTTTTGCATCAAAATTATGCTATTCAAGTAAAATGATAAATGTGCACATTCTATATTTGGCTTTTTTATAAGCTGAAAGCCTGATATACTTTTAAATGTCTTCACAGTTCTAATTAAACCTTCATAAATAAGAGGTTAATTTGAACAGTGTATGAAAATTGGTTCATGATTGAATCTTTGCACACACACAAACTAAATTATGATATTAGTGTACAAAATTGAGCTTACAAGTTTGATGTAGGCAAATAGTCTCAAAATTCCACATGCAAAGTACTGCAATAATTATCATAATAAAAATAATAACCAATGAAAATCATTTTGCCTACCACAATTTCTTTTATTCATTAATTATATTTTTACAGTCTTCTATAAGAATGCTTCAACAGTTTTTTTAGAATCAATTTCCTAATAACCAGTGTTTCCAAACTCGAACATGCCAATGTCATGTCCATTTCTGGGTGCTAATAATATAAATGAACAGTGTCAACATTCATGTACACTCGGGACAATTCATTTTGTGGTTGAAAAAATATGAAATGGCATTTATGCATCGAGTCTTTAAGTTTGTATTCTGTTTTAGGTCTAAGATTGTCATAATACATGGATATTATTGAAATATCTATTGACACTAGAAAAATATAGAAACTTTTTTCTAATTTGTTCACTTGGGACTTGTTTCACCATAAGCATTGGTAGTCCATATTACGAAGGCTCTGACAGTGAATAGCTGTTCAATGTCTGTCTGGCTGGCTATACCAGTTTCAGGTTCCTCATGGGGTTGTTCGGGCTGGCTATACCAGTTTCAGGTTCCTCATGGGGTTGTTCGGGCTGGTTATACCAGTTTCAGGTTCCTCATGGGGTTGTTCGGGCTGTTCAGAGAAACTTGGCTCCATAAGGGCAGCTGCTGCTTCAGTTTTCTTACAGCGATGAACTTTCCTCTGGTATCGGTCATTCACAGATGGTGATTTAATGTCCGGCTCCAACCAAGCTTTGCAGACATCTTCTTGGTGGGCACCCAATCAGGACTGCCTTCTCGTACAAACCGGCCTTCTTCCCTGGAAAGTCACAGAAAAACTTTGTTTTAAAATTTATTGACTGACCTTCAAAAATAATTGTGTAATTGTGTATTTGTAAACTGAACTGTCTATAAATGGAGACAAAAATATGTTGATAATTGTATAAATAATTTACTTGACCATTTGAATGACTGAAAAATAGCTATCCACATTCATCAATCTGCTACTTATCAACATGTACTCAATACAGTCTTTATGAAACTCTGAGGTCCTCAGTCAGACATTTGGTCTGACCGACAAGAAACATCTGTCAGACCTGCTGCACATTTGTCAGACCAAACACAGTCAAACACACTTCGGAATAATTTAAATGTTTTTACTGGTTTACATCATTTATTCATATTGCATTTTATTTGCAATTAATTGTGGACATGTTAAATCAAAATAATTTACAATTAAATGTATGCAATATTTACCACTCATATTCAGTCTCTGATAATCTTCATAACTTGTTATATTTCACACAGTTAAATTAATCAAATATGTTTTAATTTAAGTCTAATAGGCCTTTCCCAAAACTAGGTTACTTCCCTTGCGTAATCACGAGGGATGTCCCCTGTTAACTTCCGGCGACGAAAAACATGCAATATATTTGATTTTCAATCTTAAAATTGTGTTGATGTCATAAAAATAAATTTACAAATATCAACATTCGTATATAATATACATCATGTACTTTATTTATTAATTTAATTAAATTATTATTTTGATTTTTAACAATATTGTCTACTCTTTGCAGATTGACAAACAAACTGTACACAGTACGTTAAACGGTTATTATGCAACAAAACACAAAAAAGCGATTTCAGTATCTAAACAACATATGCCTTCATCATGTATTAAATTTGCATTATTAAATGAAATAAATAAAAAGCTGTTTTTAGTAAAATGATTTTACTCAGTAACTCTTAGCTAACATTCTTCTGGCGAATAAAATTACGAAAATAAGGTATCATCACAGAAAGTTTAAGCGTAATTCCGATGTTTAATTTACAATAATTAAAGATGATGTCACTCCTGTCTTACAGAGATTAAGTAAGTAATTTGTTTATTATTGTGTCATGTGTTTAAACAATGTTAATGATATCTTTATATAATCAACGAAACAAATTACACCTGACCCAGTGGATCTATATGTCACCAGGAAATAGATATGTCGTGATAATTATGTACATAAAAGGGTGAGTATCTACAATAAAACAGACATAGATATATACATTTTGAAAAAAGTTTACACAATTCAGAGTAAGTAATTAACTAAGTCAACAGAATTGTCTAATATACGTTTGAATAAATATTTTGTACTTGTTGAGTCTGTTAGATCAAGTATTTAGTTTTCCTTCATGTAAATAACTCTAACTGAGATTATTTCTTCATTTCTGTCGGATTCGTGTTAAACAAACATTTTATTCTCGCAGCAGCTACGGTAATTCCCGTATTTTTTTATAAAAACAAAACACTATGAGCTCTTAAATGTTCACCACCTTTCAATTCTTCAGAACAGAAAATTAAATGCTGTGCTATATATTATTTCACTCTTCAATTTAAACCAATTTATTAATTCTAACAAGTGTTTAATGCTTTTAATTATGTTCTGTTCTTTTCAATAAGGTGGCGAAATTTCATAGTGTGATAGGCAACGAACAACAACTGAGACAACAACATTGTAAAATGTGAGATCAACTTTAATTTGAGACGCAAACAATGGAGACGAAGTGTGACATGTTAGTTGTCTCTGCATGTAGATCTTTATCATCAATGCATTATGCAATTGCACGGATTAGCGGTATTGTTCTAAGGGCAATTTGATAAGATCCCAGGTTTCAAATATGGCGGATGTGATTTCGCAATAACGGAAGGTAATTTCCAAGGGAGATCACCTAATTTTGGGAACTGCCTATCAACACATATGTAGATCTATTCAAGTTTATACAGTTTATATTTAAAATCCTATTATTATTTTTATATAGTGTCATGTATATATTTGTATATATTTAATACAATGTAATATTTTAACTGTCCAAAAACAAAATTTAGTTTCTAGTGGTTAAAAAAAGGTTTAGAAATAAAGGAACATTAAATAGCAAAAGCTAGCGTCCAAGTAATCTTAACCCCACCCACTCTTTTAATCACAAAACTACAAATACAATTCTTTGTGTCGAAAATCTTAATGTTTGTTGATTACCGGTAATGAAACAATTAAAAAGGACTGTATTCATTAAAAAGAAACAACAAAACATTTTCGAGGAATTGGAATTCATTTACTTTCACTTTCGACAAGTGTACTGCCAATACTCTCGCTAATTTTCAAATGTTGCCTCTGCCAAAGTTGTCGCATATAATTAGTGTACATGAATGATTTGGAATAATACTTATATTAGTGAACACTAGCTAGTAGATGTAATTGTTTTAACAAATGACAGAACAGAACAGAACAGAACTTTATTTACATCTCAGGCATACAAGTATGCAGTAAGAGGAACAATATACATTTGGTTATACAATAGTTGGAGGAACAAGTACTTCACGGTTAACAAACATATGTTTTGCGAGCGTACTTGAAAGTTATATTTGCATTAAAGGGGGCACTTTCACAATTAAAAAATCAGCATAAAGAAGTAAATGTAAATGTATAAATAGTAAGACACAAATAGTATAACACATTATCTTACACTTTTTAACAAAGTAATTGCAAATTTACTTAGTTTATGAAGTGTATCGTACTTTTCTAAAGACATTATGTACTTAAATTTATTGTCTCTGCAAATATGTCTCGAGATTTCACTGATTTCATGTCTGTTTGTAGTAAAATGGGTGCATTTTAATAGATAATGTTCTTCATTGCCAATGTAATTTTCATTACAAAAAGTACAAAGTCTGTTTCTTTCTTGTGTGCCATTCCATCTACCAGTTTCTATTGGAAAGTGGTGGTTAGCTGTGCGGAGCTTAAAAATAGGTAAATACTTAGACTTAGGTAGTATTTTAAGGTAATTCTCAAATTCGAGTGTGGTTTTAAACGAGTAATAAAATCTGCCTTTATTAGATTGGTTCATTTCCGCATACTTCCGCGACGTACTTTGACGCGATAGGCGTACGCAATTTGTCAAGTTACACAACTTCATATTAATTCTCATAATTAGAATAATGTTCATTTCGCACAAGTAATAATTAAATTGCCTTCTTTTAATTTGTAGTAATTAATTTATTAAATATGTGGGAGTTTAAAACACGCACATCACACAACGCTTACCTAACAGGATGGTGTAACAAATCACTTGCCCCTTTACTGAGGGCGTGATAAACTATCTATCGAAGACGCTCATGGGCATATTGGAAAATTTACGCGTTATCATTGGCTGACTGGTTTGGCTGTAGTAAAACTGACTCTTCCTGCGTCTAGAATATATGGATAACTGATACACCGGTGCAGATGGGGAGTGTGTTAATTGCCAAGTAGGCGTTCTTTGTCTTTGATAAACATGCGTACGCAAACGGAAATGGTTGCATCCTAGAATCTAACACTGAATCTTATGGCGTCCTTAATGTATTGATACGAGGTTATCGGTGTTTTAAAATTGCAATCGAAATACGAATCGTGTAATTCCGTTGAATTTTAAAATAGATGTTAATATGAGCATGTGCTGTTTAACTTTCCATTTGATAGAAAATATTTTAGTCTGACATTTTGGGTCGACGAACTTGAACTTTCTTTCGGACCTTGACAAATTTTGTTAGTCAGGTCCGTAGGTCCGACAGAGTTTCGTGAAGACTGCAATATATTCACTCAACGGCATGATTACTCTTTGAACAAACCAATAAGAAAACAACTTAGCTTACCATTTACAAAATGGTCCGAACAAACACGAACATTCACCAATTATTTTCCAGTGAAATCTTGATTTAGGCCGGCAAGCCATAACCTTCTACGTTCTGAAGAGTTTCACACTCAATGCCTTGATGAGTTATTATGGCTGGAAGACGGTAATAGTGCCTTTCGATTTCACCATATTGTTCAGAACGATTCGGGCAACCTTCCACGTTGCAATAATTACCCTTCACCTACGGCATTTGGGATATTTTTAGCTCGCAGTGATCACTGACACGCTCTGTGAAACATTTACAATGGTGGTGTCTCCAATATGGCCGACTTCAGTTTTTGTGACGTCACGATAAAACTGACGTGACTGGACAGTTTTCCAAAACTGTCCGAGAAACTAAAGATAAAAAGTATCGGCCTTATCCTAATGAATTCTGAAAAATTGTTATTAACATTGTTGGTGATTGATTTAACCTCAGTTTTAATCATATATTGCTGGGTTTCAAACTTAGAGGGGGTTACAACAGTCTACTAGACTCTCGACTTCTACTGGATAAACTTTAAAAGTACAGTAGATCTATGCCGATATGGCCGCGAAAACGTATGATAAAACAGTACAGCAGGGAGCACGGATTTTTTTCTATCCGTATCTGGTCGCTGCTTATGTACGGAATAGCTGTAACAGTTTAATTATTTGAACATTAAAAAGATGAGTTTTAACTTAGCTTAATATTCGACGAATTCATTCAAACTCTGCGCCTTTTTTTTGAAGCTTGTCGAACGGCGAAAAGTGCCAAGAAGGATGAGTGTGTCAGGACGGCCTAGAGTAGTACGTGCAGTCGTTACGACCCAGACCATTCGATCCGGCGTTTGCAACTCCATTCTCTAATCTGGTACCCGGTCGTACTTAATCTGAATTTAGGCACAGCCTTAGTCGGGAAAACCAAACAGATTGACTATACTCGCATAATAAAGATGTAATATTTCTGAAGTTTTTTTTTTAGGCAGCACTTGTTATCATTTGAAATTTGATAATGTCGAACCACGCAAGCTAATCAATGCTTTTTTATTAAACAAGAGAAAACTGCGAAAACCGCATTAAAGCCGGGTTTTTTATTTTGCCGATGGTGAAATCTGAAATATTTGCATGCATATGCTAAACAGCTTTTTTTATTGACCATCAACTTTTGAAATATGGCGGGAATACAAAACAATAAACACAAATTCTGTTTATAGCTCTAGCGGCCATTTGTGCAGTGGAGTGGAATCATTTTAATAATTTTGGTAGAGGACCACCAAACGAACATTTGTGTAAAATTACTTTAAAAAACTAGCCATGGGTTTACAAGAAAATGGCGTTTAGACATATTTCTAAACTGGCGTTTAGATATATTTCCGTGTTTGACTCTGGCGGCCATCTTGTGCAGTGAGGCGGAACCATTTGAATACGTTTGGTAGGGGACCACTAAACAAACATTGGTGTGAAATTATTTGAACATCTAGCCATGGGTTAAGAAGAAATTGGCGTTTAGACATATTTCTACTTTTAGCTCTGGCGCCATCTTGCGCAGTGAAGCGGAACCATTTTACAGGTTTGGTAGAGAACCATCCAAGGAACATTCTGTACAGTTTCATGGAGATTGACCAAGAACTTTTAAAAATATGACAGAAATACAAAACTTTAACGCAAATTCTATTTTTAGCTCTAGTGGCCATTTTGTGCAGTGAGGCAGAACCATTTGAATACATTTGGTAGATGAACACCAAACGAACATTTAGCCATAAGTTTAGAAGAAAAATAGCGTTTAGACATAATTCTATTTTTAGCTCTGACGGCCATCTTGTGCAGTGTAGCAGAACTATTTACACAAGTTTGGTAGAGGACAACCCAATGAACATTTCTGTAAAGTTTAATGAAGATTGACCAAGAACTTTTACAAATATTACAGGAATACGAAACTTTAACGCAAATTGTTAACGACATCGCAACACCCGCCTGCCCAACCGACCGGTTTTCGCTTATCTATAAGCCGAGATTTTTCGTTGAAAAATCCGGCTAACAACTACAAAATAATTATGTGAACAAATGGTTTTTCTTCATTTTTTTCAAAGATCGTGCATTCCATGTTTTTGATACACGTAGTTATAATTACCTTTATATTCCATGGTATATATTTATTATACCTCACTTCGTTTTCACATTGTAAAATCCCATATACCCATCCCTGCATACTTTTAATATGTCATGGCGCTGGAAATAGAGAATAACAGGTTACTGCCTTGTTTTGTGTAATATATCATTCGAGGCTTAAAATAATATAAATACCTTATCTTTAACATTTCGTAATGATAAGTGAACTGTTTTTACTACGAATACATAGATTACACGCATGCTCATTCATAAAATACTGAAAATGCGAACTGAAATGGATTGCAACCATACATTTCATCGGAGAACACACAACGCCGAATTGTTTGGAGACAATATTTTGGAGTTGTTCATTGAAATTGATATTTTCAAGATCGTGTCAATATTGACAGTATTTGACTATAGGTAATAATGTTTTTGGTTCAGCATAAACTGATCCTTTGTAGTGACTTTTAGTGCATTAATTATGAATGTATTGAAATAAATGTGTATGGATGATTTATTGTGTTCCATAGATGACGTCATATCACTACCAAAGTGCGGGTTTGTGTGAAAAAACTTATCGGATCCCAAAAATGGATTTGTGATTAATTCAATAATTATTAATATAAGTACCGTGAATAAACCGATCATACCACCCCACGTTTTCATCGGGGATACATGAATAACCTAAATAGTTTACGTTAACATCATTATATTATAAATTTGTCAGCCAAATTAAAACAAAATAACAATGTATGAAAATAATTTCTGGAACGAATGAAATTATTTTGTATCAGACGCGTATAGTTATTCATAAGTAATATACCATACCTTTATCTTGGAAATTATCTATGCATACTACATACACATTTCGAAGTCAGTTAATCATGTATACTGTGTATCCGAATGAAAAGCAATCTTCAAAGAATATTCAGCGGATATGAAATAATGATGACTTCCATTTTTGAAAACACAAACATAAAATTTCACGAGACTCTGGCGATTTAAAATTATATTCGGTAGGAATATGATATATCAAGGGTGGTATTGGAAATAATGTATAATGCTGCGCGAAATTAATGAAGTAAAAGTAACATGAATATCATTTCGACGTATTCCGAGACTTATTACATTTTATTTATTGAAAGATATCTTTTTATAGGTTGATAAACATCTACTGGAGAAGTTGATAGAAATGTGCAATTCTAATTAATTCTAAACGTTGTCTCTGTTCCTTAAACGCAACCGCATTTCAATGTCAAATTAACATGCACAGTAAGTTTTAAACATAAATTCCCCATTTATTGAAAGATTCGCTTTTATGATTCGCTGGATGCTTAATAATGATCGCATATTATAACAGCTATACAAAGGCAGCTAAACGCGTGCTATTTTTAGAATGATCGTATGTGGAACTCGCTAGAATCAATTGTTATTTATAGAGCGTGCCGATAGGCTGAACAAAATAGTGGATTAATTCTGGGAATGAATATAAAGGTCTGTTCATGACATACAATGAGAAAATATGTTCATACTTATGCTCAGTTCTAGGGTGTTTATCGAGAATATGTTTATAACTTTATTTAAACCGCTTATGTAAACAATTACGAACATTTTAATCCCCAAAAGTATGCAATAGTTTCTGGTATACATTAAACCATTTTTGTCAGTTTGAATTCCCTAAAACTAGAAAATTTTCCCAATTCTATTGGCATTCAATTTTCCCGCTGCATAATTATCGCCAGAAATCTAGGTCAAAAGTGATCTTAGACAGCTACGCCGAAAAAAATCAATGTCGAAGAGCGCTTGATTTTCCAACAATAAACTTTAGTTTACAATGTACGACTAGATTGTTCTTTGAATTACAGTCGTCTATTCGGAATAATAAAAAAAAATATCACAGGCTTCTTGAAGGATATTGTAAATATTGCCCTATTCGAAGAGGAATGTCAGCCTCGGCCGACATTACTCTCCTCTGGGTGCAATATTTACTATAACTCTCAACCGCCTATTATATTTATATAATGTAGGGAATATTGCATGACTGTGGTGTTCCGGTGGATTTTATCGCTCAAGTTGAGTCAAACTCCTCGTAGCTGTTACCTCCCCTATCAGTTAACGGTAACCACTGCCATCAAAAGTAAAATCCTTCCAGATCTGGAAGGATTACGTGTTTGTAACTTTTTCTTATTTAATGCAACTCAGTGCAATTTTCTATATAATTGGACTTTATATATATATATATATAGTTTGCAGGTAATAATGAAAACAGAAAAAGAAAATAACTGATTAAAACCATAAATGATATCTAGAAGATTTAAATCGATCATCATCACGTGGTTTATTATGACGGCATGGATTTGATTAGAGCTATGCTCGGAACCAGTCAAATCTCTGCGCGGAGGTTGGAGTTGATTGTGTAATGTCGTATTCCATGAACCCGCGGGTTTTTCCGCTTATAGATAACGCATAAAGTGTAAAATACAACATATGATATTACAACTGTTTTATTTCTTCATTACAAATGTTGCATTTTCTCCTTAGGCCTATTTAAATTTTAATGTCATATAGATATAAGACACATTAGTAGGAAACATAATTAAAACTGTTTTTCCATGTTATTATGGTGGCATCCGCTATTTGATAAAACGGTTCTGTTGCACATATTCTAATAAGTTAAACAATTGATAAGAGTTTGAACAGTCAATAGGCCAGTGGGGTATACTACTCCTTTAAAAAATAAATCAATCTCGGTACAAAATTTAAATAAATTTTTTATCATATCACTATTACACTCTATGTACTGATATGGCAATAGACTCTGTTATTTTTTAGTCTTTGGGGGACATTTTTCATGGATATTTAATTGGATCAGTGACTAATACTTAAGTAGTTTAATCAACGAGTTAAAGAAAATACCACCAGCCAAGCTGTTAAACACTGGTGGTATATTTGTTAGTTAAATATTTAACCCTGGTATTTTCTCTGGTTAGGTATTTAACAGCCGGTTCTTTAAATTGTATTATAAATACTTTACAAAGTGCATTTAACCACTTCTTTAAATTACCAGACTAAGTTGCTTGAAAGAGGCAATGAAACTTGTACAATAATGAGCAGTGGCGTAGCTTCCTTTAGGCCATATATCGGCCGCAGCCTGCACATTTTTCTGAAATTTTGAAAAAAAATAAACATGCCAAATCTGCAATTAAAAGCTAAAGTTTCCGAGGTGGGGTGCGGGGAAGAGTCTCTAACTTACCTCTAACAGATTAGAGCGATGTTTTTAAATGATAATGTTGACAATCATTAGTGTCTTGAAATCTATACATGCGCACCAATGTGTTCTTACATAGGTTTTCAGTGAACTGGAAATAAACCAGGTTTGTTAATTTAATCGATCCAGGTTTATGCAGATAATGTTGTGTTATTTGACCCAGTTAACGGTGTTCATGTTAAAGCATCAAAATGATGTGATGCCACCAAATATAAACCCAAAATCATGTCTATAACACCTACCGAAAAAAAATGCCTGGGCAACCCACCACCGTCATACACCCCGGACAACTTATAAAGTGGCCTACACATATTTACCAAGCAACACCCCTGATGAGATTCACATCGACATACTTTCATGACGTATTTACTTTTGGGACCTATTCAGATTGCGTCATGCCTATTTTTTGTGAGTGGATGAGAGTGGCTGCAACTGGGTAGATAAGCTATTTTTAAAGTAATTTGTATTTACCATGTTGCAGAAATAAGTATGTATTAAAGGTAAGATGATATATAAATATGTTTCAAATAGATAAAACACTTTGTTTTGGGATGTATGTTTATATTTATTATCGCTGTATTGAATTTTCGTTTTCATTTCAAGTTTTCATTTAACGCAAGCAGAATAAAATACTATGTAAATTGTCTCCCACTTGTTGTTTTACTAGTCAAAACAGTTGATAACTTTTTGTCACTGTTAACTGTTATATTGCAGTAACTATATAGGTATAACTTATCAACTTTTTCAAGTTTGTACAAATGCTTAACATAAAGTTACCAAGTAAAAAAAATACTTATACACTTCAACAACATGTATGATAAAATTAGGAAGTTTCCTTATTAAATATTAGTAATAAAGGGATGTATCGACGTGATTACAGACGACGTATTGTGTCGCATTGTATTTACACCTATTTACTTTCCGTTATAATTTCTTTGGGTTCAATAAAATGCAAGAAATTGGTTCCCTGTTTGAAGGTGCGCTCAGCGTTGTTTGTCGTTACTGAAACACGGAACCTATGCATAAAATCCCGGAACTCAAAGGATCTGATTGCGATGGACACTTTTAAAGTCATTACGTACTGGAAAGGAAACAACAACAACAACAAATAAATAGGTACTCGCGTTATCTGTAGGCGGAAAAACCGCCATATGTGTTAGTTTGTTTGGATGTTTCGCCGTTTTGAACAGTAGTTCAGTCCTATCACGGCGGCCAGTTAACCTACTCACACTTTTCCTGGCCAAGCGTAGCCGATCTAAGCGGTTTACCAGTACGAAGTGCTCATACTTATGCCAGAAACTGACAACTGACGTACTTGAATCAGAGGTATGGGGAGACAGGCGCTTAGCTGGGCTAACGTGCGTAAAACTATTTTCGTAAATTGTCACAAACAAAAGTGAAATAAATGCCAAAATACATTAAAAATCGTTGTCCAAGTGGGTCAGGGGTATTGGTTAAAATCGTTGTCCAAGTGGGTCAGGGGTATTGGTTGGACGACACTCTGAAAAAAGATACAAGCAATACCACAAAGTATGTCAGAGAAGACTTTATAGAATTTTCAGCGGATGAGTCTACCACAGGCAAATCACTAACCTTTCTGGAAAACTTACGGGAAGCAGGAATCAAATCTGAACGATTGAAAGGATACGGTTATGGTGGAGCCTCGAATATGTCAGGAAAAATTATAGGTATCCAAGCACAAAATATGCCAGGTCATGCCCGAATCACTATACACACACAGCAAAGCTTACTGCATAAGTCTAGCGATAGTGCAGGCATCCTAAGAGCCACTGTGAGCAAATCTAAAATGGAAAAATACAGTTGCTTTGTGAAACAAGATGGGTGGCCGGGGATGATGCTTCCAATAAGTTCAAGTGTTCATATACATCTGCTATGGACGGCATATAGGATCTTAGACATAATTTCGGTGACGACAAAACTGCACGTCACATACAAAGTGGCTACCACTCATTTTGGCTTGATAATTGGTCTCGTTATGATCAAGCATGTGCTGTCTGAGGTATCAATACACGCATCGAGTTTGAACGCAATAATTGAGCAACATGAGATGCTTTGTATGACAATCGACATCGCCAATGCATTAGGTGTTGATCCATCCCGCCTTGGGGCAAACCAAAATCCGTCTGCAACATCGTCAAAATGCGCTTCTGTCGTTCGAATATTGGACATTAAATTTGACTGATCGAGAACGGTGACAGGCTCAGTGCGCAATGCTTGTATACCGAGAGAGATCAATAACTTAACAACTGACATTCAACAGTCCATGTTGCCATGTTTGAACAAGATCTACCAGCAGCGTCCATTGAACATTTCCAAAAAACGAGGTTTAATGATGAAAATCGGGATGCACGAATGCTGATCCCGTTTGGGGATACCATATCAACAGAAAGTTGTATCCCTAAGACGCATTCTGCTTGCAAATACATGTACTGCTGACCATGGCTGTTTCAACCGTTACTGGGGAGCACATCGATGCGCGTGAAAACACAGAGGCAGTTGAAAACGTAAACCAGGTCAACATTGAAAACGGATTGGTTATAGGGCCTAGGACTGAGGAACATTTGCAAAGGGAGAGAAATAAATGTAAATTCGGTGATCGATTTGTTTGCCAAAAAGGAACGACGACTAACGCTATACTATTTCGTGACATTTTACTGCCTAAAAGGGTAGCTTTGTTGTTGTTGATTGCGTTATATTTGTTGATAACGATAATAAACTTGTGTTGTTGTGAAATGTATATTCATTTTGATTGAAATCAAATTGATAAAATTAAGCCAAGAAGTGCACCGAAAAAGACATTTATATACACTCCAAATGGCTTCTAAGAGCGTCTAGAAGACACACATTTTCCGAGGGGGCATGCCCCCGAACCATATAGAATGGTGCGTAATCCTAATTTGGTTAAAGCTACGCGCCTGGGGGGAGAATGGCCGTATAAATAATTTAACGACCAATCCCCACATAAGTTATGTGGCCGGGTTGGGGCTTGAACTCACGATCCCCGGATTGACAGCCCAGCGCTCGACAAACTGAGCTAGGCGATTGCTATATATAGTGACAGGGGAAGGTAATCCCGAATACACCATTCTACCATTCTCATTCGCAGAGTTGTCGTTTCTTACCCACACTAACACTGAATGCAGTAAATCTTTGTGTAACTGTAAGAGAGTGTATCTTCAATTCTTGGTTCAACGAAATTTCAGTTCATCACGTAATAAAACCTTTACTTCATTAACACATTAAATCATCACAACATTGAATCGTAAATTTATAATTTCCTTAAACATAACTGTATCCTTTTCAAAATATATCGTAATTATCCACTAACAATACACGTTATCATCAGACCATCGTATCTTCAACCATCAACTAAACAGCAATTCTCAATTTTTCAAACCATCACCATGCCAACCATTCGAACTGTTATTCTTCCCGTCAAACCAAGTTACCAAATAAGATTTACATTTGTATCCATTCAGATCATTGCCTTCAGTTTTCCTTAATGCAAAACTGAAATTATATTTAACAACAATAGGCGAGTCCAGTCGGAAGTCAGTAGGCCGAATACTATATAAATAACACATGACTGAGAGGGTGATATAAAGTAATATCAACCCGATAAATGTTATATAAACCGAGGCGATATGACTGTTCAAGGGTTTATATTATTTATATCACCCTCTCAGCTATGTGTTATTAATTTTATTTTACCGAACAATCCGAACAAACACCTTGAATTGATAAGCTTCGTGAACTTTTTCCCCATTACTTTAATGTAGACTCTAGTAATAAATGCTACGTAAGCCGAGGCTTTACATTACCATTTCATAATTCAATAGTTATCTATTTGCAGTTTCAGCCTTCCGTACTTTCCAGTGCTTCGCAGACATGACCTTAACCTTTTACCGGCATGACCATTGAGTGTGTACAGCTATATTTAAAGATGGCGTGATCGATATGTAGTTTCTACAGCGCATTAGTTTAAATCGTATATAAACATGGCGAAATACGGGCGAACGTTATCGTGTGATTCAAAAACGAAAAACATACAGCTGATGGAAAGTGTTTAACAGATATTTAGATCACAGAACGCATAAATGTGTGGCATAATCTGAAAACAAAATGTGCAGTGACGACACAGACCAGTTTTCAATGTAATTATAAAGGATTGTGTTGTGTCGTGTTTAAACACAGAATTAAAGAAACCATGCGTCGGTGATGTCTAAAATTATTTTGGATGCCAATATTAAGTACAGGTTTGGAGACAAAATACGGTCATAAATATTATGGTACGTTCTGACCAGGCATGCGATTTCGAAAACACATCGCGTTTCTGGTTAGCACGGTGCACATGCAAAATTGAAATAAAAAAGGTTAAGCTTTGTGGATACAAAAAGGAATTGCAAATGCTTGCAGCTGGTTATTAATTGTAAAATGCCGTTGATCGGCGTCAGCAATTTTGAGGTAAAAGTTGGATAGGCGTTCAGTTTGGTTTGTTTTGAAAAAACA
The DNA here is from genome assembly GCA_027627225.1 of Congeria kusceri. Taxonomy (NCBI): domain Eukaryota; kingdom Metazoa; phylum Mollusca; class Bivalvia; order Myida; family Dreissenidae; genus Congeria; species Congeria kusceri. The sequence continues at coordinate 26,910,536 of CM051031.1, read as the reverse complement.
AAATCGCTGTTCTATTTTTAGCTCCGCGCGAGGGTGATGTGAAAACATATAACCCTGTGATATTATTTTTGGCCTATGCACAAAATGCACAGAGTGGTCACGTGAGGTATAATAATATGAGTTATCTCTAGCGTTATCTGTAGGCTTATATGTAGGCTGCTAAGTTCTGTCCAGCTTGTGCCGTGGTAACGGCACTCGCTTCGCACCGCTGCAATCAGCGTTCAATTCCAAGTCCCTGCGTCTGTGAGTTTGGTTGGTGGTCACCATACGGGGCAGGTGGGGTTTCGCCGTGGTAATAAAAATTATGAAATCGTTTATAAACATTTTGCTATAGTACATATTCGAAAATTGTAAAACAAATAAAGACTGAAAAGAATGGTAGTTACTACATGAACTTACGTTTAAGCGTGACATCTGTATTATTTTAGTGAATTTCAAATACTATCGTATCAGAAAAGTGTTTTGTCATAATTACTGTTTTTAAATTAATATGGTTTGATAGAGGACAGCGATTGCAAAGCGACTGAAGTATTAAACACCGTTAACATAACAACATTTGAAAAGTTGATGCTGCCATCTATATAATTTACAACACTAAAATAGTTTGAGGTATAAATTAAACAACTCTAAATTGAACATTAATCATGTGTAAAAATGTCAGTAAACAGTTACATAAATTAGCCCACAATCTTGACATTTTGGGAGCTGTTGTACATGTACAAACGCATTTCTTTGAGTTGTGGTGCACTATGAAAGTGGATGTATTTCGTTGAAGTATTTAGAGTTTACAACGCTAAATTTTAGATAAGCGAGTTAGAAAGTCTTCGAAACAATATTTTGACTTCATCATTTCTTAATTGCCACGTTGAGAGTCGATTTTAGTACGCTTCTGCATAACATAGCGTTCGCGATAAAACATATATTCAAAATAAACAGGTGTTTGGAAAACAAGTCAATAGAAAGTAAATTCATTATCTTGTATTTGCGTAGTGCATGGATTCGAAAGTTGCATGAACTTAAACTCAATATATAAGGTCTATATTTGCTTTCAGTTTGAAATACTAGACTTAAATTTGGATCAGTTCCTGTAATAAAGGATGGCATACGTTAGACTCCAATGAAAATAAACAAGTTCTCGTAAAATAAGTAGAGGATGGGTTGTGAAAGGTAGTAGGCTCGATACCTACGCGCCACGAAGTCTGTACGAGGACATTGATGAGCACGCGCGCAATGAAAGACATAATGCTTATTTCATTAAAATATCTTATCATTGCCAGTTTTTGTAGACACATTGACATGTTAAACAGTAATTACTCTTAATAGAGTGAATCAAAATTACACGTTTGAAGATATTGACTATTTTCTCAGAGGGCAGTTTTGAAGACATTATTATATCACTTGAAAATGACAGATATTTTAAGTAGTATATAAATGTCATCTCTTCAATATAATGTGCATTCCTAATTATATTGATTGAACCTTCAAACGAATAGTTCCAGAGTCTTTTTGTTTCTCAAAAAAATGTATTTCTTAATTCCATATTGCTGTTTTCAGGCTCCCATCGAACTTCAGAATTCGGCCGAAGATTTGGTAGATTACATGAAGTCTTTCTCCGATGAACAGTTTTATGTTAGTTCGTGGATTTTACACCTGGATTGCTAAAAATATAAGGTGTGGGTTTTTCAGATTCAAAATAATGTTTTGTTTGTTTAACAGTTGTTCATGACAGACATTTAGTTTAAGAGTTTTCGTTGTAACGCGTAATAGATCTACTAAAATATCCTAACTGTGTGTCATTGTGCACACATTGTGCACACACAACTGGGTCATTTGATCATTACATTGACAAATTCAGTGACGCGACTGCTATTTATAGAAAGAGTCGTGCATTATATACTAAATGGCTATTTATCATACCCGATTTTCTTTCACGAGCATATCGAATTTCTTATATACGTAGCAAGCGCTTAAAGTATATTGGCTTAGTTGTAGGCGTTTCATTAACGCAAGCATTGTATCCACTGGTCTTTAGTTTGGATGTTTAGGAAATAAATACTGCCAAAATACCAAAATAATTTATATCATGTGATTTGAAATGTAATCGAAATGATTATTCAATTTCCAAAGGTTTTACATGTGTTATGTACATGTATTATGCTGTCATGTTTGCACATGCAGAACACCAAATATGATTTATTGATGACTTAAATGAGCCTTGACTTATTACGCATTTCATGTATGTTACCAATTTATTAAGCTCTGGTTAAATTCGCTGTGTATAAACATTCCTATATCGAATTTTGTTTTGTATATTTAACTTGCAATTAAGTTTTACCTTGGAAATATTGCTTTAACATAGGCCTACACTGCATAGATTTGAAGATTACTTAAATGGCCACTCCTTACTACTGTTAATGCATATTTTAATTATGATATATGCGAATACCGGTGCTGGAAATGTATTGCAGATATGATATGGATTGATTAAAAACACGGCACGCACGCGCTCCTACTGACGTCACTTCTGTGATGAAAAACGACGTAAGCGTCTGTGCAGGGTATGCGAGCGTAATGGAGGTCCTTTGCATGGACACAGTTTTATTAAATCATTAATGTAAACGAGCCAGAATAAGAATATTTAAATTGTTGATACAAAATAATGAGACAAAATTGTGTATATAGAATGGTATAGAAATGACACAGCAGTCCTGTTTACATGCTAATAATTACGTTTTTAATTCATTTTCCAAAAACATTGCAGGTATAGAGGTGAAACCCATATCTAGGTATTGCAAAGGCTACGGGTACAGTGCTGATAAGCCCATCAAATCTCTGATCAGACAAGCCACGCCTGGAATACAGTGCGCCTGCGCGGGAAGTGGTTCCTGTTGGGTACCGCACGTGGGGAGCTGGCCACACAGAAGGCCCGAAACTTGACCAAGGGATTCAACGATATTTACTTTTTGACCGGCCCAACTGAGTTTATATATGACCATTTCCCTTACATGGACGGCAACATAAAAGAAAGTCAGCAGTGGCAACTGTTGAAATCGCCGATCACTTTGGAGCAGTTTAACAAAAAAGTTCAGATGAAATCGTATGCCTTCAAAATGGGTATTTATCACTGTAGTCACAAACATAGCGTTATTGAAATGAACGATGAAATACAAATGTCTTTTATATGCAAACGACAAAAGGTAGATGTAAGTGCAGTTCTTTCAGAGAAGAATGGAAACACAAAGCAGGAAATTAAGCATTCTACATCAGTAAAATGTCAAAATCATGTCCACACAATCAGTGTTCGCCCGCCAACGGCAGGTGACTTCATTCTGGATATATTCGCAAAACCAATATCCGAAGAAGGACCTCTGTTGAAACAGGTTGCTAAGTATCATTTGCGCTGCAAGTCTGTGAAAGAGGCCAAGTTCGAATTTCCCCACACTTTATGCATCAATGTATACCGAGCAATGCCAGGTTATACGTCCGAGGAACGCTGGTCTGCCCGCGAACAGCGCGGTTGAGTTCGAGATAAAGGCGCCACAGACGCTGTCATTGTCTGTGAATAAAACTATGTTGCAATATACAAAAGGCACATTCAGAGGTACCATCACTACTGAGCAAAAAGGTAAAGAGTAGATCTATATAGTTAACGTGACTTTTGAGGAAAAGACTAGAACTCGATATGAAGGCTTGTTCCGATTCTACACTGTGTGACAACTGTAACATTTCGGTTTGGCCGGATAAACAAAGCAATGTTACAACCTGAAGTGTAATAACGACCTGAAGTGTAATAAACTTTATTACATTATTACACTTGCTTGCCGCCCTGAAGTGTAATAACGCCCCAAAGTGTAATAAACTTTTATCTTTGTTGAAAATTGTATATCATCAAATACTAAACAAACATTCTTGAGAAATATAACGTATAATGGTATAAAAATGTGGTAATGCGACTGATGAATGAAAAACCAACATTGTTAACGATGTGATACACTTTGGACGGACTACAGATTTATCAGTCTTTAAAACTAACAACATGTTTCTTTTGTTCATTTTGTAATGGTACGTAAAATGGCATCTATTTCACTATTTCAGATATGTATAAAACAATACTCAGTAAATTGAACAGCATCGAATCTACCCAAAAGCAAATGCAATCAAAACTATCGAAATTAGACCAAATTGAAACCGACGTAAAAACCATCTCTAACAAATTATCCATGTTGAATCGAAAGTAGCTTCGCTAGAATCCAAATTTAATGAGTCAGAAAAAAGGCTTTCGGATATTGAGAAAAGTCGTTCTTTTGACAGTAATACAAGTGATGAAATGAAAACAAATATTGATGCCTTGTCAAGAAATATAACTTCTCTTCGGAATGAAAACATTGACCTAAATGAAACCATCATCGATCTCCAAACAAGATCAATGCGTGACAATTTGCTTTTCTTTAATTTAGACGAAGAAACTAGCTTTGAAGGCCGAAATTCCGAAAATTGTGCTGAAAAAGTTTTACATTTTTGTGAAAATAATTTAAGAATTCAAAGCGCAGCTTCACAGATGAAAATCGACAGGGCGCATAGGCTAGGGCCTTATCAACATGGCAAGAAAAGACCAATAGTAGCCAAGTTTAATTACTATGGTGACAAAGAGACCGTGAAATCAGCGGCACGGGAAAAGCTTAAAGACGGTAATTTCCGCGTGAGCGACCAGTTTCCAAAGCAAATTCAAGAACGCCGAAAGAAACTTTTGCCATATTTAATTGAGGCTAAGCGGAATGGAAAACAGGCGAGTCTATCCTATGACACGCTGTACATCGACCGTGTCAAATACACACATGACCGTCCACCTCCTGGTCCAGTACCGGAACTGCCCCCACGTGGCCGACGCGAATACGGAGGGCAGCGTCTTAATAGCACCGGAAGCCGCCAGGACCATGAACTTCCGACTAGCAGTTAGGGAGACGACCGGAAGCAGCTTACTGTTTTATCCTGGAATGTGCCGGGTCTTGTTTCCAAACTTGAGGACAGCGATTATTTAAACTTCATTAATAAACATGACATATTAATATTTACAGTAACTTGGAATGCAAAATCAACTAATATCCATATTGACAATTTTGAGTGTTTCTCATGCCCACGTCCGAAGTGCAACAGAAATGCGAAAAGACATAGCGGAGGTGTAATATTTTACTATAAAACAGTATATCAGGGTAAAATTGAAGTTTTAAATATAAATGAAAAAGGGATTATTTGGTGTAAACTACTTAAATCTTTTTTCGGTTTTGAAAACGATGTATATATTTGTTGTTGCTATATACCACCAGCTGAGTCCCCTGTGTACAGTAACATAAATTCCAAACTCCAAGATTTAGATTTTTTTGATCAAATATCGAACGATTTAAAAATGTTTAGTCAACTTGGTGATGTTATTTTAAAAGGAGATTTTAACTCGCGAATAGGTCAAAGGTCGGACGTGATAGATAATTTAAATCTCGACCGCTACATTAATATGCCTGTGCCGGATGTACCTATTGATATTCTACCGCAACGATTATCTGCGGATCGGCAAACGAATACGTTCGGTAATAAACTTCTTACGCTTTGTAAAGAAAATAGTGTGTTTATTGCTAATGGGCGTCTAGAACCAGGACTCTACACATGTTATAATCTTTGTAGAAATACTTTAGGTGCAAGCACTGTTGATTATGTGATCGTAAATTACAATATGTACACGTGTATAAGCACTATGAATGTACTTGATTTGAACGAATTTTCTGATCATTGTCCGATTGAATTTACCTTGCTTTGTGATAAATGTATAACATATAAACAAGGCCACAGCTTTTAAAAGATAGATTGGAAACAAAGTCATATAGATTTATTAAATAATACTTTAGAAGATAAAAGGTACATTTTTGATGAAATTACAAATAACTTGTTATCGGAGAGTGACAATCTGGATAGCTGTATCGATGCTTTATCGACTACTATTTTTGATATCTCTTTTCAGCTTAACGGTAAAACTGTACACACAGGCAGTAACAAACGTAAAAATAAATATGTGAAGAAATCCTTGTGGTTTAATGAGGCATGTAGACAAAACAAAAAAGAGTTCTATGAATGTAAGAAAATCTCTAAACGTTATCCCTGTGACGCGAACAAGATTAGATTTTTAGATGCCAAAAATAAATATTGCTGCGTTAAAAGGGAGTCAAAAGGCGATTATTACAATAAAGAAAAACATACATTAGCGAAGTTAAGCAAAAACAATCCAAAACAGTTTTGGCGATATATAAACAAATATAAAAATAAAAATGTTTCAAACAGTAATGATATCAACATGGATCAATTTTTAAACCATTTTAGACAATCATCGAATACTGCACATAGCAGTACATTTAATGCTAATGATACTAATGACTTGAATTCGTCGCCTTCTATTGAAACGCTTGATTGTTTCTTGAATCTCATACTTATTCATCTTTAAATACGTTATATTGTATGATTCCCTGTCTCGGCCATATTTTTTTTTCTTTTGTGTATATGTATTTGGCCAAAGGCAGTATGCCGGATTGCCAATAAACTTTGAAACTAAACACGGAGACTATTCTACCGACTTCTTTTAATTATTAAAGCCTCGAAGTGTAATAAACTTTATTACATTATAACACTTGTTTTCCGCCCTGAAGTTTAATAACGCCCTGAAGTGTAATGAACTTTTTTCTTGGTTGACAATTGCATATCATCGAATACCAAACAAACATTCTTGAGAAATATAATGCATTATGGTATTGAAATAAGGTAATGCGACTGATGAATGACATACCAAAAATGTTTACGATTGATACACTTTTGACGGACTACAAGTTGTATCAGTCATTACAACTAAAGAAAAATATTTTTCCTTCGTTCATCGTATAATTGAAAGTGTAAAAGCATCAATTTTACTAAAGACGGTTTCTATTCTACCAAGATTGTGTACGTCTTAACGCCCGTGTTGTAATAGACTTTATAACATTAATCCAACAAATCAACCCATCCAACTAATAGTCCGATAACTGATTATGGTGCCAGAGCATCTTCTTTCTCTTTTTCTAGAATACCAACGTAGCTGGTATCCAACATATTTGAAAATACTTTAATTTTCAACCTGAGGCTTTCAAGCCTATAATGTTATCTGTTTAATATATGGAACATACAAGTAGTAAACAGTGAATTCTTATGGATTCTCTGAAAGTGTCAATATCCTCGAAATGCATTTACATAAAAATAGCGAAATGTGAAATAGGTTTGGTGTTAGCCATGTATCCTTTATGCAGAAACGCGGTGTCTGTCTCATGGGTACACGTTACTCCCCTCACCACGAAGAGGTCCCAAACAAGGAGGGGGTATTATTGAACTTTTTTTTTGTTTAGTTTTTTTTTGTTTTTTGTGTGTGTGTTTTTATGTGTTTTTTAGGAACATATGATCATTGTAAATCGACAAAATTCTACCTATGTAGATTCTTTCGAAAGGTTAGAGACAATAGTTTGAAAAGAAATGTTAGTTCAAATTGTGGAAGCTACGAAAATGTATTAATTACACTGAAAGCGCGGATATTACCAAGTACACCCAATCTACAATAAAATACCACTGGCTTCTATTAAAAGACAAACTAAATAAAGAATATCGGGTTTTCATCGTTTTGGGACTTATTTCATAATCTGTTTATTGTAGTTCTTTAATCATTCAAATAGAATATGTATGGACAAAAAGAAAGATTAATGAGCAACTCTGGCAGAAATAGTGTGAAAAAAAAAAAATCAAAGTTTTTTGTATCTTCAAGTGTTCATTTTAAATCATTTTTTATTGTAGAATAACTGCAATATACAAGGTTAAGGTGAAATGTAAAACAAGCACACGAGTATATAAAGACAATAAGCATAATTCCCTGATTTTGCCAAAATGATATTTTGTACATAAAATCATATCAACACACTCAATAAAAAAAACATTCGACAAGCACCCCTGTAATTTTGTGTGCATTGGACGTTTCGAGTTGCTAGAACAATTAGTCGCGAAGACTAACAGTAGATACTAAAGTCTAATTTAAGATATGTCTGTCCCTTTCTCGCGTATGAAGCAATTGTGCTTACCAATTTAAAAGATGCTCACAATCAAAAGTTCACTGCCAATGTACGTCACGTAGCTCATACCAGTTACCTCCTATTGCGTACAGCCCGAGCCAAGCGGAATACCACCTTGACCCAGCAAACCTAAGGAGCGTTCTTACGCCGCACATGACGCCACTTTTACGCCCTAACGTGCGACTTAATCGCGCTACACTGACAGGTCGTGGTACAGAGGACATTCGTGAAGGGCTTAGTAAAATTCGTCGATAGCCAATGGAACGAACTACATCGGCGAATAATAACGAAACTCGTTGCAAGGTGTAGCGCATATGAGGATATAGAGAAACTGTCACAATAACTATTTCACGTAAAATCTCGTTCGGAAGTAAAGGTCTGTCTAAGGAAGGATCATCATTTTCATCATCAATGTGATTGATTTCTCTGGGTTCTGATTGTATCCCATATTCAGGTGTATCGATTGTGTCTCTATAGGTCTCTCTCGATTCAGCTTTCCGTTCGTCTTCTCTCTCAAGTTCAACATCATCTGTGTTCTCATTTTCATGCATATCAATGTGTCTTTGTAGGTGTTGCAGATTTATGTCACAATCGGGTTCAACAGTAAAGTCTGTTTCGATTTCTCTCGATCCGGTTTCTCTGTGAAACTTCCGTAGCAAACCCAGTTTGTACGATCGATTCTTCCAGGGCTAGGGAAACATAATGTTCGCCTTTGTTTTCAGGCAAGTAACCCAATGTGTAAGAGGCAATATCTTCTGCATATACTCCATCGTTAGACACAAGTCTTGTATGGTCAATGCCTTCTGAATTCAGTATGAGAAACTGGCAATTTAGTTCTCTCGAAAGGGCAACAAGTGTGAGATGGTCTCCGTACGTGGTCGGTTGCCTCATCCTTTCCAAGTACACAGATATATTTCCTTGGACAAAGTCTTTGTAGTGCTCTCTATTGTTTTCAAGATGTGTAACGGCCATTTCGCGCAGGCTTGCGGCGTTTTGGTACAAACCAACTTTAGTCAGTTGATTGCTAATGGCACTAAATTGGCAGTCGCCGTCACCTTCCGGGTCATAAATAATTCTTGACCTGTGATCACTCCATAATTGTACATCTTTATGTCCATTCCTGCTGCATTGATTTTCAAATGAAACGTCTGCTGTTTCATTGCATGAATTGCTTCGACTGTTATCGTCCTCACTGCAAACGTTGTCGTCATGAAGAACAATATAGTACTTCCGTTTGTGTTGGCGTTTTTGCTCCATCAATTGAAACTCTCTTATTGACCATTTTCTCCGTCTGTGTTCTTCTTCGATCGTTCGAATGGTGATGTTTTCAACGCTTATCCACCTACCGTGTGTGATTTCTTCATTGTCCCGATATTTGACCAGGTACTTGTCAAACGTTTTGTTCCTTTTCAAAACTACACCACGAAGAATATACTCTTTATATGGAACCCTTCTGGCACCAAAGGGATATTTCAATAGGACTTTATCTCCTTTTTGATATATTGAGCATGCTTTACTCTTCCAGTATCTGGCCATCACTCTTCTATCACATCTTGCAGATGCCTCTGCTGCCTTTTTTCGTGATTCATTAACATCAATGTCTCTGCCAAAATAAATGTTGAATGGCGTTTGGTAGCCTAACACTTCTTTTGGTTGTCGATTCATTGCGGAGGCTACGTCTTCAAGACATTCCACCCAATTATAGCCCGTTCTTGCTTTCTTCATCATGTCATACCTGATCTTAGACCGTATGATTCTGTTCTGGCGCTCTACTTTTCCCTGGCTTTGCGGATGGTAAGGCCGGCTTTTGATGACTTTTACTTTCTTACTCCTCAAAAACCGCTTGACATTTCCCAAAAATTCAGGTCCATTGTCACTTTGAAGAATATGCGGGTACCCATTCTCTAAAAACACTGACTTTAACGCTCTTGCAACGTGCTCAGCGGATTTACTTTCAAGGGGGCGTAGGAAAACGAACCTTGAAAATACATCAACAATTGTAAGAATGTACTTGTACGTTGTTTCAGAAACGGAGATTTCTTGCATTTTTAGCAAGTCAATCTGAACTCTTTCAAACACGTTGCTGGAATGAATTGGCTTTATCGGTGGTTTGTTTGTAAATTTAGCATGGACTTCGCCATGCTTTTGATGCTTCGTCAAAACACGTCGCACGTTGGTCTCACTGACGGATGTGTACTTACTTTTCAAAGAATAAGCAACAGCTCTTGCACCAGCACCCTTCGTTTCTTTGAATTTTTGTTTGACTAGTTGTTGAATGGAAGATTTGCGAACAACCAGTTTTCCATCATGAACGAGATTTTCTCCTCGTAGAGACAAACGATGTTTGTTTCTCCAAAACATCACAAGGGCGCTTTTCTCGACAGTGCTTCTCTTACTTACCTTGCGTTTCTATTTACCCTGAACTAGCTGTAAAAGGGTTTTATACTTCTCATCGTCAACAGGTCTCATTATTGTTTTAATATTCAAACTAGAATATATGGAACAAACAAGTGATAAGGCGAATTGCAAGAAATAAATTATGTCCTGTTCCTATCTTCTCCTATACTTTCTCAGAGAGTCAGGCAATTCCATTCAGCCTCTGCGATGCCACAGCTGTACGTAAATAAAATAATGATAAAACTATAATGTTTCTTCTTAAGATAGAAAAAAAAGATGATCTCTGCTATGAATATGACCATTCGTACATTGTACGTTTAAAAGTCTTTAAAACATATCCCTTAATACATAATATTACATGTAGTTTTATCTACACTTTTTCCATTCATACGCCACACAAACACTAAAATTGTACATGAACACGTGGTGGCTTACTGATAGCACATTGGTAGCAAAAATGTTTCGCAGAGTAAACAATGTGGCATTTATCACATGCTACACCTTGTTTTCTATGTAATATAACAATTACGAATATTTTTATCTTAAACATATGTAATATAGCTTTTTGAGCGTTTTCATTGGCTACTTTTGTTTGACTGACCAATCGCGTTACGTTATTTTGCTGAAATGACGTTGCAACGTCAAGTGACGTCACGCAATGTAAACAACTTTCCGGTTTTATCATGACGTTTACGTAAATATTAATTTTCTTTACTAATTTAAAAGCATGTGATAAAGACACTCGTTGTCATTTCATTCCATGATTTATTAAACTCGTCCAGGAAATTTGTAAGTAAGCTCGCCAAAGGCTCGCTTACTAACAAAAGTCCTGAACTCGTTTAATAAAATATGATATGAAATGACAACTCGTGTCAGATCCTATATATATTATATTATTATATAGATGACTAGAGGGAATATGTTTTACGTGTTAATGACTGATAAATCATGTAGTCCGACCAACGTGTATCACATCAATAACATTGTTCCTTTGCCATTTATCAGTCGCAATAACCTAGTCTAGACCATAACAAATCATATTTTTAATGTTTGTAAGTGAAATGTATAGTTATATACACTTTACAATCATGAAAAAAATAATAACACATCTAGACGTTATTACACTTAAGGGCGAAAAATAAGTGTTATAATAACAAAGTTTATTACACTTCAGGGCGTTACGATTAACAGGATCTCGGTAGAGTAAATTCCGTCTTTAGTGAAATTAATGCCATAACACTAACCTATAAAGGTATAAACGATGAACAAAGGAAAAACGTTTTTGTTGTAAAGACGGATAATCATGAAATCCGTCAAAAGTGTATCAAGTCGTTTAACATTGTTCGTTTGTCAATCATCAGTCGCATAACCACTATTCTAGACCATAATTCATTAAAGTTCTTATTTATGATTGTCGAATATATAATTATATACAATTTCCAACCAAGAAAAAAAGTTCATAACACTTCATGGCGTTATTTCACTTAACGTATTAAGATATAGGAGGTTGGTAGAACAGACTCTGTTTTTAGTTTCATTTCCTACCAAGAAAAGTTTCTTACACTTCAGGGCTCTATTACACTTTAGGGCGACAATCAAGTGTAATAATTTAATAAAGTTTTAAACACTTCCGGACGTTAAGATTTTCACGGTGTCGGTAGACTAGACATTAGTCTCCGTCTTTTTAGGAATTGATGTTATTTCACTTGATGGACTAAGGAAAAACTGTTTTAGTTGCTAATACAGATATCGTGTAGTCTGATAAAACTACATCAGAACGCTATTTGTGTTCGTTTGTCATTTTTCAGTCGCATTGCCACTATTCTAAACCATAATCCTTTAAATGTTCACGTTTGTTTGTTAAAGATAGAATAATATACAATTTCTAACTAAGACAAAAAGAGTGTATTACTATTCCGGTCGTTATAACACTTCAGGGCGGTAAACAAGTGTAATAATGTAATAAAGTTTATTACACTTCGAGGCGTTAAGAATTAAAAGAAGTCAGTAGAATAGTCTCCTTCTTAAGTGAAATAGATGCTTTTTCACCTACCATTACAAAATGAACAAAAGAAACATGTTGTTAGTTTTAAAGACTGATAAATCTTGTAGTCCGTCCAAAGTGTATCACATCGTTAACAATGTTGGATTTTCATTTATCAGTCGCATTACCACATTTTTATACCATTATACGTTATATTTCTCAAGAATGTTTGTTTATTATTTGATGATATACAATTTTCAACAAAGATAAAAGTTTATTACACTTTGGGGCGTTATTACACTTCAGGGCGGCAAGCAAGTGTAATAATGTAATAAAGTTTATTACACTTCAGGTCGTTATTACACTTCAGGTTGTAACAAAGCAATACTACACGAACTCATATCAGTTTTCTGAAATGTATCGTACAGCAATGTTAGCGACTTTTTCCACGAAATGTTTTTACGAAATGTTATTTTTGTCAAAAAAAAACAGCGTATATTGCCCGTATGTACATGCATGTCCTTTATAATATTACAGAGTTCGTAAGCCTGATTTAAATCATTTCAATATCGGAACACTATATATATTCACATAAACATTGGGGTTTTAGTTTGCTGAAGTTGTTTAAACAGTATTTCCTTCATGATAATGCAAGTACCATTTCTCAACTGCACTGCATCAACAGGGCACGGAAATTGCGTACGGATGGAATTTGATCAACGTGGTATTTTACAGTACCGTATTCGCTATTAACACTACACACACATTTTTTATTTCTATAATTTCGTAACTCAGATGTTAAACAGTGAAACAAGTGTTGGTAATGCTGGTATAAAATAGTTTAAATAATTATAAATTAAAATTATAATTATAAATGATAATTATATTACATAAGAATAACAATCATGGTATACAATGAATATATTTCATAAGCATACATTGCTCATGTAAACCCCAAACCCCGTTTCATTCGTCAGTAAATGAGTTCTTTTTGTGTTTTACCACATTTATGTGTGCAGGGATATGTATGGTCATGCTATTTATTATTTTATTTGTATTCAGAAAATGTGATTATGTACTATTTGTCTTTTTGTTCATGACTAAATGATGGGCGTACATTATTTAAGATGTATTTCATTACATGAATAATTTAATCTGACCTTATGATAACTTTTTACTCTTAAAGATATATCGTTAATTGTTATATCAGAACATAATACGTGTATATTCGTTATGAATATGTATGTATAGAATTTGAAAAATGTGCATATACATAGCGAATACCTGTCTAACTAACATTTCATTTTTCGCACGTACATGTGTATTGATGTAATAAAGAAATAAATCAAAAGTTTTATTTACGTTTTATCTACATACTTATGTAACATAATGAAATAGCTCACACTATAGGTTTAAACACTCTGACAGACATATGTACCAATAGTGACCGTGAAAAGATACGAGCAAATAAACAACAACAACATAAACAGCAACAACAAAACAACACATGTACCAACGATACAGAAACACCATGAAAGCTGATAATAATAGGAATAGGATTTAAGTATTTTGTTAAATTGCTCATATAAGCATAATGTTTTGTTCATAGACGTACTTTATTGATCTCAATAACGAGCATGGTTTGAATTGTGTTATGTTTGGACGTACTATGCATAGTCACGCATTCGTTTTGTATAAACGCCTATTTTGCATATTAAACAACCTTTTAGTTTATAGTTTCAGTGGTACAAATAGGCATTCATCTGATGAAGTTTTAACATATGTGGCAGAGAAAACGTGAGCTAATGCTGTATTAAATGTTAAATATCATACACAAAAGGTACCTGGGTAACGTTTGTACCCGGTAAGTAACGTTGCCTGATCCGACGAACGGGTTATCAGGTACGCATCCAAGCCCTATAGCTTACACAGTGGTGTACTGAAACATTCCCTCCCAGCGTGTCTCATGACCTGTTTTGAACACCGCATTAACATTATAGGCATAACCCTTCTGTCCGGTTTTTACTATACCGCTGAATGTTCCCCCGTTGCTCTGAAGCATTTCTTGATTCACACTGATTGCATTCAGATGCGGGGCTTTGATCTCAAACTTAACTTCACTATTGGCCGGAAGTCGTGCGTTCTGCGGCCGGACGATCTCGCACTGATCCGTATACTTTGAACTGTAAACTATTGGAAATTGGAAATCGCCATCCCTTACAGATTTACAGTTAAGAACATAAACTGCCACCTGTGACAATGCACCTTCGTCTGGACCTTCTTTTGCAAAAATATCGAGCTTGTATTTTCCAGCAATCGGTGGATGAACTTTTATGACACCCACATCTCTAATACTCCTTGCAAAGGTAGCATTTGCCTTTTCGCGGCGGCAGTTACCATCACAATGCCAAAGTTTGGCACTATAATTAAGTACATTGTTCTTGCTTTTAAATCTTAGCTGTATTTCATCACTCATTGTTATGTTTCCACATGTGTGACTTTCAGGTGTGAAACCCAAAATAAAGGCGTGTGATTTGAGCTGCACTTTGTTGTTAAACTCTTCGAGAGTAATAGGCTTTTTTAGAAGCTGCCATTTCATGCTTTCTGACATATCACTATATATGTATGGAAAATGATCATTAACAAATAGCGCAGGGTCGGTTAAGAAGTAAAACTCGTTGAATTCTTTTATATATTTTTGCCCGTCCGAATGGCCAGCTCCCCATGTGCTGTCCAACAGGCACCACTTTCCATTCAGACGTACAGCGTTCCATGCGTGGTCTGTTTGGCTTGACACTGTAAACGGCTTATCGGCGTCGTATCCAAACCCCTTTGAGAACCCGGAAATCTTCTTCACTTCAATACCGGCTGACCTGTTTAATATGCACAAGTAGAAGTAGTAAATAAATACCATTCTTTTATTGTTTGAACACTTATTGGTTATACCGACTGATGTTGGCACACTTACTTGCAGAGTGCTTCCATAACACTCGAGTAACCTTCACAGACGCTTAGCCCATTTCTCATGACGGATGTGACGTCAGTTGGTGCTCGAACCCGTCTTCCCATTAACCCGTCTATGTCATACCTAGCAAAAGACACATGTTGATAATTTAAAAAAGTCACAAAAGGTATATCTTTTTATCACATTTACGCTTAGTAGAATGCTTAATGTGTTTCATTTCCTCGTGGATTTTATAAATTGTGCAGTTGCATCATAGTATATTACTACATAAAAGTGTATATTTTACTCAAAGGTGAGTAGTAGAGTGTTGCTTGTAATGCAATGTTACAAAGTTCATCGCTTGAAGTGTACGCAATCGAACCAATCGAGGTGCAGTACCTTATATTCTCTGCAATCCAAATGAAAAACCCTCGCACTAACAGCCGTTGGTCCTTTGTTTGTGTCATCATATATTTTACAAGAGCATCAACGGAACCTTTTAACTCCACAGGGGCCTGAAAATGTGTGAACGTGGTCGTATAAATGAGTACTGTACTAGTATTTCTGTTGTAATGAGCAAAGTGTTAAAAAAAAATTTAATTTGCTTGATTCACGCTAATATTCATAATAATATTTATTTAACAAATAATAAACGTCTGACTTTCACTTGCCTTTTGAGCATGCTTATCAATGTCGGCGAACTCACGTATCTCTTTAATCGGTGTTTCTACGTCCGAAGTAGCTTTGCTGTGTTTGCATCCCATTTTTTATTTCTTTATACCGGTAGTTTTCGTGAATCCAGAAGAGACTGCCTTTAAGGGTTTACAAAATAGACACGTTAAGTCGACAAGCTTTCAGTTTGTTAATCCCAACACATTTTGTTTAAATGTTTAAATACTTGACATGTTAAGTCGACAAGCTTTCTTTTGTTAATGCCAAACATTTTTTAAAACTGTTCAAACACTACTTTCGGTTTTAAAACACACTTCTGATATGTTTAAATGAATCATTGGTGATCAATAAATATGAAACTACTAACCTTTATTCCTTGTATTTTATTTAAACGCTAGCCGTTATCATATTAAATCTGTACTGCAGACAGATCTTGCTTATGGATACAATAGCGAATAGTTTGTGCCGATTTTATACATGTAGCCATTGTTCCATGACAAAAACGCTTTGGTATGTCAGATTGTTAGGTTCAAATTAACTGTAACAATAGAGTGAGTAATTTAACTCCGGTATTCCCAACCAGGAAGATTTCATGTTCGCTAGATAACACGTAATACTTTGACCGAAATATGTTAGTTATTTATTGAGCCTGCAGGGCGAGATAAAATAATAAACAGATTTAGGTCAAAGGGTGCTACAAGCGTTACCATATTTACCAATCACATCGCAACTTTCATCAATGCCGATCCCAATGGGCAGTTCCTAGACGCCACGTGATGTCTGACATGCTTGACTTTGTCGTTTCCAAATTTATTGCTGTCGTAAAATCACGTGATGCGATCCGAATGAGCAAGCAATAAGTAGAGTGCGTATAAATTACAACTAAATTTCAATATACAGCACGATACTTATTGTGCGATATATTAGGCTCCGCCCACCAGTTACCGTTCTGATATCACAGTTATTGAATATCGAAAACCAATGAAAACTCTCTGAAATATGTTATACTTACATTTACCGCATTTTTGAGCGCAGTTTGCCATAGTTGAAATCTAAATTATTTCGGAAAAGAAATTTTCCTTTGAAATAACTTACGCAAAATAACAGAAAAATATATACTAGTCTTGTTATAATTGCCATTACTATAATTGAATTATTGCTGTTTAATTAATAGTTAAATTAAATACATTATTATCTGCGCTAAGAGTAACATTTAAATCACTGGTTGTAAGATACATGGTATTGAGACCATGAGTTTTGCAGTTGAGTAATACATTGCAAAAATGGACACTAAAACGCATCTTTGTTTTTGACAATCTGTATAACATTATTATTGAGAGGCAATCGGGGGGGGGGGGGCATATAGGCGAATCAACTTCATAAATATGAGTTTCCCAGTCTATGCATATTCGGTATTGAAAATATACAAATATATGTGCATAAGTAGTTGTTCTATATTCCCCGATATAAGTTTATTTTATCTGTATGTATTAGCAGTCCGTTGGCAAAATATTAGTACAATGGATGTCTTTCGCTCTCTCTCAACTTTGCACATTTAACTGCATTCTTGGAACCGAAGACCGTCGGAAATTCGAAATCGCCTTTCTTTACAGATTCACACTCAATATTATACTTAGCCAATTGTGGAATTTCGCCTTCACCTGGTAACTCTTTACCCGTGTATCCGATATCGCGAATCCAGCCTCCATCACTATGCGATAGGGTAGCACTGTATTTCAGTTGTTTGTTTGAACTTCTAAACGTAAGTTGTATTTCATCGATAATTTTTAAACTCATTCAGAGAGATGGGAATTCTGAGCAACTCATTCACTCACTCACCCTCTCACTCAGAGAGGGTAATTCTAAAACGGATATCGCGAAAAACTACTTCTTTTCTTTGCAGGCTACGAGTCAATAAATCGAAACCTCAAAGGGTCCTTCTTCAAAACAGCAAAAAATCACGAATGTTTTCTTACCTTTTAATTATTTAAGATAATGTCTGTCAATTGTATTTTAATGTGTATATCATTTGATTTATTACAATTACAGATTCTAAAAAAGTCAATTTATTAAAAATGTTACGTCAAATTAATGGCACCCCTATTTTTGCTATTTACTTGAATGTTATCGAAATATTCACCTGGGTGACCTGGAATAAGACACTAAATTAATGCGCTACATCCACTGTTTTTGACTTGTTGTAAAAGTTTTATTTCTTGTTACCGAATCTTATTATGAATATTTTGACAACAAATTACTGCAATATGTGGTATGGAAAATCGAGAGCAGGTTAGATACCAGTAAATCATTGTGTATCCCTCCGTGGTCCAGAAAAGAGTTCCTATTATCTTCTGGCATAAAAGCCATTTAGGTATCTCAGACATGCCTTTTGTGGTTATTTCTAATATCCTGTGACTGCAACATTTTGGTGCATTTCATTGGAGGCTAACTTGAAAGGTGAACGTTTGGGGTGGTTTACTGTCGCCAACAGTTTGTATACGTCAGCGTTTTGATTTTTATATCAGATTCGTTTCCTACTAGGTTATATACACTGCATTTAAAATCACTTACAATTTAATAACTTACAGAAGTATAACGACCATTTACAGTGGGACATAGGTTAATAGAACCGTTGATCATACCACTATGCTGATATCAGCCTGATACAAAGATGCCTGATCTTTTTTATATCAGGTCAGAAGCGTTTATATCTGTCAAAGTTTGGAGGTGCGTCTATTAC
Organism: Congeria kusceri; assembly: GCA_027627225.1. NCBI lineage: Eukaryota > Metazoa > Mollusca > Bivalvia > Myida > Dreissenidae > Congeria > Congeria kusceri. The sequence continues at coordinate 26,891,673 of CM051031.1, read as the reverse complement.
TCGGAATCAACTATAAAGTCAACATTTTCAGTAAAAATGAATCGGATTCAATAAAACAAACAATTTGATACCAATAACGTATACAGTTTATTATATTTAATCGTCATAAATCACAAAATCTTTATTTTTAAAATATTCACGTAAACCCCATTTTGGTAGTGGTATGACGTCATCAATGGAACAACAAATCATCCATACACAATTCTTTCAATACATTTCAAACAAATACACTAAAGGCAATTACACAGGATCGGTTTTTGTTGAGCCTCAAACATTTTTTCCTAAAATGTAACACTCAAAAATCAATATTGACAAGATCTTGAAAATGTTAATTTCAATAAACAACACCAAAATGGCGACTCCAAACAATTCGTCGATGTGTGTTCTCCAATGAAATTGATCGTTGCAATCCATTTCATTATGAATTTTAAATATTATATGAATGAACATGCGTGTAATATATGTATTCGTAGTGAAAACAGCGCATTTATCATTACGAAATGTTAATATAAGGTATTATCCTGGCAAGTTTTAGAAATCCATAAGTACATGTACGAAAACGTGTAAAAGTCGGCTCAGCAAAATCAGCGCTGCTGTTAGGTTTTAAATATAGAAATATCAGCTTGTTTTGTGTAATTTTAAGAAAAATGTGGTATGATAAATAGAAAAACATGTTAGTATCTGGTCTTGTGTAATAAATCAGGTTCGGTACGAATAAAATGACGTTATATTATTCTAAGCCTCACCTGATATATTACACAAGACCAGACAGTAACTTGTTATTCTCTATATATACATATCAAACAAGTGTAACGAGCCATGCAGAATGACCGATGTTCAAAGCGTGGTAGTTAGGAGCATTTAGTGACTCTTAGCCTACTTAGTCAAAAGAAGGTCATACGATGCGTGCTCTCGATTTTCCATACAACAGTTGAACATTAATACATTGCAGTAATATTCAGAATAAGAATCGGTAACAAGGAATAACACGTTCGCAACGAGTCAAAAATAACCGATGTAGGGCATAAATGTATTGGTCTTATTGCATAACACCCAGGTGAATGTTTCGATTACATACAAGTAAATAGCGAAAATAGGGGTATCATTAGTTTGACGTAAATTTGTTAATATATAGACTTTTTAGAAACAGTAAATGTAATAACTTACATGATATACACATTATGATACACATGCATTTTGCTGATTTTAAGGAAGACCTTTTCTGGTTTCGATTTCGATCACTGACTCATAGCCTGCAAAGAAAAGAAGTAGTTTTCCGCCATACCTGTTTTGGAGACTCCCCTCTCAAACAAACGTTGGCTTCAGCCAACAGTCTAAAAATAAAAATTTAAGCATTGCATCAAATAACTGTATTTTGCACTGTGATGTACGTTTATTTTTATGTGAAAAATGGTATTGGCCCAGTGAAAATGTTACAAAGCATGCTATAAAAACATTATATGAAACTTCCGAATTCCAAAGTCTTAATAATGTTTTATGTGGTTTTGTTAATATAAGTCAGTACTATACTCAATGACCCCATCGGAAATAAGCTTTTTGGGATTTCATGGGCCATCTTATGTTACTAACTTATTATACACTTTCACTAAAGCTTCCGTCCATTTAAATGATATGAACTATATTTCCATTAATATAAGAGGGAAAGCCATTTTCAAATTAAATATGACTTGTTTCGCAATCAATCACAAATGGACGTTTATTTCGCAGAAGTCTTCATTGAATTTACAAGTTAATTAAATAATTAATACGTATAACTTATAGTCTGGATGCGTTACTTAGGAATAATCACTTAGGTGCTGTCCATTTACTGCAACATTTCATCTAGAGCTATTAACACTGAAAAATGTGCATTGACCTAAAGAAAAACTTTTCAATACAAATGCTGTCTATGTTATGGTTTTCCAGTTGGTATGTAGACGACAGTGTTTCAAACGTAAATGTTTAATTATTATACGGTGTAAAACTGAAACATCCCTTTAAAGTGTGTGATAAAGCCGTCATGCAGTACAGCGTTGACCGTGTATGCCAAATCTTTGTCCTTTGTCTTGATAGTACCACGGAATGATCCTCCGCTATTTTTCAGCATTTCTTGGTTAACACTGACAGCATTAAGATGCGGGGCCTTGATCTCAAACACGACCTCGCTGTTGGCTGGAAGCCGAGCGTTCCGAGGCTGGATAATCTCACATTGATCAGTGAAGTCTGATGAGTAAACCATTGGAAATTCGAACGTGGCATCCTTAACAATATTACATTGAAGATAATAAACAGCCACTTGAGGCAACGGTCCTTCATCGGAAAGGTGTTTTGCAAAAATGTCGAGTCTATATTTCCCGGCAATGGGTGGATGAATAGTGATTATACCCATACCACTCATACTCTTGGCATATGTTGTGTTTGGCTTTTCGCGGATCCAGTTGTCATCAAAATGCGAGAGTCTAGCGCTGAACTTCAGTCTATTTTGGCTTTTAAATGAAAGCTGTATTTCATCATTCATTACAATATTCCCCCGTTTGTGACTTACAGGTGTCACGTTCAAAGCAAATGCATGTGATTTAAGCTGTACATTGTTGTTAAAATCATCGAGTGTGATTGGGTTCTTAAGCAACTGCCATTTCATGCTTTCTGACATATCACTATCCATATAGGGAAAGTGATCATTTATAAACTGGTCGGGGTTGGTCAAAAAGTAGAACTCGTTGAATTCTTTGATGAATCTTTGGCCGTCCGAATAACCAGCGCCCCATGTGCTGTCCAACAAAAACCACTTCCCATCTATGCGTACAGCGTTCCATGCGTGGTCTGTTGCTGTTGACGTTGTGATTTTCTTATCAGCATTGTACCCCAACCCCTTCGAAAACCCTGAGAGTTTCTTTATTTCTATTCCAGCAGATCTGTAGAATATAACACCAATTCTATCAGAACATGTTAGCATGTTTGAAAACATATTTAAATATTTATGCCTACCAAGGTGCATATATTTATGGAAAGGAATAATACATGTACATCCGCTACTTACCTGCAAACCGTTTCCATAACACTGGCGTAACCTTCGCAGACGCTCAGACCGTTTTTCATAACGGATGTGACGTCAGTTGGTGCACGTGCCTGTCGTCCCAGTAAACCGTCGATGTCATATCTTAGAAAAATACGGGTATATAATTTGAATACGTACATTTATTTGATTTCTATACATATCTGCATTTTGGATTTCGTCACACTACAAGCCCGAGTTTAAAAAGCTTCATTTATAATGAATGTTCAGTTTAGAAATGCTTCTCACGAAAGTTTACTTTATATTTTCTGCAATCCAGATGAAAAAGCCTCGAACTAGCAATCGGTGGTCCTTAGTTTTTGACAGCATGTATTTGACAAGTGCCTCAGCAGATTTTTTTAGTTCTTCAGGGGCCTGGAAATAGATAGAATTATGCGTTAAAGTGTTGTATGCAAGAACTTCCTTTATGTGTTGAATATATTTTAAGCATAATGTGTGTTTATTTCATAAAACAATACTGACCTTTTTAGCGTGATTATCAATGTCTTCAAAATCTAAATTCCCTTGCACAACTGATTTATTTTCATGTTTAACGTGTTCCACATTGGCGACACTTGCTTTCGCCAAACTGCCTGGTTCTTTAGCGCTGTTATTCCCCTGACTGCTACCACAGCCCACATCTTTAGAATCTAATTTCCTCTTAATATCTGGGTTCTTTCCATGTTTTAGTTGTTCTTCATTTTGGTGCTTTGGTTTCGGCAAACTGTCCGATCCTTGTGCATTGGTAACCACTTTACTGCTGCCACAGCCCATGATGCTATTTAAAAGACTTTTTGTGCTAAATCGAAAGATTGCGAACTTTGTAACAGTTGAAATATACAGACTGGTTAGTGATAACCTTCTTTATGGCTATGCTGTCATAAATTCGTCTTTAAACACTTCTGTTCATTGAAAAAGGTACTTGAAAACGTCATTTTGTACAAACTGATATCAGGTTGAGATAAAGTAGAATCTGCAGGTGTGTAAGAGGTAATGAGTCTAAAATTTTAGTTGACATAGGCGAGAATGGTTTGCCTTTCGTGTTATTATTTATAATCTCAGTATTTATACGAATCACTTGTTATCTGTTTTCTGATAAACTGTATCGTTTTGTTCTACAAATATATCAACTTTAGAAAAAGTGTGTTTTCATTTCCTGAAGCTCTTCCTCTATAAACTACAACATCAATGCATAGTGTATATGGTTGTTGTCCAAGACGATTAATCATTCGGATTTTTGTTTAAATTTTGTTTCCTCCACTAGTTTCAATTAATGACGTCTCATATTACTGACAAAATATGACGAGTGTTCTCCTTATCACGGAAGTTTCTGGCAACACTTTTATGCAAGTTGTTCAGAAGTTAAGCATGAATTGCAACTATATATTTACTACATACTTGTTTATGATGTACATTAATTTACTTAGTCCACATCTTAAGTCCTTTGCAAACTATATGTTAATTATTAAACAACGTGAAGTGTTTATATAATTTTCTTGAGAAATATATAGGAACGGGCTATTAAAAATAATATTATTCATTTTAAAAACATTTAAGTTATTACCGAACAGCTATTTATTATTTCAGAAGTATTACCTTCATTGACTCACCGTTTAAATCAATGCACTTAGAAAACGAATCGTATAATTGCCTTTATCAATAATGTTATTTGTCAATTCATTTTAAATCGTTCTTATAGAGATCGATTTTGATACGCCCCTGCCCTCATTCTATGGTCCCCAAATAATCATCTTTGAGCTTACAGTTAGGATTTGAAACTTAAGATGTACTCAAATATGATAAACTATAAGTGGTCTTATCTAGAAAGGTATAAATAGTGTTGTTTATATTTGAAAGTAGATCTTAACGCACGATAACGTTTCTATAATTCACAAACGCATTTATTAGGGCAATATGCAGCTTATACATGTATACCAATAATTTATACTTGTACTAACGAAAACAAAATACGCACACATTATCCGTTGTTAGATCTACTGTCAATTTGCTATTAAATGACCACAAAACCGTTTATTTATTTAGATATAAATATTCAAGTCAACTTTTCGCTAGATGTCACAATGTACACTACGCTTGTACAAATTTAACTGATGATTTTTTGTCTGTGAACATATCTGCAATTTCAGTCTCATATGCAGAACAAATGCATACGTTCGTAAGTTATTGTTTGTTTTATAATCTACAAACGGAAGCTGCTTAATCAGAAGAAACAGTGCAATATAGGTTCTAATATAAAACTGCCATTCGTGTGGAGCTCCAATTCAAAGGTAATTAATAGGGCTCATAACAGTTACAACATTCTACACTGCATATAATATCGCAAATTAATTGTGTTCAAATTTCTTTTGCTGACATTTTTAGACGACTATCTCAGATTACCTAACACAGTTCTTTAAATGAAATTGTGGCACACAAAGTATTTTATATTTACATTGTATGTCTTTGTGAGACGATAACTAAATCAGGTATAAGAAACTAAAAAATAACAACTATTTAAAAACTAAATACATTCATACAACACGAACACGAAGTATAGCATGTAGTACACCTTTATGGGTTACTGCGTTAACATTCTGCACAACTTTTCATGACAGTACCTGACATCCAAGTCTGGTGGGTTTATTAGATACCATACTTGAAGTAATCCATACCTTGTACCTACTACTAGTTTAAGTGAGCGTAAGTGTATCTGTTTGCAACACATTTATGAAAACATGTCTCATGAAAACAACATAGTACTTACATCGATACTAGCCGTTTCCGCACATACTTGATCTTCACTTACGGTCATTTAATGAAACAAAACTTCAGATATACAGTTTTATTTATCAACTGTACCTATTGTTGTGAAACGATATAATATTCTTACAAGATTTATTGAAAATCCCCATCCTTGTTCGAATCGTAACACCTCATTAAGCTTGTACACGGAGAAAAAGATTAATAAGGCACGATATTAAAAGATTCTTATTTCACAAACATCCAGGGTGAACCATACGCTTTATGGGTGTTTCTTAACATATTGTTTATGTATCGGTCGTAAGGGGCCATTTATTGCAAAAGTCTTTAACTTACTTTGTTGGTACAAAATATGTATAAATCAAATATGTGTTATTGGATATGGTATGCAATGAAGATAGTGAAATTGTAAATAACATTTAGTCATGGTAATCTTTGGAACCATTTTGCTAATGCAGCTTTAAACAGTGAAGAAACGAAACATTCATAGGAAATAAGTTGTGTTCCCGTCTGTGTACATGCATTTTACTATGTAGTCGATACCTTTTTCCCCTGTCTTGATTGTACCTCGAAAAGTTCCTTTGTCACCTGGAAGCAATTGTTTGTTGACACTGATGACATTTAGATGTGGGGCCTTGATCTCAAACACGACCTCGCTGTTGGCCGTCAGTCGAGCATTCTGGGGCTGAATGATCTCGCATTGGTTCGCATACTTCGAACTGTAGACCACCGGGAATTCAAAATCGCCTTTCTTAACAGATTCACAGTGTAGATAATAAAGAGCAACGTGCTCCATATTTCCTTGATCGGAAGATTCGTTTGCAAAAATGTCCACTTTATATTTGCCAACAATTGGCGAATGGACCGTGATAGTTCCAGTATCCCCGACACATTTAGCGAAGGTGGCGTTTGGTTTTTCGCGGACCGAGTTTCCCATCGCAATGCGAAAGTCTGGTGCTGTATTTCAGTTGCTTAAGGCTTCTTAGCTTTATTTGTATTTCATCTCTCATTTTAATGATTCCGTGTTTGTGACTTACAGGTGTCACACCCAAAGCAAAGGCGTTTACACTGAGCTTAACATTTTTGTTAAACTCTTCGAGAGTAAGAGGCGTTTTCAGCAGCTGCCATTTGATGCTTTCTGACACATCATTATCCATGTACGGGAAATGATCATTCACAAAGTGTTTAGGGTCAGTCAAAAAGTAGAAATCTTTGAATGCTTTGATGAACTTTTGTCCATCGGAATGACCAGCGCCCCATGTGCTGTCCAACAAGAACCACTTCCCATCTAGACGTACAGCGTTCCAGGCATGGTTTATTTGGCAGGACAGTGTCAAAGGCTTATCAACATCGTAACCATATCCCTTTGCAAAACAGCTTTCTTACCTCGATCCCAGCCGATCTGATTAATAAACAGACTTGTTAATATAAAGTCAATGATCACTTGGTTATGATACATCATATCTCACACCACAATACCTGCATAGTGATTCCATAACACTGGCGTAACCTTCGCAGACACTTATCCCAATTTTCATGACAGATGTGACGTTAGTTGGTGCACGAGCGCCCCGCCCAAAATACCCGTCTACATCATACCTGTAGAAGGCAAACCATATGTTGTATGATAAATGTTAGCAAGAAAAAGAAACATAAGAGTTAAACAATACAGTGACTTACTTGATATTTTCTGTTATCCAAATGAAAAATCCCCGCACTAACAAAAGGTGGTCCATAGTGCATATCAACATGTATTGGGCAAGGTCATCAACTGAGGATCTGGGAGTTTCCGGGGCCTGAAAACGTTTAATAATGGGTATGAAGAACGTGTATAAAAGTACCTTGTAATCGTACATACATTAAATGATGAGAACATGTATCTTGTCTAACTAGCACTTTTATGTATAATTGAAAATACCAGTATGTGACCGAATTAACTAGCATTACAATGATTCCATAATTAAAATGTTTTTAAATGTAATTAGATTTTTGCATGAAATTATACACCTTTAAATTACTCAAATTATGGAGTTTTAAACACCACGCAAACATCATAATAGAACTGATAATCAATTAATATGTTTTCTGATTTTCCATAATTATTTTGATGGTTCACAAATGTCAGTTATTTAAATTAAGTTTTATGGAATTCCAAACGATAGCCACACAGTCATTTAAATTCATTTTATGGTAATATAACAGTAAAAGTATTAAACTGGTTTTATATTTTCAATCATCTTTTTTTTCATACTCATTTGAATCCTAACAAGACGGATTGAAAATGCAATTGTAAGGAAGAGGAATACTAAATAAATTGTAGTAAAAACACATATTGCGTGTAATATAAGAAGCAATTCAAAGAAATGTAGTTTGCAGTTGAATACTGCAAAATTGTACTGAAATTCTATATTTTTATAGAAAATTAAATGTAAAAAATGACTTATTAAATTTAAAATACTCACATTTTTTAGCGTGATTATCAATGTTTTCAAAATACAATTTCCTTTTTAAATCTGAATTATTTTCCTGTTTTACGTGTTCTTCATTGTTGAAATTTGGTTTTGGGGATTTGTCCGAATCTTTTTCGTCAGTAATCACTTGACTGCTGCCACAGTCATCATCGTTAACATCTAGTTTTTTCTTAAAATCTGGTTCATATTTATGATTTTCTTGATCTTCATTTTGGACCTTTGGTTTTGGCAAACTGTCCGATTCTTTTTCGTCGGTAATAACTGCACTGTCACCAAAGTCAACATCTTCAACATCTAGTTTTTTCTTAAAATCTGGTTCCTTTTCATGATATTCTTGTTTCTCATCTTGGACATGTGGTTTTGACAAACTTTCCGATTCTTTGGCGTCGGCAATCACTTGACTGTCGTCACAGTCAACATCTTTAAAATCTTATGTCATCTTAAATTCTGGTTCCTCTTCATGATTTTCTTGTTCTTCATTTTGCACATGTTATTTCTGAAAATTGTACGTTTCTTTTGCGTTGGTAATTAATTGACTGTTGTCACAACCAACCTTTTCAACATCTAGTTTCTTTGGAAAATCCAGCTTGTTTTCATGATTTTCTTGTTCTTCATGTTTGACCCTTGCTTTCAAAAACTGTCTTATTCTTTTGAATCGGTAATCACGTGACTGTTATCACAGTCAACATCTTCAACATCTAATGTCGAATTAGAATCTGGTTCCTTTACATGCTTTTCTTGTTTCTCATTTTGGACCGTTTGTTTCGGAAAATTGTCCGATTCGTAGATAATAACTTGACTGTTACCATAGTCAACATCTTCAACATCTAGTTTCTTCTTAAAATCTGGTTCTTTTTCATGATTTGCTTGTTGCCCATTCTTGACCTTTGTTTTTAGCTTACTGTCCGATTCCTTTGCGTTGGTAATAACTTGAGTGTTGTCACAGTCAACATCTTCAACATCTGATGTAACCTTAAAATCTGGTTCCTTTTTATGATGTTCTTGTTTCTCATTTTGGACCGTTTGTTTCAGAAAAATGTCCGATTCTTTTGCTTTGGTAATGACTTCACTGTTGGCATAGCCAACATCTTCAACATCTAGTGTCTTCTTAAAAGACGGCTCCTTTTTTGTTCTTCATTTTTGACCTTCGTTTTAGGACAACTGTCCGATTCTTTTGCATCGAAAATCACTTGATTATTGTCACAGCCAACATCTTCAAAGTCTTGTGCCTTTCTTAAAATCTGGTTCTTTTTCATGGTTTTCTTCTTCTTCATCGTTTAAACATCGTTTACATTTAGTTTCGAAAAACTGTCCAATTCTTTTGCTTGGTAACCACTTTACCGCTGGAACAGTCCAATATATTATTTAAAAGAAACTTTTATCGTAATGCTATTTTGTAAACGAATTTTTTACGAATTTTTGGCAAAAGGCAGGGACATAATATCTATATTCCCGAAAAATTGTCGAGTTGAAAGAAAAAAACAACAGTCTGAAAACAAGCAACATTGATTCCAAACACAAAAACTGAATGTTTAGCAGTGGTAGCTAAACTTTAATGTTGTTATAACTATGTCCAAGTCTGAATTGGTTTGAATTCAGTTACCTACATATTTACTGACTGCACACTGGTCGAACAATTCGGTGTTCATGTTTTTGCTATGCACATTTTTCAGTTTTGTAAAAATGTGTGTTGGCGGATCCGTTCAATAAACAGTATTGCCTAATCAACTAAAAGAGTGCGATTGTCTTCTTTATACAGCATTATTCAAATGTCTATATTGGAATACTTAATATATTAATGTAATAGCCCATTCACTGTACTATTTAAACAATGTATACAATTTACATGTTATCAACCCATCTATACTACTAAAATGGACTGAATTTTGTATCATATTTGCCATCTAGACGGAACAAAATACGTTGGGAATAGGCATACAGGTACTTGGTATAGGCATGGAAATAATTATTTTTGTACTTGAAACAAAACGGAGTTGTCTGTGGAAAAAGAAGGCAATAAAAAAGCTTCAAATTTTTAGATTTGGGAGCACACTCGCTTGTTACATAGACAATAAGAGCTATAATTTGAAATTTGTCGAATCAACAGAACACTCTCGTTTATCAACATGAGTCCGAGACCTGTGGGCAGTGTTCGCGCACTTTTGTTGAAAACGTGTTTTCACATGTTTATGTTTTATGTTGATGATGCATTTTCTATTGAAGAATGCTGTTGAACATTTGAAATAGGGAAAAACATAGGTACATAGTTTCACTTTGAAATAAAAATGTTCCATTCTGAGGCTCATGTTCTGCTTTTGCCCATACGCACGGACCCTTAATTACGGTGAAAGAAAAAAAAGTACGTCAGTGTGGTTCAAATATCACAGCTGAAAACAAAAGGGTCGGTTTATAACTCATTTTTATGGTTGTTTTCTTTTTCTTAAAATACTAGGGAAGAAAAAATAATCATAAATTATTAATGTACGAAAAAGAAAACAGATATAATCTTGATTATTCGAAGCATACCTCACTGTTATAAATATTTCAGTTTCAAAGTAATCGTAATGAAGAAATATTGAGTTACTTAGCAAGTGTTCTTCATAAGTTGTATGCTTAAGAGGCCTTATCTACTTACATACCTTAATGTTGATTAGACATTCAGATCAGAACGAAATAAACTTAAATATTTAATTATCCAATATTGTGCCCGTACATACTTAATTACTTATATATCTATCTAGTCGATTTGTGATCCTTGTTGTTAAAAACTTCTTTCTGGATGTTGACCGAATTGTGTGCGCTTGCAGACGCTTGTTTTCTGGGACCACATCCCATTTTCAATAGTTTTTAGATCTGCTTTGAAAAAATAAAACACTAGTGATTGGAGTCAATTCTAAAAATATGTGGTAATTAATCAGAGCCAAATGTGACTGTTTAATCAAATAATCATGACTAAATATGTGGATTTTTATTGGTTAGTACAAATATTTCTTCCAATATTTTTTTATACCAATTTAAATGTGTGTCATTTTATTTTGTTAATCTTGGTCTAAGATTAAACAAAAATGGTTTGAACTTTTAGATTTGCTGTTGTTAATACAAACAAAATAATGAGATTTTAACTTTTTCACTTAATTAGACGAAACATTTATTAATAAATATTTACATAAATCTAAAAAAAGCACTTAATAGAGGAAATGTAGTGTAAAACAACCACCACCCCTCCTCCCTTGACATTGTACAGTAGTGATCTGTCGGTTATACATGAAATTTAAACTAAACTTTTTTAAACTAAACTAAATATCGTCGAATACTTTTTTCTCATCGTCATCGTCACGTCACGGCTCTGTTCGTCGTCATGATTATTTGATTAAATGATCAATCAGTCCATCACTATAAAACACCTACAAAAACACGTATACATATTGTAATAATTTATTAAGACAGTCTGACCAACAATTTAACAAACAGACAATAAATCTCGCTCGCTCCCTCGCTCCCTCGCTCTATCGCTCTATCGCTCCCTCCCTCACTCCCTCACTCGCTCGCTCACTCACTCACTCACTCACTCACTAACTCACTCATTCATTCACTCACTCACTCAATCACTCACTCGCTCACTCACACCCACTCACTACATCGAATTATACAAAATACTATTAAATATAAACAAACCTCGTGATCCGTACAGCCTATTAAACTTTTCAGATGTTCAAATTCTAAAATAATTAAAACAATTGACGTAAATCAGACAATTGAATGGATAGCAATATCAGGTCTTTAAATCCTTAATGACAATAAAGCGTGTACTCGTATATAAACCCTTTACGAAAAACAATAATTGTAATTTTACACCACCGATGACTTATTATCCAACGACAAGCTACACAACAAGGTTTTATGCTTTTATTCCCACTATTAAAGTTTGGCAGAAGATTTGTCAAGACTGGTATACATAAACATGAATTTAATACTACCATAGTCCGTTATCAAAAAGCAGTGATTTCAATAACTCATTCAATAATTCACCTCAACCGACACCGGAAGGACAGGTACTACTAGGATAATAATTGCGTTGGAAAAGGTAGTTCATTCTCTAGCGAATTGACATTCATTAGTTGAGAACTAAGTTACCCGTAGCCGAACTCAGACCTGAATAGAACGAGAATGGACACAAGCATAATTTTGAGTGAAGTCGTTATAACCCGGAAGTAAATGATTGCGATTGCGTTTTTTTTATGGAACCATTGTAGAGAATAGATCAGACTGTTGCAGTACACATGACAGCAGTTCTTTGTAAATTTCCATGTCATGGCATTTTGAAGAAAATATTCATTATATACAAATTATATTTTTCAACAAAAAGTAACGTGAAACTGAAATAGAAAACAACCATACTATTCTGTTATATACAACATGTAAACTTTTATAGTTAAATTAAGGATATACAGAGAACAATAAAATCCCTGGATTAATTATGATGATAGACTTTGAAAGCTTTCGATACTTTATCCTTTGATTGCATTGAACCGACGCTACATTTATTTAATTTTGGACCAAGTTTCAAACGCTGTATATCTTTTTTTTTAATACACAGACATCAGTTCAGTTAAACGGATTTTTGTTAAAACATTTCTCAATAGGCCGCGGCTGTAGGCAGGGCGATCCTATTTCGCCATACATTTTTATTCTTTGTGCAGAACTTTTAGCTATCAAGATAAAGCATTGCAAATCTATAGAAGGAATAATTATTAACGGTATAGAATATACAATATCTCAATTTGCAGATGACACTTCTTTGGTGTTGGATGGTTCGGAAAATTCTTTAAACTCTGCTCTTGACCTGCTCCATGAATTTGCGTTGTTTTCTGGCTTAAAGGTAAACTTTGACAAAACTCATGTAATTTGGATTGGATCTTTAAAGTACAGCTCTCGATAAATCAAAACATTGATAGAATGTTCATACACACAACTACACATTTGTATTCAAAATCGCTTTCTGTAACATATTCACAATGTAGTTTGAAGGCAGCAACTTGTGGCATCAACATTTCATAGTTGAAACTGTAATTAAACTGCCACTTGGTAACTCTGCAGCAAAAATATGGAGCGTATACTTTCCAATTGCATGTGGCATGTGATAGTACAAGTATTCCAAATACATTTAGCAAAAGTGGCCTTTGGGGCTTTGCGGATAAAGTTCCCATCACTGTGTGCAAGATTGGCGTTGAATTTTATCTGCTTTGGACTTCTAAACGTATGTTGTATTTCATCCCTCATTGTAATGACTCCATGTTTGTGACTTAATGGTATCACACCCAAAACAAAGGCGTGGGGTTACAGTTGTACATTGTTGTTAAATTCCTCCCGAGTGATGGGTTGTTCTAACAACTGCCATTTCATGCTTTCGGACATATCATTATCAATATACAGAAAATTGTCATTAACACAATTAGCTGGGTCTCTTAAAAAGTAGAACTCGTCGAAATGTTTGATAAAAGGTTGTCCGTCTGAATAACCAGCGCCCCATGTGCTGTCCAACAAGAACCACATTCCATTCAGACGTACAGCATTCCAGGCGTGGTCTTTTTCACTTGACCTTGTAAATGGCTTATCGGCATCGTATCCAAACCCCTTTGAAAAACCCGAGAGTTTTTTTAATCTATTCCAGCAGACCTGTTTAATATAGACAATAATTCAAGTTGTACGATATAAACACAGCGTTAATATACTTGAAGTATAACTTTGATAACTAATAACTGTAGTCATTTACAAAGCCAGTAGATGTGCGTTTAAATATCTACGTTTAAATAACTTCTTACATGCAAAGAGCTTCCATCGCACTCGCGAAACCTTCGCAAACGCTCAGTCCATTTTTCATGACGGATGTGACGTCAGTTGGTGAAAGAGCTCGACGTCCCACTAACCCGTCGAAGTCATATCTAAGAATTAATCAGAATTGTAAATTACTAAACATCCATGCTCAACATCATTTTCTTAATTACTTTTTGTAAACCAAATGATAACAACGCGTTAATATGATTTTATTTTCAGGGAAAATTATATGATAACAAAGTGTCGCACAATGTTATACTTTATATTCTCTGCAATCCAGACGAAAAAACATCGAACTAGTAATCGGTGATCCTTTAATTTTGACAGCATGTAATTCACCAGTGCATCGACTGAATATTTCAATTCTTCGGGGACCTGCAAACACACAATTAAAGTTATAACAGTAAGATGGATATGCATTTGTATGCATTAAGGTGTGTTTTGTTATTAATACTTAAATATTAGAAAAATAGGCCCAAAAGGACATAACGTTCCACTAGCTTTAGTATGGAGTGTCAGGCGGGAAAAACCCTGATTAGCTCTAGTGACTATCTTGTGCGTTGGACCATTGCGCAACTATGGCAGATGACCACCGAAGGGACACTTCTATGTAGTTCGATCAAAGCTGACTCACTGCTTTCACAGAAGATGTCACTGTAACTTATTTTCTTATTTTTGCTCTGGTGCAACGAGCCTAGACCATTTGAGCAACTTTGGAAGAGAACCACAAACTATTATGTGTGTGCAAACCACTCAGCAGAGTTTTGGGGTGATGTTATTTAATTACATTTATAAAAAAAAAAGTCTGGGGGCATTTTTGTGCAGCGGACCGGAACCATTTAAGGAACTTGGCACAGTCTCACCCCTTGAATCTAATCTGAAATTTCATCAAAGTCAGCCTACTGGTTTAAGAAATGTAGTTTAATGGAAAAAGTTATGCACGCACTAATGAAACCCCATGGCTTAAGCTCGCATGCGTTTGGAATTCAACATACAGCGTGCTTTACTAATTAGTATTAAATTAAAAGTAAAGCAAAACAAACAAAATTTATACTGACCTTTCTGGCAAGCTTATCAATTGTTTTATACTTAAATTTCTCTTTAACTTCTGGCTTCCTTTCCTGTGCGCCGGAAATTCCTTTGCTGTTACCACAACCCATGTTGATTCTTTCAAGAACTTGTTACCACTGTCAGCTAAGACATTGTTGTATTTATATTTATGCATGCACATACATATGGTTTAAACCCTCTGTATAATTATGCTTATTGTGATCTCAAAACAGTGCTTAAACACTTCTATTCCATGAAAAAGGTACCTGTGGCACCTAGAACAGACCACGTGACCGCTTGTCGATATGGTCTATAACATTTAAATGGTTTATTTGTAAACTAAAGAAATAAGTTATAATAACCCCATATAAAAATTTCTTCCTCCAACAATATAAATGTTCTGAACTGTATTAAGCTAACTAACAATGACATATGGGTTAACATTTGAGGACATATAATACAATAAAACTGTTTTTAAAAACGCATTTCGTTTCATTGATTGATGCAAAATGGTGATTCTGTGAGTTTCAACCATCTTTGTTTGCTGTATGTTTTCGTTAATATTTTAAAGGTTTCTATATTATTTGGAGAAAATGGCAAGGAAGGAAACCTATAACTGGAAATTCAATTGTTAAGTTACCTTTTTGGGTGGCGGTCTGCGCTCTCCACTCCAAGTACTTTACGTGTGTTATTATATTGGTAACTGGTCCCTTGTGAGCTCTGTACGATTAACATTTATAAAGCTCTAATGCGCATATCTTTTACAATGGTACAATCTTAATATAGGACCTTTGTATAAAAATCATTATCAAATAGTACGTACGCCACCGCAGTCGTTCTATAGTCTTCAATTTAAGCAGTATTGGTAAGATTCCTTTTCTGGCTCTTGAAGCTTTAAAGGGGTGTTAATCTTATAAATCTTATATATCTTAATAAACAACTTACCGATAGTACCGGCAGTTTAAGTGTTATGTTCATGATTCATCCTATCTTTAAATACCAGATAATATTCTTCTGAACAATACTCCCGGTACATTTTAGGAACAATTTGCAGTTCATAAACAAGTTTACCATTTATGTGAGGTTTTCATAACCAAGTTTATGCACATTTTAGTTAATGATTTAATTCGTTAACCGGTCAATTATCTCTGCAGAATACACTTCCAAGATATAAGTGATTTCATTAACGAACATTAAATCGTAATTCACTAATACCCTTCTATTAAAAGCAACATTTTGAGACCTTTAGATGAATTATGCTTAGGGTATCTTATATATGAATACAACTAACAACATTGCTTTAAAACAACTTATATTCATGTCACCAAGTAGTTTACAGTGTGTGATCTAATTGGATATATTTACTCACAAGAAACGAACTGTTTCGGCGTTGTCATTAGTCCGTTTTGGGGGCATAGCTGTCTAAGATTACTTTTGACCTAGATTTCTTGTAAATGTGTACCAATGAAAAACTAGAAATCAGGCGCGATAAGTTAATTATGCAGCGGTAAAATTGGATACCATTCTTCTATTGGGCACTTTTTGCGCGCGCGGGAGAATTTTAGGAAATGAAAACCTACAACAATGGTTTAATGTCTACCATTAATGGTTGCATAATTGTTGGGATGAAAATTTACATATTAGTTTGCATAAGCGGTTAAATTAAAGTTATAAACATATCCTCGACCTACAGTGTAACTGTTCACATACACAGAATGAAATAACTATTTTGTTTAGCCTGCGTAGGCGACACGCTATGTAAATAGCAATTCTACAATTCACCCACCACAGGAGCCTGTTACAATTTGTGTTAATGTTCCATATACGTATATGCACGTTTTACAGCGAATATGTCTACGAACAGTTAATAAAGATTGTAACAGAAACATGTGGCCCCCACAGCATGAATGGCTTGTATCTGGGGCAAATTGATCCCACGATCGTGAACGATTTATTCTCGGCTTACAACAAAGATATATAATCTGGCTTTTTACACCCAACATTACGGCTTCTTCCAGAACTTGCATTACGATGATCATAAAATTGAACTATATGATGCTATGTCTTTAAAGCTTTTTATAAAAAGACGAGATGTAGTTGATACTTGCTTTTTGTTTCATTTCATCGTGCCTCGGAAAGCTGCAATTCAGCTGCTCTGGTTTGCCTCTAGCCATTGAGTAATTAAATGGCAATTAAGTTGATTAGTATTCTCTTTAATTGCAATTTAATTTGAATTGCAATGCTATGAGGTTAATTTTTATTTACACTTACATGTTTCGTGAATAATTCTGATCCACGTGTAAGGTTCGTGCGCACGTAAACCGGTTTAAACCCCCAATGCTTTGCATTGACCGTTCCAAGGCGGTGACCCCAGTATTCATGCGTGTTTTGTGTTTGTTATGTGTTTTTGTGATGTGCTGTGTAATTTTTTGGCAGTTGGTCACTTGCCATAAATAAAGTACATCGGGCTGCCAATAAGAGTTCTCTCCTGCTGTCGCAACTGGAGTTTCGCTTTGTTTATAGTTAGGGTCAGTGTAAGTTCAGTCTTTCTGTGTTTTTATCTTTACCACTAAATACGCAAGAAACTTGACAAAATTATCGTTGTCGCCATAATATTTTCAATATATCTAGCCATAGAAACTCTTAAACATTTGAATGCATGTGTATGCTTCGCAAAGAAATGCACGTATATAAACCATTTACCGTAGTCGATGTATTCATTTCATTCTACGCATTGTTATCTGTGTTGCACTCTTAACCCTGTATATTTTGTTAGATAATCCTTTTTTAGGAATCCATAAGGAACCAAAAGCACACATATTTATTTTAAATGTTTCAAACGTAACATACAATAATATAACGATATGTACTTAAAGGGTTAAGTATGATTTAGTATTTGTGTCGTGTGTGCCGTTTTGATATAGTCTTACATGCGATAGATAAGTACGTTATACGTGAAAGTCCACATGTTACACATATATCTTTTTTGAATATGTATGTTGCAAGTTCAATTGGCATTCCTTGTCTGCAAACTTGCCATAGACGCCGAATATCATTTTAAAGATATTTTTGTTATACATACATTCTACATGTATTACATCAAATATGAAAATGACGATGTAAACATATTCTGATGTATCCAAGTATAAACACCAACATTACTGACCTAACGTAAATTCTTAATCGCGTAATCGCCTTCTCGTTATTTGCAATAAATTATAAAGGAAGTTTTGCTTGGCAGTGGATATACCAGGTTGTGGCGGACACCATAAAATGACCAGGGGCCGATACGAGTATTCTTATCCTTTCTATTGTAACATGCTTTTGAATGTTCCTATTGTAATTGGACCATTTTAACGAATGTATATACATTTATTGCATCTGCTTGTTAAATACAATCATGAATCAGATCTAACAAACATATATTTTATGTATTAGATATACGCTAATATTAAGGGTATTTCTGTATTTATATTTGCCAGGGAACACAGTTTATTTCAGTTTACATGTACTCAGATTTGGTCATCAATCTGATCATAGTTTTGTTAGCTGTAAACCTTCGATATCTCATTTGTGTACTACTTGCTCTAGGTAATCAGCAACTGGTTTCGACACAGTTTTCTGCCCATTGTTGGCCAATATAAAAGTGTCTTTCTTAAATCCCACGGTTTATCTTTATACATCCTCACGTATACGTATACATTTACGTACGCCACCATCACTGAAGTTGTCTATCCATATTGAACCATTTAATCGCCTTTAAGCGGTTGTCTGACAATGCACGTTTGTTTTTCCATCGATTTTTGTGGTAAATTGCAAACCAAATAATGCTTCGGCTTTTTACTCATAATGTTACATACACACGTGATTTACATGTAGTATTAAACAAGTGGAAATCCTGCTTTGAAAAATTATTTACGACTGATGAACGTTACCCATTAGAAAACCAGCCCTGTACTACGGAACCGAGTCGCAATTAAACAGTGGAATTAGATATTAGATGTGCAAAACGCAATTAACAGCCTTAATAAAAACAAATCGCCGGGTTTCGATCAAATACCAAGTGAGGTGTTATGTAACAGCACCTGCATAAATTACATGTACAAGTTATTCTGTGTATGCTTTGAAACGGGCAAAATAACGCAAACTTGGAAGCAAGGAATAATTACACCAATATTGAAAAACCCAGCAACTGACCCTATGAACTACAGAGGCATGACGGTGACTTCAGCCGTGTATAAAGCCTATTGTGCCGTGCTAAACAAAAGACTTACAACATGGGCTCAAGAAAATAATAAAATATGTGACAATCAACATGGCTTTCGATGCAAACGAAATACCGTTGATCATCAATTAACTCTAACCAACCGGCTGGAGTACAGGAAACGTAAACGGTTATCAACCTACGTCGCCTGTGTGGACTATGCTAAGGCCTATGATAAAATACACCATGGACTGCTTTTTAACAAACTGTCAAGTATAGGCATCCAGGGTAAATTCTTGAAAGCAATCATGTCGCTATATGATACAGTTAAATGTGCGGTTAAAATAAATAATTATATAACGGACTGGTTCGACGTGAACACGGGATTAAAACAGGAATGTTTATTGTCCACGACATTGTTTAATCTGTATATACACGATTTAAGTGAACTTTTAAATAATAGTAATACTTGCATTAATGTTGATGGGATATTGATTAACCATCTGTTTTACGGTGGAGACCTTATATTGATCGCAAGCAAAGAAGAAGATTTTCAGACGTTAATTGGTATGCTATCTCTATGGTGCACGGTAAACAAAATGTCCCTGAACATAAGTAAAACAAAAAATTTACATTTTAGAACAGCAAATAAGCCACCGACAAATTTAGTTTTTAAGTTCAACGATGACATTATAGAACGAGTCAGTCAATATCGTTACCTAGGCCTCGTTATTACTGACACATTGGACTATTCGGTAACCGCCAAGTACGTAGCACAGGCAGCATCCAGAGCACTAGGGTTACTGATCTCCAAGTTTAAAGCACGAGGCGGAATGAAATTTGAAGTGTTTTCCAAGCTCTACGACACAATGGTGTGGCCAACAATAGGCTATGGAGCCGCGATATGGGGAATACACGGATACTCATCTATTAATGCAGTGCACCATAAAGCATGCCGTTTTTTCCTTGGAGTGGGAAAATACACGCCAAACGCCGCTGTGAACAGCATGGATTCAATCAGTCTCAATAGACACATATTTGACTATCTTACTAAGCAAGGAACACGCACAAACAACTGGAGTAAAACGATAATTAATTCGGTTAATTCCGATCTCCAATATGACATTCTTAGTCATGGACGTGCATACAGCAAGGAGCAACAAAAGACAATAATAAATAGTTTTTAAGAAGCCCTATTCATTGAATTTAAACGTAAGTGGCATGAAACAGTTAATAGAGAACATGGACAGATGCGTACAGATATGGGAAATAAACTGCGGAACTATAAACAATTTAAAACTGAATTTACTGTAGAACCTAATGTAATGTTTAGCATGATCAATCGAGCGCAACGAAGTGCCCTTGCGAAGTTCCGATGTGGTGTTGCCCCTCTTCGAATAGAAACAGGCCGCTACCATAACATACCTTCCCACGAACGTTATTGTTTTATTTGTACAAACTGCGTAGAAAATGAACAACATGCATTGTTATTCTGTCCGCTATACGCTAATATAAGAGCTATTTTAACAGAAAAGGCATTGATTATAAATCCCGGTTTTAACCTTTAAACCCAGCAGAAAAAATAAACTTTTTGATGTCAGATGATCGTATCATTAAATGTCTGTCTGTCTGTCCGTCTGTCCGTCTGTCCGTCAGTCAGTCAGTCAGTCAGTCAGTCAGTCAGTCAGTCAGTCAGTCAGTCAGTCAGTCAGTCAGTCAGTCAGTCAGTCAGTCAGTCAGTCAGTCTGTCTGTCTGTCTGTCTGTCTGTCTGTCTGTCTGTCTGTCTGTCTGTCTGTCTGTCTGTCTGTCTGTCTGTCTGTCTGTCTGTCTGTCTGTCTGTCTGTCTGTCTGTCTGTCTGTCTGTCTGTCTGTCTGTCTGTCTGTCTGTCTGTCTGTCTGTCTGTCTGTCTGTCTGTCTGTCTGTCTGTCTGTCTGTCTGTCTGTCTGTCTGTCTGTCTGTCTGTCTGTCTGTCTGTCTGTCTGTCTGTCTGTCTGTCTGTCTGTCTGTCTGTCTGTCTGTCTGTCTGTCTGTCTGTCTGTCTGTCTGTCTGTCTGTCTAATGTTATAAAACTGTGCATTCTTTCGGACAGTGTGCGACATACAGGACACATTTAAACACCGAGATTTAAAGATACTTATTGTTGTTTTTGTTTATCGGCATGTTTAAACTGTTATCGGATACATTTTAATCATCATGATGTCGGTTAGCAAAATAACATGTTATTCTTCAACATAAAACAAAGGTAACTTAAACAGAAATATGAAGGAAGTTTTTTTTAAACATGCATAATATATGATTTTAACAATTTCTAACAGATATAGTGAGCATTATTTATTTAAGGCTGTGTAGTGCAAACGTTGAAAATATAATACGGTTATGATTTATATGTCGGTCTGGTTCATTTCACTCTGTGATATTTGGACCAACCACGACAAATTAGCTTTAGCTTATTACTTAAAATTACTTATTATTTGAGTTGTAATTAATCACCATTGATTTATCAAGGTTCATGAAGAAACACTGAAATTCTCTAATGTACAAGGTCGATAGTCAAAAAAATAGTAACCACGACATTTTGTAGAACAATGACCTTATTTCCTCTTTGTGACATAATTCAATGACTCAAATTGGCACCTAGCTATCCCAAATGAAAATAACGTTACGTAACGTTTAACCTCTCCATACAAAAATAATCACAAAACAGTTTCTTTTTAAATACAGACTTCCCGAAAGCCGTCGGTCCGACGGACATGACCAGCACATTTTGAGTGGGTCTGACATTTATTTACCAAGAATCTGTCCGACCGTCCGACAGCTTTTTAAAGACTCATTCCTATAGTTTATGTAACTGGATCAAAAACAACCTAATATAGGAGCAATTGAATATAGCTCCGCTATATCGTGATCAGCATTTTGTGAATCGGTCGTAGATTTGATCATGATTTTGTTCATGCTATTTTAATTATTATCTTATTACCCAAATTGCCGTAAATAAATCCCGTTTGGTCCGGATTTTCGCGCCTTCATCGCTACTTTTTCATTTAAACTCGTGATATGCGACAAACATTAAACACGACCCGCGCAACATCAAAGTGTAACAGTTTAACGTCATCAGCTTACATTGCGCAACGTCCTTTCACTGCAGTCGCTGTAATTAGCAGCCTAATTTTAAACAGCGTACTGAACAGAACAGAACAGAACACGACATTTATTTCACCCAAGTATACAGCATATACAATAAGGGCAATATAACAAAGCAAAATATTTAGTAAATTATTAACTTCCGATAATTTTAACGTTCGACAAAATATAATAAACGATATACGGGGGTTACTGATACAACACACAAATGTTACCTACCTTATCTATGCAAAAAGACAAAAATACCTTTTTAAATTAAATAGTTTAAACTTTGACGCACAATGTCGTATAAGATTTTAGTTAATACACACAACAAACAAAAACTTTCAAGCATAATATTTGAAAAACATTATGCACAAATAATATTTTAATAGATGCTATATAAACTGTTCTAAATTACACATATATCGTTTATGTTCTTGCAGCATGTGAAATACCTGTAACGTTGCATTTCGCCCAATCTCCAAATAGGTCATCACGAACAATATTCTAAAATGTTTTATGCCGTGTAGGGATGCATTTGGGAATTTCACACATCGTATTCTACGCGGTGTAAAAATTGAGTCTCTCATTGCTTATAATTGGTTTGACCATATCCTTCAGGAAACCGTATCTCTTGACTGGCAGAAATCTCTTGGAATAGTCATAGTCACGTTTTAGTCTCAACAGGTTTTCATGAAGTCGAATGAACTTCTCCTCGATTTCAGTCTTCTGTTCCTTTCTCTCTGCCATTAGCTGTTGCAGGTCATCCTTATGTAGTTCTTCAATTTCTAAATAGAAAGAAAAAACATTCTCAGAAGCGTCAGAAAATCGAGATAAGTTATATTGTGAGCAGCGACAGAGAAACGACGAATTACCGAATGTTGAGGGCACAAAACACTTATCAATAACAAGCTTACGTATTTGTTGTATTTGCACTCGTGTGTGTGTTCCTACTGACAATATACTGTCACTTCAAGCCAAAGGTTTTGTTTAAACAAGAGGGCCACGATGGCCCTAGGTCGCTCACCTGAGTTAAAGGCATCATACTGGCTTACAACAAGAGGGCCAAATGGCACTAAAGCACTTACCTGAGTATAAAGATCTGGGCCTTCAGTTTCAGGAGAAGATTTCTAGAGTCTACATAACCCATGTGACCCACAGGGCGTGGCCACTTTCTACCCCAGGGGTATAATTTGAACAATATTTGTAGAGGATAACCATACAATATTAAATACCAAATATGAAACCATTGGGCCTTGCGGTTTTAGAGGAGAAGATGTTTGAAGTCATTTTGCTATTTAAATATATACAAACTATGTGACCCACAGGGCGTGGCCATTTTTTACCCCAGGGGCATCATTTGAACAATCTTTGTAGATGACCACTTACAATATTTCATACCAATTACAAGAAACGTGGAAATTCCACGAGAACCAAATATTTCGAACGCAATACATCAAAGTCAGCACAAAAATGTTTAGTATATTTTTAGTAATGGTAACCTTGATTCCACCCATCAGATATGCAATCCCAAGCAAGGTCTTGATATAAGATATCTATGTATAAAGTTTCATTAAATTATCTCAATACGTTCTCCAGTTATTGAGAGGAATTGTTTTTCTATTTTTAATAACAGTGACCTTGACCACACCCACCAAATATGCAATCCCAAGCGAGGTCTTGATATATGGTATCTACGTATGAAGTTTCATTAAAATATCTCAATGCGTTCTTAAGTTTTTGAACGTAAACCGTTTTTCTATTTTTAATACAGGTGACCTTGACCCCACCCACCCCATGTGCATCCCAAGCGAGGTCTCAATATAAGGTATTTATGTATTAAGTTTCATTAAAATATCTCAATGCGTTCTCAAGTTATTGAGCGGAAACCGTTTTTCTATTTTTATAAACAGTGACCTTGACCCCCCCACCCCAAATACCAACCGAGGTCTCGATATGATGTTTCCAACCAAATATCAAAACCTCTGGGCATTGTGGTTTCAGAATAGAAGAATTTTCAAATCATTTTGCCATTTACGTCTATATAAACCATGTGAGCCCCGGGGTGTGGCCAGTTTTTTACCCCATGGGCATAATTTGAACAATCTTTGTAGAGGACCACTATACAACATGACATACCAAATATGAAACCTCTGTGTAATGCAGTTTCAGAAAAGAAGATTTTTAAAGCAATTGATATTTAAGTCTATATAAACATCGTGACATCCGGGTTGTGGCTAGTTTTGACCCCAGGGTCATCATTTGAACAATCAAGACCACTATACAATGTTACATACCAAATATTAAACTTCTAGGCCTTGCGGTTTCAGAGGAGAAGACTTTCTAAGTCATTTTGTTATTTAAGTCGATATAAACCATGTGAGCCCCGGGGTGTGGCCAGTTTTTACCCCATGGGCATCATTTAAACAATCTTTGTAGAGGACCACTATACAATGTTACATACCAAATATGAAACCTCTGGGCCTTGCGGTTTCAGAGAAGAAGATTTTTAAAGTCATTTTGCTATACAAGTCTATATAAACCATGTGAACCCCGGGGTGTGGCCAGTTTTGACCCCAGGGTCATCATTTTAAAAATCTTTGTAGAGGAGCACTATACAATGTTACATGCCAAATATGAAACTTTAGGCCTTGAAGTTTCAAAGGAGAAGATTTTTAAAGTCATTTTGCTATTCCATGCTGTATAAACAATTGTGACTTCAGGGGTGTGGCCAGTTTTGACTACAGAGGCATAATTTGAACAATCTTTGTAGCGGACCACGTAACAATTTAACATACCAAATATGAAACCTATGGGCCTTGCAGTCTCAGAGAAGAAGATTTTTAAAGTCATTTTGCTATGCAAGTCTGTATGAACCATGTGACCCCCGTGGTGTGCCCAGTTTTGACCACAGGGGTATCATTTAAACAATCTCTGTAGAGAACCACTATACAATATTACAAACCAAATATGAAACCTCTAGGCCTTGAAGTTTCAGAGGAGAAGTCATATTGCTATTTAAATCTATATAAACCATGTGAGCCCCAGGGTGTGGCCAGTTGTGACCCCAGGGGCATCATTTGAAAAATCTTTGTAGAGGGCCACTATACAATGTTACATACCAAACATGAAACCTTTGGGCCTAGCGGTTTCAAAGGAGAAGATTTTGTAAGTTATTTTGCTATTCAAGTCTATATAAAACATGTGACCCCCGGGGTGTGGCAAGTTTTGACCCCAGTGGCATCATTTGAACAATAGTTGTAGAGAACCCGTAGAGGATGTCACATATCAAATATGAAAGCTCCAAGCCTTGTGGTTTCAGAGAAGATTTTTTTTGAAGTTTTCAGATTTTAAATCTATTTTTAGCTCTGATGACCTACATATGTAACGGACCGGAACGATTTGAAAAATTTTGAAAGAAGGTCGCCCAAGGATCATTCCTGTGAAGTTTGGTGAAAATCTGCCCAGTGGTTTAGGAGATGTCCTTCGAATGAAAATGTTGACACACGACGCACGAAGCATGACGGACGACGCACGACGGACGACGGACAAAAGGCGATCCTAAAAGCTTTTAGCCCTACTGACCACTTCTTTCAGCTGCGAATTCTTTTCGTTCTGTTGCCAACTTTGAATAACTCTCAGAAAGTTGAAGTAATCGGGCAGTCTTTCCAACGCTGACCCGTTTCTCTTGTTTCAGATCATTGTTTGCGTAATTGGCGGCATCTGCTATCACTTGCGTTGTGACACACGCCTTAATCATGTCTTTGAGTTCACTGTAACGCCTCAGCACGAAATGCATTTTGCAGGTTTGAAAGGTCTCCGCTAGGCGTAAAACAACGTTATATAGATATTCGTATCGATCGTACAGCTCTTTGACACGTCGTGATAATTGAGCACACTCATCCTTCATTTCATCTAAAACATATTTTGAATACAATGATACTTTAAAGGGGCGTATCGACGGTAGATCGACAATAACATTTGCGCTAAAATAAAGTTCATTTACACACAATGAATATTGAAGTATTATTTAATACGATGACCTATACAATTTAAACAGCTGACAGATCTATTTATTTTAAATTTATAATCATTGGTCATTAGTGGGTATGGGAAAATTGGTAGTAGTTTTACAACTGATATAAATGAAATACCGTTACGCGCATGCGCAACATTGAAAAACGTTGTGTTGCGTATGAAATATTCCATAGAAGTGCGTGATTGTGCAGGCCTAAGTTTGATTCCTATTGGATCCGTGTATCCAAAACAAAATTATTTGTTTTCTCAACGCTTCTATCTATATATTATTGCCACTAGACAATATACTGAAGACTAATGGAAATATGTCCTGTTTTAATATGTGTCTATATTTGTGGGAAATACCGTCAATATGCCCCTTTAAATTACGTTTACCAAATGCAACCATAAGCCGTAAGAAAAACCTTCATGCAGTACTAGTACACCTTAGTGTGATTTCCTAATTTCCCTCTTCTGTTTATGTTGTTTCATTTAAATGTCAATTGCTCAACTGTATACTCTACTTTTTATGCAAATAATGCTTTAACACATCATATATATACTAACTGTAATTACGCGGTGTTAGTCAAATGCTTTATTATTTACTTAGTTATTTTACAAAGTAACTTTATAGCGAATGTTTCTTTATTGAAACGTTTAAGAATTTGAAATGAAAGCAGACTCACCGGTGTCCTTTCCCATGATTTATAAACGAGTTTAACCCACAAAACGTTCAACGAATAGTATCCGGATATGTATTTGTTGCTACTATATATGTGCCTCATGTGACAATGTCACTCGTTTTCACATTCAGTTTGTAAAAAAAGCCCTTATAAGTAATTCATATTGTTGCAAGCGCTCACGTTGCACATGTGTATAAAGATCTGTTTGACAATTCATCCATTCACTTTTAAGGCAGGAAGCAATTTTCTGCAGTGTACTTTGTACTTTCAGTTTTGCTTCTTACTATAGTGATAATAATGTCATCAGCTGTTATACTACACGTTAACCTCGTCAAGGACACATTTAAAAGGGACCTGTTCACAGATTCGCAAGCTGACAATTTTCAAAATTGTTGACATAGATCCCATAAAGAAAAATACATTATATTTAAACTAGTGAACAAACGTCGTTTATGAAAAATCGTGTATTAAAATGTGTAAAATTAAAAAGCGTTTGTAACGCATTTCGTCGGTATTTTGGAAAACACATTTATCACTTAACATAGCGTTAAATTTTCTCTACTAAAATTGAAAGTCAGGATTGCAAAGTATTTAGGGCAACAGTTTTTTTTATTGCGACGGTCTTAGGTTCAAGTCCTGGTGAAGGTAAATATTTTACTTATTTTTTCTCTTGATATAATATTTGATTTTGGTTAGACCATCTGCTTTAGCTATTGCAATTAAGACAGTAAATGAAAATTTTTAAAAATACGAAAATCTGTGAACAAGTCTTTTTAAATATACTGAACAAATATAGTATACACTCATATTCATGGTTGTCAGCTTTAAATTATATCAGCTTGTGCTACGGTGTGGAATGAGTAATGTTTAGTGGTCGCTTATTGCAGAGCAGTGATTCAGACTGTAATGTACGCAAGTGTAAACAATGTGAAACACGTCAGCAGTTGTTTTTTTTTACATACATCGATACGTGTACGCGTTTGTTTTGGCGTTGAAACAACTATGCACGGTCCGTATTCACTGTTTAGGTAAATAGATAATTCTTAATATAGTATTAAGAAAGACGGCATTTATAATACAACCGATTCTTAACCCATTTCCATTGACCTGTGTTTCTTGTAAATTAATCAGAGTAATTTAATATAAAACAATGTAGCTAGACGCATATTACATCATGCATATTTGTATTAAAGCAGCTTGTGATATCGAGTGAAAACCTTTCGTCTTGCCTATTTTCAAACAAGTTTTAAGATATACGTGTTAATTTGCATGGAGTTTATTAAACAAGGTGTGCTTGTATAAGCTCGTTGATGGACTATGTCATTGTTAGTAAACCACAAATAACTGGGGAACACCTTATAATTACGCGTTGACATGCATTACCTGCAATTAAAATCACATTAACGATGGTTTTAGGAAGATTTTCACTAAATAATAAGGGGCGTGTCGTAGGAATATCGGCATGTGCGTAAAGTGTCCGCAATTGCTAATCCACTTTCCGCTTTTATGGTATTTTCTGTTTTAAGGAAGTCTCTTCTGAACATAAATCCACTGGAGAGTGGAAAGTGCGGAATGCACAGGCTGATCCGGGACGACACTTTACACACATGCATTCAGCCCGGGTTTCCCACGACACGCCTCATATATATTTTAATTGAAAAACATATGTTCGGTACATAACTGTTAATTAATTATGTTTTGTCCATAGTTGCTATATTTCTGACTATATTCTACATTTAAATAAAACTAAAACAAATAATTGTTTTCATAACATCTGTTCCAGGAGATTTACAATGCTGATAACATTTTTTCAATAATCACTGTATAAGTGTTAGTCATATAATAATGCGTTGTTTTATATTCTCTGTTTTATTCTAAGCGAGAACTCTTGGCGAAACAGGCGCCGATAAATTTTTATTTGTTTCTTACTGGTATAAAACAAAAACAAACAAACAAAGCAACCCTTAAACACTAAATAATCATTTGTTCGAGACAAAAATCTGACTCCGTGAAAGAATATAATGCGATGTTTTTGAGCTCTCGTAACAATGATATTACTCATAATTCTAGTGTCAGTTTTACCAGTATGAGGAAATAAATTAGTAAACCTGTATTATTTTCCTGCGGTGTATTTACGTACCGGAACTCATTGTTTCTTGATATCAGTGCAAGTGTTAGACCGAAGACCTTATTTGTTCCTTATTTTTGGTCTTAAATCATAACATTTACAGTCATATTGTACGTGTTTAACTAACAGGAAATAATTTTTGTCAGTAAATGTACACTCTTGGTGTACTTCGATTGTTTTGTGCAGTCATTTATATTGCTTCTAAGGGAAACAGAAATTATGGCACGATTGGGTTTTGAATTAATGATTGTGTCATAAATGTCGAATAGTAACAATACAATAATTTTACAGATATTAATGGGACTTATTCGCAGATTTTCTTATTTTTAGAAATGTCTTAAAATGTGTTAACTTCCATTACTAAAGCATCTGAACTAACAAACCGATATATCCTCTAACAAATGGCACCAAACATGAAACACACAATGCCTCAGGCGGGGTGCGAACCCATGACCTCTGAATCAAAAGCTCGTATATGTCGCTGTGTAATTTTAACGCTATTTAATTACATAATTATGTAAATGATACACAAAAATATGGACGAAAGGCGTAACGATGATCTCCTGCATTAACAAACGCACGGTTAGTTGTTACACAATATGTATTCTAATAGCTTTTTAAATTCACGGAAACGATTTCACCATTGCTCCTATTCGCCCTGCTTGTCGTCAATGTGTTACACACACTGTCTATTTGGTATTGTCAAATTTGAGTCTCTCATTGCGTATAACTGACCTGACCATATTCTTCAGGAAACCGTATCTCTTGACAGGCAGAAAACGCTTGGAATAGTCATAGTCACGCTTTAGCCTCAACAGGTTTTCATGAAGTCGAATGAACTTCTCCTCTGTTGCAGCCTTCAGTCTTTTCCTTTCTTCGAGTTGAATTTTCAAGTCATCTTTTGGAAATGAATTTATTTCTACAATTACAAACAATGTATAAGTTTATAAACAAAATTTAAAAATTGACGAAAATTAATAAGCCAATTCGAAAAAACAAAATACACAAGCTGAACCCGAATGGTTGGAATTACGTTTAACTTGAGAAATATAGAGTTCTGCCACCATATTTGACGTACGTGTAACGTTTTTGAAAAACTATTATTATATTTTAATTATTATATTATACTTTATGGATTGCCTGTTACATATGACCACACATGACAAACGTGTTTAATTAAACTCTTTTTGTTAATCAGTGTAGAGAACCGTAGAACGGCAATTGCTACGCTGTACATGCGCATGTGGACTTGGGCATACATCCTATGAAAATCAATGGAAACCGTTACCATTTTGTACTGGATTATGATCCCAAAAAAGTAGTAACCCAATGGTTTTGGAAAAAAACTTAGAATATAAAGAAAGAAGTGCATAACATCTTGATTACCATGTTTGTCTTCAGCTATCTCTAAATGTCTCTCGGCTTCTGGGAGTAATCCGATCCTCTTACCCACATTTGCACTTGTCCCTACTTTAGTGTGATCAGCCGAATGATTGGCAGCTGCCTCAATTATTTCATCCGTGATACAAGCTTTAATAATTTCTTTGAGTTCATTGTATCGCAAAACAACGAAATGCCCTTTGCAAGATTGGAATTCATCAGCCATTTTCTGGACTTGCGAGTACACTTCTCGATATCGACTCTCCAACATTTTGCCGTTTCGTGTTAAAGCAAAACATTCCTCTCTCAGCTGATCTTTAATATATTTAATACACAATATGATAATAATAACTATAGGTACTATTTTATTTATTATATCATTTGCTGTTTAAACATTTCAAGTCTGACAACTGCCCGTGTGTGGGGGGGGGGAGGGATGGCCGTAGAAATAATTTCATGACCAATCCCCACACAAGTTATGGTAAGCACACAAGTAAGTAAATTTTTATTACATAGTGACATGTGCACAGTACAAAATAATTATTTCCAAATATATACAAGCAATGTATAAAACAATGTATATGTGTGGGACGCCGAGGTGTTAGGACGTGTTTTTCATAGTGGAGTTACTTTTGATCATAACTTTGGTATTTGTGGTTCGATTTTCAAAATGTTTGGATACACTTATTCAGAATTATCAGGTCTGATTATGGATCAAAAACGGGAGTAATATGGCTGCTGGAAAAGGAAGAAAAAAGAAGAAACATAGTGAAACAGATGACGAACTGAACGAAAGCAAAATATTTAGATTGGGAGATTCGCCCCCGGGCAATTCATCGGTCGAAATAAGCCGGCTTTTGCGTGAGACGAACTCAGTTTTGTACAACCAACAATCAAACGTGTCATCAAATCCGTTCGAGATATTATTGAATGAGAACGCTGACAACAACTCAGAAAATTGCGTGTTAACTACTACAAGTAGTACATCGGAGACGAACATGGCCGAAAAACAGGCAGGGAAATTGCCATCAAATGCGGACATAGTTGCACTGCTGGGTAAAATGAACATTACACTTGTGGAAATAGGAGCGAAATTGGGGTCGCTTGATAAGAAAGTTGACAATTTTGAAAATGAACTGAACAACTTATGGCTACACATAGACGCAACGTCTAAAGTTACCAACGATAAAATTGACAAAGTCAGCAACAGACTGGACACGGCGGAAATGGACCTAGAGGAAGCACGGCGCAAAAGAGAGTCCTTGGAAAAAGATACAAACTAAATGGCCGACGATCTGAACTATTTGCGCTCACAGTCTAGGCGAAACAATCTTATATTTGGAAATATACCAGAGGAGGCCGGTGAAACCCCATCCAAAACGGAAGTGCTGCTTAGATCCTTCATGGTCAACAAACTCAAGCTTGCCCAGAATGTAGTGGACGGGATAACAATTGAAAGAGCACATCGAATTGGTGGCCCCGTCGAGGCGTCACATCCGGCCGGGGGCGCGACTTCCGGCGTGAGAAGCTCCATGGGAATAGTGTGCAAGTTCAATCTTTCTGCGGACAGGGAGCTGGTACGAAAATGCAGCAGAAACCTCGCAGGAACCAACTTCTATGTAGCAGAGCAGTTCCCACCGGAAATAACAGCGAAACGACGAATCCTGTTCAGGAAGGCTCGACAGGAAAAGGCGGCCGGAAACAAGGCCTACGTGGTGTACGACACGTTGTATGTGAACGGGAAGCCGGTGCGAGACACGTAGGGAGTGCCGGATGGGCTCAAGGTGCTGATATGGAACTGTAACGGACTCAGTGACAGTAAGATGTTATTATTTTAATTGAATCTTGGACCTGCAAATCGAGTAAAATTCAGTTGAAAGGATTAAATGCTTTAATTTTTATAGAAAGTTTAGACATCGTAATGCTAAACGAAACAGTGGTGGTATTGTTTTGTATGTACGCGATTACTTAACGAATGGTATTTCTGTTGTAAAAAATGTGCATGATACTATTATTTGGTTAAAATTTGACAAGTGTTTCTTTAATCAACCTACTGATAATTATTTTGCAGCAGTATATATGTGGGGTGAAGGATCGCCTATATCTTATCTTATTGATCAAGATTTGTTCACTTCCTTAGAAAATGTAATCCTTAATTTCGAATCATTGGGCACTGTACTAGTGGCTGGGGACTTTAATGCACGGATATCTGGCAAGTTGGATTATATTGTTTGTGATAAATATGTACCTGATATTGATACTTTTGAGTACGAGGTCGATAATCCGCTGCCACGTCAGTCATTAGATAAGGGACATAATTAACATGCAACAGACTAATTGAACTTTGTAAAGCTACCTCGCTTAGGGTTGCGAACGGCCGTTTAGGAAATGACTTTGGTATTGGGAAACTAACTTGTTATAATAGAATGGGGGCGAGTGTAATAGATTATTTGTTGTTAAAAAAAAATATTTCTCTATTATTAATAATTTTCAAGTATGCAATTTTAACGAATATAGTGATCACGCACCGCTGTCATTCGAATTACTCTGCAACAATATCTCTGTAGACATAAATTAAGAGTACCAGTATGAATTGGTAAAATGCAAGAATAGCGAAAAGGAAATTTATAGAAACGGCATTATTGACAAATTGCCAGATCTGAATATGTTACTAGCAAATCAGTCAGATAATAACAATGATATCAATGACCTTGTAAATACATTTACAAACATTTTAAGAGAGGTTACCGATCCACTGTTCTCTAAGCGTGATACGTCTAGAAATAAGTTTGTTTCTACATGTATAAATGACTCTAAGCTATTGTTTGATTTTAGTTGCAAAGAAGCGAAAATGTTATATAAAAATGCGCTAAGGCAATACAATAGGACAGGTACAGATACTGATCGCCTGGAGCTATGTACTAAACGAAAACATTACAAACACACAGTAAAGAAAACACATCGAGCGTACAAGCTAAAAAGGACACAAGAATTCGAAAATTTGAGATCAAAAAGACCCAAAGACTTTTGGAATTATTTTAAAACTACCAAAAGTATGCCTACGCCAAATATACGCCTAGACGATTTTGAAAACCATTTCAAATCAATGTTTACGACAAATGGCCAACATATGGACGAACATTCGGAAGATTTTAATATTAATCACAATTTCAATGATTTTAACCCAGTCTTTGTCAAATTAGATACACCAATGACGTTAGACGAAGTCACCAAGGCAATATTATTGCTGAAACGTAATAAATCACCCGAGGGTGATAAACTCTTAAACGAATACTTCCTCGAAGCCAGCGATATATTAGTAGGCTACATTACACAAATTTTTAATATTATATTTAATACTGGTATTTTTCCAGATGCGTGGACAAAGGGAATAATTATCCCGATATTTAAAAAGGGAGATAAAAATGACGCGAAAAACTATAGGGGTATTACTTTGCTCAGCAATTTTGGAAAATTATTTACTTGCGTATTAAACCAACGAATCACTAAATGGTGCGAGGAAAACAACGTAATTTCCGACGCCCAGTTCGGTTTTAGAAAGGGGCGGTCAACCATTGACGCAGTTTTTATACTTCAATATGTGATACAAAAATTAGTACAGCAGGAAAATAAGCGCTTATATTGCACATTCGTGGACCTCAAATCTTGTTTTGACTCAATATATCGAAATGCTCTCTGGCTAAAGCTCCACGGAGTAGGATTAAATGGTAAATTACTTCGCATTATACGCAACAGGTACCAATCGGTTAAATCATGCGTGAAACATTGTAACTCTGTCTCCGATTACTTTGAATTATCAATAGGTTTACGCCAAGGGGAGATAACCTCACCGATCCTATTTTCTCTATTCGTCGAAGACTTAGAAATGCATCTACAGCATACTATTCACAGTGGCCTAAGCTTACAAGATATCTGTTTGACAATGTTTTTATTAGCGGATGACATGGCAATTTTAGGCTCATCGCCACAGGAGTTGCAGTTGTCTCTTGATAAATTATATGAATATTGCAACAAATGGGGATTAGAGGTAAACGTTGCCCAAACAAAAACTGTCGTTTTCAGAAAAAGGGGCGGACTAAAAAGGGGTGAGACATGCTTTTACGGGAACGAATTAATCGATAACGTGAACGAATTTAACTACCTTGGTGTTACATTAAACTATACTGGCAGCTTTGAATTGAATATACAAACTCTTCAGGGAAAAGCATTAAAGCAATGAATAAGCTGATAACAAACCTGAAAAAATATGATACAAAGCCTAAAACTGCTTTACAATTATTTGATTCTTTTGTTTTTCCTATTATGTCGTATGGTTGCGAGGTGTGGGGTTTTTCAAAATCACATACATTGGAAAGAATACATATTAAATTTTGCAAAACACTACTAGGTGTAAGACAATCTACAAGTAATATAGCCATCTACTCTGAACTTGGCAGATATCCCCTGTACATAAATAGATATGTTAGGATAGTTAAATATTTATTCAAACTATGTAGCTCTGAAAATATTATTATTAAAACTATCGTAAATATGTTTCTGAGAGATGTTGAAAACGGAAAACAAAACTGGTTTGCAAACGTAAAACAACTTCTGGAAAAACATGGCTTTTTAGATGTTTGGTTGAACTTGCATGATATTAATGTAAATGCTTTTATTTCGATGTTTAAACAACGTTTGACTGATCAATATTTACAGGAATGGAGAGCATCGTTAGAAAAAAATTGTGTTTTGACGCTATATAGAAATGTCAAAGAGAATATTGGTCTTGAGTCATATCTAAATGAAACAAATTGTAGAAAATTAAGAACTTCTATTACTAAAAATTCGTATTTCTGCGCATTAGTTAAGGATTCATGCAGGCAGATATGGAGGCCAACAGGTTGAGCGTAACCAAAGACTATGTCAAATATGTAAATAGCGCGGATATCGAGGATGAATTTCATTTTATTTTTGTCTGCGCTCCTTATCAAAATTTACGAAACAAATACATTAAGCGGTATTATAGAAACCGGCCTAGTATGTTTAAGTTTATACAACTTCTTTCAACCAACAATAAAAAAGAGATATTGTTATTAAGCAAATTCATCTGCGAGGCATTCAAACAAAGATTTTCTATTATAAATGGCAACTAGTTACATTTTAGCCATAACTACTTTTATTGCAATTAAAATGTTAGCAACGTAAATCTATATAAATACAAACATGCAAGCAGTGATTTTTATAAAATTTATGTTGTTATAAATTCTGAGACACTGAAACATTGACGCTCGGCTCGTATCATTAACAAACAAATGCATATAGTGCTGTATTTTTCCTTTCAAATTGCATGTATAAGCATCGATGTTACGTACTATTATTTACTATTATTTATATTAATATAGGTTTATGTTCTAAACATCGATAAGCATGCTCCAAATAACGGTTCTTTAAATGTGTTCCATGATAGGTATATTTAAATACAATATACTTGTGCATCGTTGTTAGTCATTACGTCCATCCATATTTATCTATTATAAATTGACAAACTTGCCAAACCTTTGTTCTATACTTAAATTATGTATATTATTTGTTTATATCACGATAACCATGTATTGTTTAAGTGAAAATAAAATTTCTGTTCTGTTCTTTCTGTTCTGTTCTATAAAACATAATAAAACAATATTAAGTTAACGGTAGCAGTACAATAAATGTCATAGATCAAATGAAGTTTTATGTGGCTACGTGAAAAAAACAAAAACATTTCTTATTATTGTATAAGCTTTTGCATTTACATAAAGAAAATTATTTAGTCTTTGTTTTCTTTTTCCTATATACAACGCGATTTATTCTTATTAATGTATAAGCCTTTAAATATATTAAGACAAGTACTTAGACTTTGTTTTCTTTTTCATATATACGAAGCAGTTTACGTATAAATTTGTAATTAAAGCCGGTTATTGCATTACTTAACGGTAGTCTTTCCCATGAGTGTGTACCGCACGCAACGAAAACAATCCTGTAAAATGTGTGCTCCAAGTTTTTCTTCTTGAGAACGATGAATAACGTTTGTAAAGTATAGTTTGTGGTATTGTATACTATTAGATTCTACGTTTCTTATTCCAAACCAGGTTTATAGATTATACGAGTCGTGAACCAAATAAATATTTATTTAAGTCGAAATTAAAGATCCACTTTTGGGCTACGAAAAGATAGGTTTTAACACAGTTGACAAGAGTAAACGCCTACAGGTGTATTTGTGTAACAGATATACACACTACATTTCTATAATCCTTATCTAGAGCTATGGCGTACCATTAGGTCCTAAAATAGTAAGACCTGTACCTACAAGATCCGACCAGGTAGGACTAGGTCGTACCTGAAGTAGGGCAGGTTCTACCTCCTAATGAATTTCGACCATTTAGTGGTATTATTAGATCCTAAATTGGTAGGACCTGATCCGACCTGGAAGAAGCAGGTCGGACCTGAGGTAGGGGCTGGTACGACATTAAACAGTTACTACCTGGTAGAACCATCCCCTACCTCAGGTGCGACCTCGTCGGACCTCGTTTGTTGAAATTATGAACCTCCAGTTAGGACCTGCCCATACTCAGGTACGACATGGTCGGACCTGCTTCTACCAGGTACAATCAGGTCCGACCAGGTTCTATCAATTTCGGGCCTTATATTACACCAGAAGCCGTAAACAGTAGCGTCGTACTGGAGGGTCATAACTGTCACAAACGAGATCCGACCAGGTCCAACCAGGTCGGACCTCCTGGTCAAAGGTCCGATCTGGTCGTACCTGCTTCGAATAGGTCATACCAGCCCATACCTCTGGTACGACCTGGCAGGACCTGGTCGGACCAGGTTCGATCTATTTAGGACATAATTGTACGCCATATAGAGCCGCGTTTAGCTGATAAAATTCAAAAATGCATTTATCTTATTGTTACTTCGTGTATGTATATATCTGATACAAACGAAGACATGCAACTTAAACAGTTCGTTTAACATTTCTTTCTGCGCATTGTGCATTTATTGTGCCATGAATTGTTCATAAATAAAATGCATGTTATATTCTTTACACACTGTTGAATGTATTATTTTGCGCATTTGAGTATATACGTCTTCTTTTGGTTAAAGTTGTCAGGTAAAACCGACACGAGACAATCAAACTCTCTTAGTTCAAAATGGATTATACCAAATTAACATCCTATATTATGTCTTATTTGACTGTTAATAACAAATAACTGGGAAACACCTTATTATTACGCGTTGACATGCATTACCTGCAATTAAAATCACATTAACGATGGTTTTAGGAAGATTTTCACTAAATAATAAGGGGCGTGTCGTAGGAAAATCGGCATGTGCGTAAAGTGTCGTCCCGGATCAGCCTGTGCAGTCCGCACTTGCTAATCCAGGACGCACTTTCCGCTTTTATGGTATTTTCTGTTTTAAGGAAGTCTCTTCTGAACATAAATCCACTGGAGAGTGGAAAGTGCGGAATGCACAGGCTGATCCGGGACGACACTTTACACACATGCATTCAGCCCGGGTTTCCCACGACACGCCTCATATATATTTTCATTGAAAAACATATGTTCGGTACATAACTGTTAATTAATAATGTTTTGTCCATAGTTGCTATATTTCTGACTATATTCTTCATTTAAATAAAACTAAAACAAACAATTGTTTTCATAACATCTGTTCCAGGAGATTTACAATGCTGATAAAAAAAAATCAATAATCACTGTACAAGTGTTAGTCATATTATAATGCGTTGTTTTTTATTCTCTGTTTTATTCTAAGCGAGAACTCTTGGCGAAACAGGCGCCGATAAATTTTCATTTGTTTCTTACTGGTATAAAACAAAAACAAACAAACACAGCAACCCATAAACACTAAATAATCATTTGTTCGAGACAAAAATCTGACTCCGTGATAGAATATCATGCGATGTTTTTAAGCTCTCGTAACAATGATATTACTCATAATTCTAGTGTCAGTTTTACCAGTATGAGGAAATAAATTAGTAAACCTGTATTATTTTCCTGCGGTGTATTTACGTACCGGAACTCATTGTTTCTTGATATCAGTGGAAGTGTTAGACCGAAGACCTTATTTGTTCCTTATTTGGTCTTAAATCATAACATTTACAGTCATATTGTACGTGTTTAACAAACAGGAAATAATTGTTTTCAGTAAATGTACACTCTTGGTGTACTTCGATTGTTTTGTGCAGTCATTTATATTGCTTCTTAGGGAAACAGAAATTATGGCACGAATGGGTTTTGAATTAATGATTGTGTCATAAATGTCGAATAGTAACAATACAATAATTGTACAGATATTAATGGGACTTATTCGCAGATTTTCTTATTTTTAGAAATGTCTTAAAATGTGTTAACTTCCATTACTAAAGCATCTGAACTAACAAACCGATATATCCTCTAACAAATGGCATCAAACATGAAACACACAATGTCTCAGGCGGGGTTCGAACCCATGACCTCTGAATCAAAAGCTCGTATATGTCGGTGTGTAATTTTAACGCTATTTAATTACATAATTATGCAAATGATACACACAAATATGGACGAAAGGCGTAACGATGATCTCCTGCATTAA
Organism: Congeria kusceri; assembly: GCA_027627225.1. NCBI lineage: Eukaryota > Metazoa > Mollusca > Bivalvia > Myida > Dreissenidae > Congeria > Congeria kusceri. The sequence continues at coordinate 26,852,331 of CM051031.1, read as the reverse complement.
CAAACGCACGGTTAGTTGTTACACAATATGTATTCTAATAGGTTTTTTAATTCACGGAAACTATTTCACCATTGCTCCAATTCGCCCTGCTTGTCGTCAATGTGTTACACACACTGTCTATTTGGTATTGTCAAATTTGAGTCTCTCATTGCGTATAACTGACTTGACCATATTCTTCAGGAAACCGTATCTCTTGACGGGCAGAAAACGCTTGGAATAGTCATAGTCACGCTTTAGCCTCAACAGGTTTTCATGAAGTCGAATGAACTTCTCCTCTGTTGCAGCCTTCAGTCTTTTCCTTTCTTCGAGTTGAATTTTCAAGTCATCTTTTGGAAATGAATTTATTTCTACAATTACAAACAATGTATAAGTTTATAAACAAAATTTCAAAATTGACGAAAATTAATAAACCAATTCGAAAAAACAAAATACACAAGCTGAACCCGAATGGTTGGAATTACGTTTAACTTGAGAAATATAGAGTTCTGCCACCATATTAGACGTACGTGTAACGTTTTTGAAAAACTATTATTATATTTTAATTATTATATTATACTTTATGGATTGCCTGTTACATATGACCACACATGACAAACGTGTTTAATTAAACTCTTTTTGTTAATCAGTGTAGAGAACCGTAGAACGGCAATTGCTACGCTGTACATGCGCATGTGGACTTTGGCATACATCCTATGAAAATCAATGGAAACCGTAACCATTTTGTACTGGATTATGATCCTAAAAAGTAGTAACCCAATGGTTTTGGAAAAAAACATAGAATATAAAGAAAGAAGTCCATAACATCTTGATTACCATGTTTGTCTTCAGCTATTTCTAAATGTCTCTCGGCTTCTGGGAGTAATCCGATCCTCTTACCCACATTTGCACTTGTCCCTACTTTAGTGTGATCAGCCGAATGATTGGCAGCTGCCTCAATTATTTCATCCGTGATACACGCTTTATTCATTTCTTTGAGTTCATTGTATCGCAAAACAACGAAATGCCCTTTGCAAGATTGGAATCCATCAGCCATTTTCTGGACTTGCGAGTACACTTCTCGATATCGACTCTCCAACATTTTGCCGTTTCGTGTTAAAGCAAAACATTCCTCTCTCAGCTGATCTTTAATATATTTAATACACAATATGATAATAATAACTATAGGTACTATTTTACTGATTATATCATTTGCTGTTTAAATCATTTCAAGTCTGACAACTGCCCTACTTGAATCAGAGGTGTGTGTGTGGGGGGGGGGGGGGGGGCCATAGAAATAATTTCATGACCAATCCCCACACAAGTTATGTTGCCGGACTTGGGTTCGAACTCACGAACCCCTACCAACTGAGCTACCCGGACCCGGTGAACAGTAAGTAAGTAAGCACGCAAGTAAGTAAATTTTTATTACAAAGTGACATGTGCACAGTACAAAATAATTATTTCCAAATATATACAAACAATGTATAAAACATAATAAAACAATATTAAGTGAACGGTAGCAGTACAATAAATGTCATAGATCAAATGAAGTTTTATGCGGCTACGTGAAAAAAAAAAAAACATTTCTTATTATTGTATAAGCTTTTGCATTTACATAAAGACAATTAGTTAGTCTTTGTTTTCTTTTTCCTATATACAAAGCGATTTATTCTTATTAATGTATAAGCCTTTAAATATATTAAGACAAGTACTTAGACTTTGTTTTCTTTTTCATATTTACGAAGCAATTTACGTATAAATGTTTAATGAAAGCCGGTTATTGCATTACTTACCGGTAGTCTTTCCCATGAGTGTGTACCGCACGCAACGAAAACAATCCTGTAAAATGTGTGCTCCAAATTTTTCTTCTTGAGAACGATGAATAACGTTTGTAAAGTATAGTTTGTGGTATTGTATACTATTAGATTCTACGTTTCTTATTCCAAACCAGGTTTATAAATTATACAAGTCGTGAACCAAATAAATATTTATTTAAGTCGAAATTAAAGATACACTTTTGGGCTACGAAAAGATAGGTTTTAACACAGTTGACAAGAGTAAACGCCTACAGGTGAATGTGTGTAACAGATATACACACTACATTTCTATAATCCTTATCTAGAGCTATGGCGTACCATTAGGTCCTAAAATAGTAAGACCTGTACCTACAAGATCCGACGTGGTAGGACTAGGTCGCACCTGAAGTAGGGCAGGTTCTACCTCCTAATGAATTTCGACCATTTAGTGGTATTATTAGATCCTAAATTGGTAGGACCTGGTCCGACCTGGAAGAAGCAGGTCGGACCTGAGGTAGGGGCTGGTACGACATTAAACAGTTACTACCTGGTAGAACCATCCCCTACCTCAGGTGCGACCTTGTCGGACCTCGTTTGTTGAAATTATGAACCTCCAGTTAGGACCTGCCCATACTCAGGTACGACATGGTCGGACCTGCTTCTGCCAGGTACAATCAGGTCCGACAAGGTCCTATCAATTTCGGGCCTTATATTACACCAGAAGCCGTAAACAGTAGCGTCGTACTGGAGGGTCATAACTGTCACAAACGAGATCCGACCAGGTCCAACTAGGTCGGACCTCCTGGTCAAAGGTCCGACCTGGTCGTACCTGCTTCGAATAGGTCATACCAGCCCATACCTCTGGTACGACCTGGCAGGACCTGGTCGGACCAGGTTCGATCAATTTAGGACCTAATTGTACGCCATATAAAGCCGCGTTTAGCTGATAAAATTCAAAAATGCATTTATCTTATTGTTACTTCGGGTATGTATATATCTGATACAAACGAAGACATGCAACTTAAACAGTTCGTTTAACATTTCCTTCTGCGCATAGTGCATTTATTGTGCCATGAATTGTTCATAAATAAAATGCATGTTATATTCTTTACACACTGTTGAATGTATTATTTTGCGCATTTGAGTATATGTCTTCTTTTGGTTAAAGTTGTCAGGTAAAACCGACACGAGACAATCAAACTCTCTTGGTTCAAACTGGATTATACCAAATTAACATCCTATATTATGTCTTATTTGACTGTTAACATTTGATGAATTACAGTTGTGAACGTTTAATGAACTGACAGCTGACCAAATATATGAGCAATGTCGATATATATATTTTTCAAGTAATATTCTAGTTTAAATAATAGAAAATAACCATATATTCATATGCGAGTTAACTGAGCGGGATAATATTGCCGATATTTCTCATAAAGCTGTCACTCGAGGTAGTGTGCATATTTGCATTGATTTCTCAATGCCCTTTTAAATTCATGGCCAAAACGATTACAAAACATTACACATTGTACTTTATTTCACTTGATAACATAGAATGTTAACATCAATACACTATACATATCATTATCTATTTATGAACGCACTTAAGTGTCTCATTGCGTATGATTGGCTTTACCATGTCTTTCAGAAACCAGTACCTCTTGACTGGCATATATCGCTTCGAATATTTATAGTCATGCTTCAGCCTCATCAGGTTTTCATGAAGTCGAATAAACTTCTCCTCTATTTCTGTTTTCAAAGCCTTCTTTTCCATAATTCGTTTTTGTAGATCATCCTTACCCAAATCTTTTAATTCTGCATAAATAAATTGACAAATGAGCATTTTCACTAAATTAGTACGACATAATGGGTTATTGATTCAGTGTGTTAGACTGCATGATACATAAAATCAACATAATAAGTGACAAATTCCAATGTATAGTGCATATAGTTATGTCATTCAACATTTTAGTAGTGCTACCTGTGTATGCAGTAGACATTAAAGAGTAAAACAAGTCGAGAGTTTAAGAGTGACATGGTAAATAAGCAATGTCATGTATTCGAATTAATAGGATGAATACAATGTTCATTCGAATAGTTTTGTCGTGTTATTATTAAGTTAATATACTAACCGCTTTCTTCAACAGCTAAATCTGTTCGCTCTTTTGCTGCCTTGGAATAAGCCTCGGTCGCTTGAAGCAATTTAGACGTATTCGCGGTTGATCTTGCACTTAATCTTGCACTTGCACTTGAACGCAAGGGTTTGAAATGATCGCCAGCAGTGTTGGCAGCAGCGTCTAATACTTGTTCGGCGATACACAACTTGATCATATCCTTGAGCTCATTGTACCGTCTGTAGACGAAATGGCCCTTGCAGGTTCGAAACGTATCAGCTAATTGTTGAACCACCGCATACAAGTCCTGGTATCGGTGATTCAAACCTTTCACTTGCCGCGAAAGGAGACCACATTTTTCCCTTAGTTCCCCTACAATTTCACGTGAACAACTGGCAGTAAAACAAGTTTCAAAATACACGTACCTGATATATTTTAAGATACATGGCTACCCCACTATGCGGAAGTATAATAATGCGATTCAAGTATATACCCATTATCAAAGCAGTTTTAAATGAGTTTAAAAATGTATAGTTTTCTTACCTGAATCCTTTCCCATCTTTAGTTATCGTTGAACGATCGAAGGGACCAGAACAACTCAATAATAACACCGTTTCAGTTAACAAAAACGTGCATTTAATGCAAGCGCACGATCGATTTGTAACATAGTATAGCTATTTATCGACCGCTTGTTGAAATGGTGTGTTTGCATAAAGGCAGATTGAATGTTTTATTTAGGTTCAGTTAGGTTTAATGTCAGTTACGTCTTTTAGTTTCCGTATTAGCAATTACCAGCATAACTTTATAATATTATAGAACATGTATAACTATGTTATTTCGCACATCATACAACTATGTGGAAATTACGACATTCACCCATTGATTCAAGTTTGTAATATAAATAAAAAATATCAAAACGAAACTAACATATATGATAATAAGTACGTGCTTACACGCGGGGTTAATAAGCTAATTTCCAACGTAACAGGTGATACGAAAGTCCTTATTTGGTTTATATGTAGGAATGAGTAAAGACAAGCATACATAAATGCTTATAATATATAATGAGCTAGTGTTTACATACGCTATTTTTTAACTTCACCAATGTTAATTATCGGCTTTGCCTACATCCAGATTAGATAAGAGAAATAGAACACGCACATGACGTGTTTCTAATCGCGCAATGGTTCGAAGTTTCATATAAGTAAGAGGCCACCAACAGGTTTAAGTACCGGTAATCTTGAGTGTTTTATTAACTACATGTTAGTTTAACTAGTGTTCTGTATCTCACAATAGAATATAGTAGGAGTTGTAAAGTGTGTTTTAACCTGAATAAATCTATATTTTCTTTTATATCAGGTTGATATTTAATCAATATTAATTTTATGTCAGTCAAGTAGAACGTTTTCCAAGGTATCTGACATCAGCCTTAAAATAGTCTATATGTACATTTATGTGCATTGCTTTATAACAAAACAGTTTATATATCAAAGAACCGTTAATTTTCTCATAGCTTTCATATTTTTTGTTTGAAAGTGCTTTACAAGTTCTGTATTAAATTTCTATAGTGGTTTTATTAAATTTTGAAATTGTACACGCTTTGTTTTATTCGAAATGGAAAACAAAACAGTTTAAAGAAAACTAATTCATTTCGATGTATAATGGTCAATGGCGATCTTAACTTAAATTGGTAATGTACGCTGCCTAGCAATGCCACGTTAAAAAAATTACATGGTCCAGTTGCTATGCAAATTCCTGGTATCAAGTGCGAATTAAATATTTACGAATGAAAACGTTTGATACAAACCAGGATCTTAGATTGATATTGGTTTATTGTTTTGTGAAGATTATGGAACAGTTTAAAGTCTGTATGTACGATCTTTCATATCAATTGTTTTGAAAAAAAATCAGATAAAGGTGATAATAGAACTTGAAAGCAAACAGAAAAAGGATGAAAATGACGAAGAAAACACTTCAATATGGAATAAATCAACAATACTGGTGTCGAGTTTTTGCATCGTTTATTAGTGTTGTGCAACCTAAACCAACAGTCAAGTCAACGTATATACATGTATTTGAGTTATCGTATATACAGACAAAAACTTGTCGGTGATTAAAAGCAGGCTAATTGTGCGTTTAAAAGCAATGTTTGTTCTTAACTTTTATTCCATTTTGAATAGAAATATATGTTAGTCAACTTTATTTGGTTAATTGTATTATGCCACTATATCTGTTGTAAGATCGTACATACTTTAAATATATATCATTTCTTAGCCACGATGCCAACTTCGGATTTAAGAAGACACTCCTTGGGCAGGCAACATTCGATGTAGCAAAACTACTGTTTATATGACTTTGCATGACCCTTTTGCCTGCCCAAAATACATAGCCTATGCGTGTATACTTTGTAACATCACTACTTAGATACTTCAAATACTCGTACAAAATGTATTGTTTAGAGATTCCTCATGACTAAAACGATATAAAACTGAACAAATTATAATGTGATTTGTACGAAAGGATGTTAATATGAAAGTCCATTGGAACGGTCGGGCAAATGACTAGATATTTTATCCAAATGTACGTTTGTTTAGAAATGTGTAACTAGTATCATGCAAATTGCAAATAAGCGTTGTATTACCCAAACGCAACGACGTGTACTAGGGCGAAGCAAAGTGCAGTGAGTCACAGTTGTGAAATGGATATGGTGTCCGCCTTGCGATCAGCACCCAATTGTATAAACAGTGGTATATTTTTACCGCGGTTAAAAATTAAACCCTGGTATATTTGGGGTAATTCTGGTTAGGTAACCGTCATGGTAAGTCGATTGTATAAAACCGCTTTACCCACGCAGAGTGTAATTTAACCGCTGGTTAAACTAACCAAAACATTCCCATAATGCATTTCAATATGACGTACATTTGGCGCGTTATGTCAGACGACGAGTTTGTAAACAAACAATGTGGCCGTCAATGACAACGTTAGTGTATCAAAGAGGGCGAAACAGTTCTCGTACAGTGAGATCGAAGTGCTGGAAAGTAGCATGCAAATACACTTAAATCGCCTCACCGCTAAGCATGCCAGCGGGGGCATAAATAAAGAACACAAAAGCCATGCAAGAGAAAATATGGACGGAAATAACTCACCAAATTAACGCGATTGGAAATGGGCTGCGGACGGTAGATCAAGTGAAGGAGAAGTGGCGAAATATGGTACAATATTTATAAATTATATGGATCAACGAATATATTTCGTTTATATTAATTTATTTCTATAAATAATAAATTGAATATTGTGTGTAGATCTACATAAACAGATATCAATCAATGGATGCAACAATTATGAATATTTGTGCAAATAATGACATTTTATTATTATTTGTCTAAATTAACCATTCTGTACATTATACACTAGATATTTGCGTCCTGACACTATAGTGAAGACCTACCGATTTTTTTATTAAAAACAACGAAATAAACAGCATTTAAATAAATACTGCACACACTGGTATCAGATAGTTTTTAATAACGTTTTCAAATTAATATTGAAATAATATTGAAGTAAAGTGCCGTTTGATATGAATGATAAATGTACGAAAGGTGAAGAAGGCAAAAAAAGACTACACCGATGAACGGATTAGTCTGACGCAGACTGGTGGTGGCCCTCCACTCCCTGCAATGTCTGCTACCAGCCAGGGGATTGTAGAGCTGATGTCGGGACTGGCATCGTTTAGCGGAATCCCTGGGGCTGCAAGCTGTGAGAGCCTGATCGCTGGTATGCCTGTTGCTTTTAACTGTTTAGTTGCTGTTGATGATATCAGCGATATTTTGTACTGTTAACTGTAAAAATTTCATACGTCTTAGTGAGTTTAATCCCAGTACTATGTTCATGATATAAAATAATGTCTGCCACAATGCCCTTGTCGATGGATATCCCAAATCGTCACAGTATTGCCACTTTTATCACTTAAATTAACTGAAATGCTCAAATAATCCAATTTTGTTTAAATCTGTTTTATCATGTCGTTCAAAGGCTATACATAGCTTATGTTATTATGTTATTATTTCTGACAATACATAAATATTTAATAAGTTCTACACTATCTCCACGTTTAAATATTATTGCAGCTCCAACTGAATTTTCTGTAGCCAACAACGGGAACAGCAATATGGAAATCATTTTGTGGGAAGGTATGCATTTCTTTTCATATAACCATTTTAAATAAGATTTTCAGAGTGTAACCTCACTTTGTCATCAATATTCACGTATTCACACCCGGATTGTCACACACACATTACACATTATTAAACTAGGTCCGGAATGCGTTGTTATTTGTTGTTAGTTTTTTAACATTCTACATCTATGTGTTATTCACATTTACACTTTAATCACGTATGATGCAAATTTAAAAATCCAATTATAGGCTTATTTCATTTTGGAATGTAAAAACATCCGTGAAGTCGACTCATGAAATGAACACCAATCCGACGAAAAATACTATCTGAACTGTGTAGAATATGAATATTTTCGATATAAGCATTGGAATGACTCATTATATTACACAGGTATTTTAGGATCGTGTAACTATTTTGCAACGATATTTTATGTCATAAATTGTTCCTGTTTAGTAAAACGGAGTGAGGTACTACATGGGGATATTGCTTATTTTATTTAACTTTATCATTTAATTGGTAATAATAAAATCGGGTTTGTTTACAGGTGCTCAGAGCGTGCCTGCTACGGGTAATGAAGGTATTATTATTACTGTAATATATTTGTAATAATAAATATGTAAGTTCATTTAAATTCCTTTATAGTGCAACCGATAGTAATATAATACTAATTATAGTGCAACCTATAGTAATTTACTACTACTACTACTTCTACTACGACTACCACTACTACCACTAGTACCACCACTACTACTACTACTACTACTACTACTACCACTACTACTACTACTACTACTACTAATGTTAATAATAACACATATATTCATAATATAAAACATTTCAACTACTACAGATGCAATATTACAAAAAAGCAATTGAGGTCCAGGAGGCACAGCTTGACTGCTGGACAAAGTGTTCCAGACTGGCGGACGCCTTATTGGAAAAAATGGGTTAATTTTAAAAATGGCAACAAATGTTCGAATATCCAAATAATAACACAACTTAACTTAATACACCATACTATCAAACGTTGTCTGGGATATAAATTATTTATTTAGATCTAAGATTTGTTTATCTTAGTTTATATATTACTGGTCTGGAATAAAACAGATGCAATATTACAAAAAAGCAATTGAGGTCCAGGAGGCACAGCTTGCCTGCTGGACAAAGTGTTCCAGACTGGCGGACGCCTTATTGGAAAAAATGGGTTAATTTTAAAAATGGCAACAAATGTTCGAATATCCAAATAATAACACAACTTAACTTAATACACCATACTATCAAACGTTGTCTGGGATATAAATTATTTATTTAGATCTAAGATTTGTTTATCTTAGTTTATATATTACTGGTCTGGAATAAAAAAAAACTATAAATCAAACTGTTGTTATGTTGACACCCAATACTAAGTCTTAATACTAACCTCAGCTGAAGTACATGCGTGTGATGTGGGCCGTAACACCGCGGCCATCCATCTGTCCCTGGTATTGCTCGGGCTGCGGTTGGTCGTCCAGAACTTCATCAATATCATCTGGTTCCTTCCACAGGATTGAAATGTTGTACAGAATGGCACAGACCACTATGATCTTGCTGCACTTTTCTGGTTTCATTCTTATCTGCTCAAAAGATTAAATGAACACACAGTCAAATGAGCGATAATGCAACTTGATGGCATGGTTCGATTTTCATTGAAAATGCAAGTTTACAATATTTTGGATCATTGTTTGTGTAAACCAAATCACATATATCACATGGAATGTTTTTCGTTTGTCTAAAAATAACTATAAGCAGCCTTTAACTTTAATATACATGTCCGATTAAATTTAAATCAAAACGGAAAATGGGTATCTACATCATTGCTTAATGTAGGCAACGTATACCTCGGAGTGAAGTACATGGAATTTCCGCTTCCACATTCCGAACACCCTTTCGATGAGGTTGCGGGTTCCCATATGGACCTGATTGTACCTCCGTTCTGCGTCACTGACTGCATAAGACACGTAGTTACATACAATTGCTTTTATATATATTTAAAAAAAAAAGTATAATGTAATACATGTATTAATTAACATACATACATACATTAATATTCCCCTTGATATATACAATAACACACTGAAATCATTTGAGTATAATATACTATATCTGTATATCTCTTGTACACAAATCAGTTACTTGCGTTTGACAATGATACTTAAACAAATTTAAAATCTTACAAAAAAGTTAGCAATTCGCAGTACGATACAAATATCACAAGACATTATTTATTTTATTCACTTATCCCAATCAATATCACCTGGATTTGCGTATGGTGTCATCAGAAACGGTCTGCAAGGATATCCTGCGTCTCCGAGTAAGACACCTCGCTGGAAATCGGCATTAATTTGAAAACCACACATTTATTTCTATATGCGTGCAAAGAAATTGTAAATAGTTCTTTGAATTGAATGCGATAAAACAATCGGTTCAAAATAATTTACAGTTGGAATAACACAAGTAGTTACTTTACGCATTTAATACGCGGATAGAATTCGATAAAATTTGTTTGTTTTAATTGTTTGTTTGATTAGATTTTTAACCGTTTTTAACAATATTTCAGTCAGTTAACCGACTCTCACTTTCCTGGCCAAGCTTAGCCATTTTAAGCGGTTTACCAGTATCAAGTGCACATACTTATGCCAGTAACTGTCAACTGTCCTACTTGAATCAGAGGTACGGGGAGACTGGCCGTGGACATCATTTAATGGTCGAGCTGGGTATCGAACTTACGAACCCCGGATTGAGAGCCCAGCGCTCTACCAACTGAGCTAGCGGGCCCGGCTTTACAAACGTGTGTATATGTATGCATATATAGATTAACTGATGGAGAAGGGTTGGAAGATGCATACGACCCTTACACTAATAACTAAAATTGTGCACAGTAACGCTAAATAGTATAAAAGTAAAAATAATATCAACAATCATCTCAATTTATGCTTCATGGAAGCCAAGCTATGGTATCGCGCAATTTAAATGTTATTGTTTTGCAAATTGTATAATACAACATAGATTTGAATGTACTGCATGGATGATTATGTCCACTCTTGCGCATGATCTGCATGATATTTTGAAACTAGCAACATGAAACTAACCTTGGTGAGTGGTCTCTAGGTGCCGACAAAGTTAAGAAACCCTAAAAACATGGGCGTCGTGACACGAGCCGGGCCAGGCGGCGTTAACGCTTGTAAATCTGCCTGAAAGAAATATTTTGTTTTATTGTATATAAAATACATAATTTCAAATTTTCATAAATGATACAATGACCAAAAGACGGTTCTATATAAAATGCACTACGCCAAATTCAATGACATCACAGAGACATTAATTAATTGTAAGATTTCAACTATCTTCACAATATTAATTGGAACTGTCAATGCACGACACTTGGGGTTAAACATCATATGACGAAGTTTCGAAATAGAAAGGTGATAAAATCAATGTAAACACCATTTAAGCACCCAGAAAGATAAATGTTCACAAATGGACCAACATAAAAACAACTGTTTGAGGCACGATTACTAAAGCTTTACAGTGTACAGAAATACGATTACCCTGCAATGTGCCTCATCGCCTCAGCCGCTCATTCACAGTGTACATGACGTACAAGCTTGTGACGTAGATAGAAAGTTTATCAAGTACACATCATTTGAATAGTTCTTGAATTGGTGAAAGGCTAGCATTAGGGTCTGTGATTGTGAAATAATTTAAAATAAGTTTCTATAGACCCTAAATGCAATATCAACAGTTATTTGGAATTGAATTATGGATTATATATATTTTATGGATATTATTGCATTATATAAGGTAAGTGCGGACTAGATAATTGTGTTCGCATTAAAAAATTGTCGTTTGGTTTGATCAAAATATAATTGATTTACGGACAAGTGAAGAACTGTTTTTCTTGACGATTGCATAGATCTATTTAAAAACAAAATGACAACTGTATTGAGCTATGTACCTTTGTGATCGCATGTTGCTTGAACATTTATCGAGTGCTGCCGTTTTCTGTTGACAAATGTCGGCTCCTATTCTGGCCCCGGGGCAATTATTCGAATAACATGGGTACCGTCTATGCACCCGACGACACATGGCATCCCACGAAATGAGTAAAAATTGTTTTTTGCGTCCTTTAGTTCGTCGTCCGACGTCGGAAAGCGTATCGTCCTGTCTTTTAGGTCGAACAAAGCGTCAGTCACAGCTGTCACAACCCTTGACACAGTGGCAACATCTACCCCAAAAGTGTCCCCTATCAATTGCAGTAAGTTTCTCGAAGCATAAAACCTTAGCGCAATCATTATCTGTTGCCGCGGTGTCAATGGTTGGTTGCGTCTGGTACGTCTTTGTAGTCTTTGTCCTATTAATTCCTCTAGTCTATCAATACTTGTCGTCGAAAATCTGTACCGTCTCCGTAGTTCGTTGTCGTCAAAATCCGTTAATTGTCTGTTTACTCGTCGAAATTGTCTAGGTCGTCGATGGTTAGCGTCTAGAATGTCGGCCATTTTGTCTTAGTTACCTCGCAGTTACCAGTACTTACCCAGCTACAGTAGCAGGGTATGTTTTAACCAGGTATTCACCGATTGGTATAATTTACCAAATTTTATACAAACGCTTACCAACAAGTAACCAACTTGTAACCGCCGGTATGTGGTTAACCGCTGGTTAAACTGTTTATACAATTGGGTGCAGGAGGTCGTGAGTTCGATCCCTACTCGAGGAGCGTTCAAATGATCTTTCTCATAAAACACCAAGTACTATACCCGTGGAAACGGACTCGAGAGTGTCCCAATACCCCTGTGTCTTTTTACACAAAAAGGTTTAAATAAATAACGAAAGTTGATTGAGTCAGATTGACTAGTTATAATTTTAAGAAGTACCCGGTCCTAAATGCATTGGCTATGTAGATTTCGGGAACCAAACGTGTAATTTTATCAACTGAAATCAGCCAATCGACTTCCGTTACGATAGAAAATGGCGAGTGAGCTACCTTGAGTATTTTTATTCATAGGAAAAGGATTTATTATTTGTTGAACAACCAAGCGCATATGGAATGTCTGGGAATATTGACTTTGACGACGCTATATTGGAGCATTATGGTTCAAAACCGATCTGATCAACCCGAGTCCCCCCCCCCCCCCCTACTGCCCATCTGGGCAGGTCAACAGAGGAATGTTGCATAAGTTTCGAAAAATAGCTTTGACAATATTCAATGAGAAATGAAGAGTTTATGATTAAAACCTTTTCATAAAATGCTAATTATCTTGGATTGACTACGTTTTCACAACTTGTCAAAGAATTGGTCCAGTCGCCCACCCTTTTGAACAGAATCTTGCACCTTTTCTAATCTTAGATCTGTCCCTATGTATACATTCCTGAAGTGACGAGCTTGGTTGGAGAGTATGGGCTGTATCAACTTTGCAACTGTACAGTTGATCTGATCGGGTTTTGACCGAGGTAACTTTATTTCAACTGAATTTCGGGGTTTAAGTTATACCACGTGTATACAATTCAATTTCTCTATCAGAACATATTGATATTGACTGGAAAAACTTAGTTTTTCTTATGGTCGTACATACATGTTTAAGTGCTTTTTTGACAGGGGCACGTAAAGATTACCATGCGAATTTTACAACTAAATCATCTCCGAGTTTTCGACATTGTTTTGTACACCCGAACGTTTTAACACGTCACCGATGTATGTAATGAAAAATCAAAACCAAATACATATGAGGCAATTACAGACTTTTATTTTCTATTCAGACTCATACACGAGGGTATATCATCCATTGAAACAACCAACAATAACGCAGTCAGATATATATTTACATATAAAATAATTTAACAGATTAAACCTTCTATGCAACAATCCAAGAAGCAAAACTCGTTCAATTCAAATTCGTACATGTACATGTACTCTTGAATGAGGACCATAACAGTGAAAAATACGCTCGAAAGATTGATGGTTTGATTTGATAGTTACTCTGTATCCGAAAAGAACAGTAAAAAAGTAAAAAGAACAATTTAAGAACTTAAACAAAAACTATATGATGGGAAATGTAGACGGTTTGCTAAGAAAACGTTTCAAAGCGAGGCTTATTTCAAAAATGTCCATGCAGCCAATGAAATACTAAGCCATGCTTTTATGACTATGATGTTTAAAGCGGACACGTTGTATATAATAAAGTAAAACATAAAACGTATAAATTATTAATATGAAAAGTACGGTATATTGCAAATTGCCAATTTAATTAGCAAACAATATTCAATCTATTGCTGTAAAAGGTTGACACCCATTAATATAATAAGACTTATTATGTCTCGTGTAAATCTATACTATAATTAAGTCAAACATTTCGAAGAAATTATTCGAAACCTTCATTGGGTATAGCAAACAAGTGTGTATTAAAACAATTATATATGCCTGACGCTGCCACTTCGATAAATGAAACAACAGATCGCATTATAAACAGTGTTATTGCACAGATGGAGCCTACCCAACCATTTCTAAAGTTCTATCCTTTGTTTAATGTTATACTATTTTACAGCAACAGTCAAACTCACCACCACTCACACGCATGCGTGCTCATTTTTGCGTTACTAAGGGGACGGAAATCACTATATTGCACGGTTCCGGCGAAATCATAAATAAATAACACACAAATAAATAAGTTACGGTCAAAATAACTTAAACACAGTCATACAATGTTTACCAATGGGCTAATGCAAAAAATAACTACAAAACTTTGGTTTCATCGATAATTTAAAAGGGCGTCGAAATGTTATACAAATGCTCAAGGCAGGATTTTCGGAAAACAAACGGCAAATCATGCAATTTTGTCGATAGTTCTGACCCTGTTTTAATAAAAGATAGCATATTTTATCGAATACCGAAATAAATCATGGCGCCAAAGGGTATTGTTCTCCGGGCATTACTTTCTTTTTTTCTTCAACAGTTTAAGATTAAAACCTATCTACTCTAAGAATATATCGGCGTGCGGAACGTTGGGCTGCAACAAAGCATGGCGTGTGCCGCACGCGCTTGTTCATCCAGTCTAGAAATCTGACATTCCAATGGCGCTGTCGAACTTGTAGTCAGAGACCGGATGTCGCTGCACCGTTTCCGTCACGTGACGCTGCGGTTCCAGGCCCGGGTATTTCGTCTCCTCGGTCCGGCGCGTGGTGGTCACCGTCTCGCCGGTCATCGGTTGCCCCGGGCGACCGCTGGCGGAAGAGGAAGTGGTTTTCTCGCTCGAGTGAACCATCTTATACACGTAGGAGTTGTTCCAGTCTCGCTCCCCTGGCGCGGCGGGCTTCACTTGTGCTCCTCCAGGACTGTAAAATTTTGACATAAACACGTATATATACATTTGAATTATAATATTTCTGTCCAAACAAAAGAACAGTTACCCAATCTGATAATTGCTGTCCTTTTTGGAAATCCCAACCCAGTATACGGCATATACAACTTGCATACGTGTTGTTAGTGCAACTGTGGCACTTTTTTCCAATTTTCATTAATGATATGGCTTAATTAAAATAACTACATTTACAGTTTTAACTCATACAGGTATGTTAGATATAAAATGTAAATTAAGTGTAGAATATAACGTAATGTCATAAAAAAATCGTCTTGTTTGCCAATATTGTGCATTTAAACGGTATAAATCACTAAAATGCTTATCGAATGCACAAATATCCAAATATGCTAATTAGACTCGTATTTGTATAATACAATATCAACAATACAGCATATAATATATGCACGAGGCTTAAGATTACGGCGAGCTCTATTCCGCGTTAAAGGGCTATTCCATCGAAGATTACAACTTGGTTTCCAGATAAAGAAAAAAGATAAACTTGTTTAATAGCGCCACGAATCATTGCGACCACCGCCGTCACAATTGTTGCAATTCCTCTACCGTTGTGGTGACTATGAACGACAATGGATGCCATCGATTTTTAAAATAATAAAGTTGTATTTGACACTTAGATTCTTTCCTTTAATCTAATTACAAAATAATGTAATTTACAAATTGTTGATATTCTTCTCTGATATAGCCCATTTAAATGCTATTTGCAAAATGGAAATTAACCGGCTAGATCATTTCCGTTTGTAGTTGCACTACGGGTTGCCTTTACCACACAGGTCTATAGGGACAAATTTTGCTCTACGGGATATCTACAACTGTGTGGGCGCTATAGGAGTGACAGCAGGCCGGGCTTGTAAGCAGAAACACGTTTTCTTTCGCAGGGGGTTCAGCAAACAAGAAATGGCAACCAAAGGTGGGTGTTAACATTCAGACACATCAAAGTCAGGGAAGAAAGTTATTCACTATATTCAGAAAAGTGGCATTTAAATGCAGTAGTTGTTAAAATGCGTATGGAACAAAATTAGCATAAACATGTACAGTTAACGAAATTTAAAACCAGCACAACGTTCACATAATGGGACATTGTGATTTGTAAAAGTTACAACAAAATACTCGGGTAACTTCAGAAGAGACACAAGTTTTTATCCGTTGTGAAAGAAATGATGCAATAAATAACCGATTTTAACCAAACAGTTCTCTTTTTGGGTGATACATTAATTGATACGTGTTTTTGCGTTTATTTGCATTCTAGTTATTAAAAATTAAAGGTACAAGTTGTTATTACATAAAACAAATGGGATAGCACACACGAACATAACATATGCTGTATATATTATAACTACACGATGAGTAAGTATGATGTCTTTACATGCGTTTATCTCCGTTTTATAACATTTTACATTGAAATAAACTATATAAAGAAAAGCGTACACAAACAGGTACCCGAATTTGGCATATAGTTGTGCAAAAATGTGTTTCTAAAAACACGTTATAGGAAATTCACATACAAAAATCGTCGAGACGATAATTTTGAAACAAATGTCATGAATGCAGTCATTTTATCTGTATACAGATATTAAAAACAAAATCATTAATCACATTTTTACCAAACTAATCATCGAACATATTGTATTTTATATTTAATATAACTTCCAAAACTATTTTCTGTAATCATGTAAGACACAGGGTGTCAATCGTACATTTTTAAAGAAAAGTAACGATATACATCTTGACTGTTAATTAAAGTGCCGTTTAAAGGGCGCCAACGCCGCAAGAGACAAAACATAGACATTGGTCTCCCTTGCAATGTTAATTCACGCAGGCTAGTGTACACTCCTCAAAATGAAATACCTGTCAAGGTGAGATACCAGTAAATCCAATTGCCATACTCCGAATGGACCACGGAGGGATACACAATGATTTACTGGTATCTAACCTCAAGGTCTAATTACCCCAAAACGTCAGTTAGATAATAAGCACATATGGTTGAGTGCAGGATGCATATAATTTGTAAAATACGGTTTAAAAATGATATGTTTTGGTATCATTTTAAAGGTATATATGTAAGGAATAAGAAAAAATGCTGTTTTTGTGCACTACTTTTGTCTAGTGGTTCCCAGCTTCATAACTGTTGGCCCATGTATTCGTGCGCAAAATGGCAGCCTCCATGCCCGTCAAAACCGGTGTGTTTTTTTCTAAGGTAAATATTTTGAGTTACAACACATTGACTTTTTTGACATGCTGTTTTTTCAAAAGGTTATGTCCTCATCTTTCCAACAATGTATGTTGATATATTGGAAAGTAGCTTGGTCATGGTGAAAATTGAGATCAAACTTTGAATATTTTATATGTAACAAAGAAGGAATTTATTTGCGCATGCGTAACCTCAAAGCAGTGAAGCAGGGGAGACCACTGTGAGGAGTTTACGGTTTGTGTTCAGGATAAGCACTCCGTCAAAAAGCTGTTAAAATTGACTTATTCGCAGAGTTTCCCATTTTCAGACGTAAAAAAAAATAAGGTGCTGACATTTGGGAAAAGCGTTTAAACGCTTTTTAAGTGATAGACGAAAGGCGTTACATACGCTTTATGATTTGTGCCATCTCAATTGATGTTTATTCAAAAACGACACATTTATTTCGATTATATATTTCTGTGTCAGAAGTGTCATTAAGCTCCTTTATAAAAAAAGTTTCTTTTTGGAATCAGTGAGAAAAAAGAATTTGTCAATTTAGCAATCTGTGAATAGGTCCTTTTAAAAGATTTACAGTCAGCATCATGTGAATAACTTGTTTACATGGACGGCATGTGCACGAACCTCGTCACTCTGATGTTGTGCGAGAAACGTTGATGAATCAACAGAAGAATATACTGAAATTCGGAAAAACAAAATTCGGACATTGTCTTGGTTTTAATTATTTCACGTAAAAAATATATTTAATAAAAATACCAAGTCATCGAAGTAAACACATTTTCGCAGCAAAATTTCAACAAATATCTTGTCAATATAACACAAATACACATACAATGTTCTCGCACAACAAATGAGAAATCGGGAGTCGGGGTTCACGGTCAAGCATGACAACACTTACGAATGTGAAGCAGCCCTGGCCTGTGTCTGACCTATGTACGTGTCCCTAACATTGTCCTGAGAGTACAGCCCGATAGGCGAGTTGTACTGCAAGTGCACAACATTCGAACCGCCTGCCGGCACGTGATGGCCGCCTGAAACATGATCAGGGGCGGCATTAGCGACCGGGGACAAGTGGTTCTGATGAGGCGACCGAGCCGCCGAGGTGCGACTCGGCTTGGGTGGGACGGATGGGGAAACAGACCTGTGTCCTGAACCCCCGGGGGACGGCTGCGCGGAGGATCGCACCGTCGACTGTGCGGATATCTGAACTATTTTAGGTTTCGGTGCCACTGGAGGCTGCGTATGCGGGCGGTAGGGCTGGTCTACCGTGCCGCTCTGGTAGCGCTCCATTTCTAAAGCCTCCCGTTCCCATGGTTTCAGCTGGCGTCCCTCGTTTCGGAGCGTGCCGCTCCACCCGGCGTCGGTCTCGTCCAGACGGGCGTTCACGGGCGGCGGTCGCGGCCTTGGTGCGCTCGAGTGTTTTGAGGGTTGCGGTTTGACAAGGGGTTTGGAGTAGTCGACACCAAAGGTCGAATAGGAGGGCTCCTCGCCTGCCCGAGGCCGGCCGAAAGTGGGAAGGGGTTTACGGGTTCTTGGTACGGCTGCAAAACACAAAGGAGATTGATAGGAATGTTTAAAATCGTCCATTGGAAATAATTGGAATGTTGGAAGATAAATGGGACATTTTTGTCTTTACTAGTTTTAAAATAAGAGAAGACAATTTTGTATAAAGCATCATGTGATTGAATATAAATAACATTACATGATTTATACTTTCAAATAAAGCTGGTACAGAAAATATATTTTGGCGCGCAAATTTGTGCTCAATTGTGGTCAGTTCTAAATTGAGGAACAGACGGAAGCTAGCTGTTTGCTTAGAAGTAAGATGCCAGTGTAATTTCATTCCAAATATGAAAATACCAAAAGCAATATGGAAACACACGTTGGTGGTATATTTGCAAAGTTGTGTTCTGTTAAAGAATAAAATGAAAAGCCGTTCATATGCATACATTTCTTTACGATTTGCGTGCAAGGCCCAAGGCACTATGCGAGTGGATAGGAAATTTAAAAAGCACACAAAATTGTTTGTTTAAACAAATGTTCTTGTTGCTGCTGACTAATTTAAAACTTTAATTGCAGATTTAATTTTAAAATCTAAAAAACTTTCCTTCGATCATATAATAGTTCCGGCCAATCATTTAATACAATTTTTTAGAAACATCCAAATGCAGTATAGAACATGGAATATAATAAGAGGGAGGATAAAACATAAAACAAAATTGAGGCGTGTCGTGGGAAAATCGGGCTTAATGCAGGTGCGTTCAGTGTCGTCCGGGATTAGCCTGTGCGAACTAATCCAGGACGACACTTTCCGCTTTTCCATTTCAAGGAGGTCTTTTCTTAACATGAATCCACTGTAGGCGGAAAGTGTCGTCCTGGGTTGTGCGGATTACACAGGCTAGTCCGGGACGACACTTTCCTAACATGCACAGAGCCCGGGTTTCCCACGACACGTCCAAATAATGTTCAAAAGGAAGAGATAAAACATTGCTTTAACATAATGATATCATTTAAAATACGAATATATAGAGTTAATTATGCTTAAACATGCTGGAAAAGGTTTAAATAAAAGCATACACTAGGTAATAAAGGCTAACAAATCCAACTGAAACTAGAATTGTCAAATGATTGACAGATATACCCCCACAATATGGCCTTTTCACAAAACTGTGGCATCCATTCGAAAGAAATGGACACAATGAGAATGCTTTAATTTGTGAATGTTTAACAGTGTATTTGGAAAATTTTAATTTCTATAAGAGCCTAACAATTTCAACATGTATTGGTTCGTAACCAAAGTCGAACCTGACCTGTATTTTATGGTGTTACACCTATGTACCAAAAATAATTTAAATATATGGAGTTATTGTCCTGAAGCCGTGTTTTTAGGGAATTTAAGTAAAAACGGGACCATAACTCTGTCAAACTTTAGTGGTTTGTATCCAGAGTAGAACTTGACCAGTATTTTATGATGCTACGCATGTGTACTAATAATTGTTTGAATATGTCACGCCATTCTTGAGTTATCGTCCGGAAACCACGTTTTTAGGGAATTTATATCGAAAAGGGGCCATAACTCTGTCAAAATATATTGATTTGTAACCAAAGTCGAACTTTACCTTTGTTCTATGATGTTACACATGTGTACCAAAAATTGTTTGAATATGTTACGCCCTTCTTGAGTTATCATCCGGAAACCATGAAAACCAACACCGACAGACCGACGGACCGACAGACCGACAAGCTCACGCCTATATACCCCCCTAACCTTTGTTTGTGAGGGTATAATAAAATCGACAACACTGAAAAGTCAAAATATAAAATAAATGTGTGAAGTACAGTGGACGACATGCATGCACAATTGCACGAGTCATTGGCCCCCAAGCACGAGTTTTCCCTAGCTGCAGCGATCATGGTTCCAGGCATATATGTGTACATGTAGCTAGATCTAAACTGAATTTTCACCTGAGTTGGAGGGAGCTTTTTTCCCAAATATTTTTCTCCTCTCCCAGACCGGGGCGGTTGGGTAGTCCTCATCGTCGGACCCAAGGGCATCTAAACATATCAGTGAGGAGCCCAACTTATATGGGGTCGCACATACCGACATAATGGGTTAGGAGAAGTCGACACGGTTAGTTGCAAATGACTGCATGAGATGTATATACTAAAAAGTTCTACCACACAAAGACTTGATAGATTTTCGTTCTTGAACATTTCGACTTAAAACGAAGATTATACTGCTAAGGTAGTCTCACTTATGATGGTATATGTTGTTGATGATGATGATCTTGGCTAATACAAGATGAATGGAAACTAGGTCGACGAAGATGTAGAAGGCAAACATTTCTCAATTGTTCTTTATTGCGATACATGAAGGCGTTCGTTTTTGGCAAAAGAAAATACAAGATGAAGAGTCTGTATTTAAGAAAACTGAAAACAGGTAAAGCTGGTAACACGGATGACAAATCTCCAAGCCGCAGAAGCAAACATACCAGCCACCGATGTACTGAATATAGCAAACATACCAGCCACCGATGTACTGAATATAGCAAACTATTCAATCTAACTTGGTGGTAATCCTCTAACTCTGAACTGTCTTATTAACTAACGCTGCCATTGTCTATCATGTGACAAAACGTACAGGCGACGACCTACGAATTTAAGACACCGACTCCATGCAGGCTTACTGTGCGAGCGCTGATCTTTTTGGATGAAAGTTCGTCTGCGTTCCCCGACCCCTCCGTAAGTCTCTTCCTCCACCCCTCGCTCCTCTGATGTATATGACAATCGTGAAATTCCAAATTTAGCGGACAACAAATGCCTCTATACACTGTGGTGTACTAGTACTCAACGATTTTAATTTACAGTCGTGAGATTCGACATAACGTGGATGATATACGTCAATGACTGTACATTTTAGTACTCAACTATTATCATTTACAATCGAGAAATTCGACATTTAGCGGATAACATAAATTCACTGTGCATTCTATTACTCAAGACAACTGTTTTTACTTCATGGCTAGTTTGAAAATGAACTGCTTTTGGTTTATGAGAAACAGTTGAATGAACATGAAAGTGAACTATGACAATTGACATGCATCCACACATATAAAAATATCTATAAATATGGGGGTCACACTGCTAAATATCTTTACACAATGGACATACATATTTATATGTTTATTATTTTCCCATTTGACAACGAAAAATATAGAATTGACTACCATTAAAAAAATTTGCTTCGTGACAGAGAATGTCAAACTCCATTAGATGTCATGAGATAGGTAAGACTGGATTGGTACATGCTATGAATATTTATAACTGTCTAATAGACGTTGTGGGTATTGTATTCAAATAATTTGTTGATTTAGGGAACCATTATAAGTTGATAACTAGTCCTATCTTACGGTAGTTTTATGAAACAAGTATACAATGTAATAAAGATATTTAATTAAGTCATATGAGCAATAATGATATATGTAATGATAAATAGTTTGACTTATAAACAAAAGAACAGCGTAGCCATGCATTAACAAAGACAATTATTTTCCTGAAGTATTAAATACATCATTAATTAATTGGCAAAAAGTTCTTACCTTGTGTATGAGACGAATGTGGAGAATGTTGCGGCGCAGAAAACTGTGTCTGGTAGTTCACCTGCGTTTCATGCGTATGCACATGCGCAGGGGCAGCTACCGGCTGGTAGCCCTGCGCATGGGTAGCGCGCTGTGGCGACTGAGGTCCGCCTGGCGCCGAACCAAATGACGTTCCGAAATTCATAGTACCCCCTCCAAATTTATTGAGAGTGACCTTTTTTGGCATGAAACCAGCGCTATCCATGTGGTCGGCTGCTGCGCGAGTACTTCCGGTTTCGGAATGGGACGCGAGCTTGCTGGCCGGCTTGTGAGGCGAGATTGGCACGATACGCACTGGCGACTGGGGACCTTTCTTATGTATCGGAATCACAACCTGCAGTGGATGGGTGCCGTATATGTATCAAAGATATTCCTGCTGAACATAAAATGAGATGAAAATGTGAGCGTAAATATTTATATATCTAACCAATATTTCACCAAGGAAATGTGTAATTGGCAGTTTCAGACAATAACCTATCAAATTACAGAAGTTATTAAAATCATCAGCAAAAACATTAAATCATCGTCTCTAATTCATTTTCATGTATTGCTTTCCCCACCCTAGTAATGTTTTGCGTAATCAAGTAAGCTAAGGTATGAGAATAATGTTTCTTTTCCGTATTCACAATATTGTAGGTAGGGAAAGGTTTGAGCTCTTTGCTGTAATAAATCCATCATTATGTAAAATTAGCATTGCAAGGAACATTGAGGAAGTCACGAATGAACAGGCCGGGCATTATTTTTCAATCTGATAATACTTGATATTGATAAGTCACGTTTGCTCTCGGAGTAAAAACAAAAGAAGTCTCCTTTACTTGTCAAACATTGTGAAATTTTACAAATGAGATCTTGGCAATTCTTAGGAGAAAAATAAACGTGAATAAACATTCAAAATAGTGTATCATCTGAACATCTGAATGCGCGTTTGTACTTCATGATCTTATAAGATGCCACTTTGGTGTAATTATTCTATGTGGTTTAAGTAAGCGTTTTTAATGTTTACATTATTTCAAGTTTCAGTACATGCACGAATATTTGACTCATTGAAATATGCAATAATTTGTCCCTATAAATTATCAATTAGTCTCAGGAATTAGCATTCCGAGTCTCAACAGTTATTAAAGTTATTACAAAACGTGCGTTTGAGACTGCGAAATTCCTTCGAAATGTAATTACGAACCGAATTATAAACTGAGCTATTGGCCACGTGCCACGCGTACGTCTCTCTCGTGCACGGATAATGGATAGCAGCTGCGCAAATCTGACAGGTATACACGTTCTTGCAACGGTTGCAGAATCGCTTATTTCGATATTGCAAGGTGGGTTATATGTTCACATATTTAAACATTCATCAGTAGCCCACATAATTGTTTGTAAAACATTCGAAGAGTCTAAGTGACTAAATAAAACTATATTACATATAAGAAGATGACTTTCAAATCGTGTTTGTATTTGCTTCCACATATAATCCACATACCTCTTGATATATGGAAATATGTTTCGTAACAAACTGAAACATATCTGATTGAATCAATACACATTGCATGTCCATTCGAAATGACTAAGTAGATCTCCATTACATATAAGAAGATGACTTTTAAATAGTGTTTGTATTCACTTTCAATAATAAATCACATACCTCATGATATATGGATGTATATTTGTTAACAATTTGGAAATATATCTGAATGTATCAGTACACATTACATGCCCATTAAATACAGTAAAACCCCGCTAATACGACTACTTTAGGGTCTTACTAAAAGTGGTCTTAAAAGTGGGGTGGTCGTATTATCGAGGTAAGGCAAATCACTACATGCATATGCATATGTCTGTGTTATTTAAAGTTTTCTTGAAGTAATAAATACTCTATATATGACGAAAAGTTTAGTTTGTTTCTTTATACTGTTTAACTGTATACAGATTTTGTAACTTATAGTTATGGATGTAAACTTTACATGAAGTCGGAAGTTGAATTAAAAAATCATCAATTAAGACCGTTTACAGACTGTCTAGATCAGTATTCAGCAGTGTTACCCCCATCTGTCAAATAGTGTCAATTAACGTAATCTGATACACAATCGATGTGCTAATCTCTTCGCGACTCTTTATTCGTATTGTTGCCAATGGAATTTAAATATTAATTATGATAAGACACAGATTATTGTTTTCGGTGATAAAATGACACGAAAACGAGACATAAAAAGTAACGATTATTCAAAAGAAACTGTTGATCATTTTAAATATTTAGGTGTACTTTTTTCTAAAAATAAACAGTTTGCATTGGCCAAAAAGTATGTAGTAGAGCATGCACGAAAAGCAATGTTCAGTTTATACAGGAAAATAAGAAATCTAGATTTATCTATTGAATGTCAGTTAAAATTGTTCGATAACACTATTGTACCAATTGTAACATATGGATGTGAAATATGGGGATATGGAGATTTGTCACTTATTGAAAAGGTCCATACTGAATTTTTTAAAACATATTCTTGCAGTTAAAAAAAGTACTCCACATGTTATGCTATATGGCGATCTTGGTCGCTTCCCATTAGCAGTTGTTATCAAAAAACGTATGATTGGTTTTTGGTATAACTTAGTTACCTCAGATGAAACTAAACTAAGTGTGATTTTGTATAAGATTATTTTTTCTCATACTGTTGTAAATTTTAAATGGATAAATGCTATAAAATCTATTTTTGATTATTGTGGAATAACCAATGTTTTAACGGAACAAGGCAACTATTATTGGCAAAAATACATAAAATTCTATGTGCTCAATTCATACAACAATGGACATCCGATATAAATTCAATGTCCAAATGTCTTAATTATAGAATGTTTAAGGACTGGTTTGGATTAGAAAACTATCTCGACTTTGTACCTGATTTTTATCTACCTTATGTAACCAAATTTCGTATGTGTAATCATCACCTACCAGTTGAAAAGGACCGCTGCCAAATATCGAAAGAAATGAAAGAACATGTCATCTCTGCGATTCAAATGATCAAGGCGATGAATTCCATTATATTTTCAAATGTCCTTACTTTGTAAATCAAAGGAAAACCTCTTACCAAATATTAAGCATAATACCTGTAATACGATTCATTTCAAAAGAATTATGAATGAAACAGATGAAATTAAAATACTAAATTTATCAAAATTCATAAAGATTATATTAGATTATTTTAAAAACACACCAAGCTAATTAGAATAATAAAACGCTGTACTTTACAGATTGTTGTATTCTATGTCTAAAAAATAAATTGAGTCTATTTGACTACCTATAATTAGTAAATGATAATGTACCTATGCAGCTTAACCTATGTATTAGCATGTAAACTTCTTTTTGTACCGCTTTTTCATTTATTTGTAAATGAACTGAGAGCCAATTTGATTACTTCCAGTTCATAGTTTGTACTGTACCTATACAGTATGACCTATGTATTAACATTATAAACTTATTTCCTTACCTCTTGTTCACATTTTGTCAATGTGCTGAGAGTATTAATAAACTGTAAACTGTATCTTATCAAAACATGTCACATTGTTTTCCACACACCCCTTTATACCGCAAAGCAGTATGTTTAATTATCTCCACTGCTTATTTTGTTAATTAATGATATAAAGTGTCAACGACCAAATGACACTGGTCTCAATAACGGGGGTATGTTGATCGTTATTTGGTACTTTCGGTCTGGGATTAGTGGTCGTAATACGGAATAGCGGGGTGCCCGTATAATCGGGGTTTGCGACCATTGAAATATATAGAAAAACAATCGGGTCTTTAAAAAAGTGTCCGCTTTAGCGGGGTGGTCGTAGAATCGAGGTGGTCGTAAAGCGAGGTTTTAGTGTACATAGTTGTGCTATTGTGGTAAAGTTTAACCCATTCAAATGAAAGCACTTCTTTCCGTGATTGTTGTCTATGATATAGCAGTCGAAACCGAGAGATTCCTGTGAGACGAAGCCAGTCAGCCTAAAGCAAGGAGAGAGTTAACTATTTGGTTCCTCTACATCCAAAATGTATAACCCCGACACACGGTAGGTTTCCCAGCTGAGCTATTGGTGTTTTCAGGACAGAAAACTCTACTCTTTACGTGACATGATCGAACTCACAATCTCCAGATCACAGACGTACACGATAACTATCGAAATGCTTAGACAATAGATCTTGCAAGGGATTTGTTTGCCACGAACAGTTAAACTCCACTCCAGCAATAATAATTGTTAAATAATTATTATTCATCGATAATCACAAACACATAACATGCTTTACCACCTGCTCGTTTGTGTTAAACAGGTTAACCGTTAAACACGTGATATTCGATTACAATGATTGACTAAAAAACTAGATTGATTTGTGATTTGCATGTGATTGGCATTTGTGGAAACGAATATACACTTTTACTATCATACCGTCTTCATGAGACCTTTGTTATCGTTTATAATCGTAGGTCTATAACGAGGATCTGATAATAAATGTCTGCTGAGTCATGACTACATAATGCGCGTCCTAGTTACCTGGGGTGCTTTCACGGGGGATGTCGGGAAGGCAGGTGCCCGGGTGTCGATGTGTGGAGTCAGAGGTTTGATGCTCACAGGGCCCAGAGGTCTGAAAGAAAACACACACGAGAAACTGATTAAATCACTCGACTAATGACGTGTCTGCCGTATAACTTACTTAAGCTTCAACATGTGTTTGCCGCTTACTAATACTTAAATATGGCCCAAAACTCCACTGACAATTGGCATGCGTTTGCCACAAATCTACAGTAATACTAAGTTTTGCTAGATATATACACTAGAACCGAACGTGTTTGCCACGTAGTCACGCAAAAACGTTACAGCGTCCGCATTTTCAAACCCAAGTAATAACATAGATTTTAATAATGTTGCAATTTTGAATGCTTACGGAAGTTTTATATAATTGTCTAAGTTCCAGTTTGCCGATATTCACAATAAAGGCAATTGATATGCTTTCAGAGGAAAATCGACATAAAATCGATGGATAAAATTGCTGGCTTTCTAAAATTCTGATGCTTCCTGGAAGCACGCTACCTGATCCTGTTACTATGTATGCCATTATACTGATAAGCGCGATCTGGCAGTAATAATTATTGTCAATCATCGATCCGCGAAATAGAAACGAATACAATCTCTTATCTGATAGAGATAATTTCGAGAACTGACATGTACGATTTCCTTATTTTTAGGGAAGAGGCACTTTATTACCCTCATTTGTAATTGCTTTTCAGAAATATATTTCGTTGGAATTTCATCGTCACGGTATGAACCTGGTCACTAACGGGAGAGGTTCTGTGGCGGCCCGGTTAGCTCAGTAGGGAGAGCACTCGCCCCGTAAGCGAGGGGTCCTTGGGTCGAGTCCCGGACTGGCTGCACAATTTTCTCAGCCAGTGACGGCAGTTCAACATACTAGTAAACAGTGTCCTAAACACGTGTATGTAAATTGTACATCGAAGCTGATTTATTCTGCCGTACATATGTGCTAAAAGCCTGACATCTATTCAACATACAACCGCACGTTATTTAAATTAAAACATTTCAAATTGTAATGTGTCCACACCCTGATACTAATACATCTTTCTAGTATGTGTACCTTATATTTTCATCTCCTCCCCCAATGATAAATTTCCATTAATTGCTTGGGAAAGAGTTTTACAAGCGTTCCCACACGGTTAGGAGACTCACCGGACCACCTCATTTCGACGTGTTACGAAAATGTCCGGTGGTGACTTCCGAAGTGGTCCGGTGGTGCAAAGGTGTTGTCTAAACAGTACATATGATTTCCTAATTTTGTATTATTTTCTTATGATAAAGCTGCTTTTTAAGAAATGTCATTACCAGTAGGAATGATAAAAGAACACTCATTTTTAGTTTCGTTCAATAATGTACAAAAATAAGGGCTGTAGGACTTTTATAAGTTGAAGTCATGGAAAAAAATAGGTCTATGATACTCTATGTACTGACATGTTACCCGTCTGAGTTCTTACTACGACCCAATATGAAGTGTGTGACGACTGACGATGATCACAAATATAGATGTCTTCACACAATGCATTAAATGTTTTGCAATAATTTGTAACTTTGGTTAGTTTTGGGGGAATTTCTTGAAATGAAAGGGGTCCGGTTGTGCTGAGGTGGTCCGGTGGTGTTGAGTTAGCTGATGTTCATGAAACCGAAAGTAGAATTGTTAGACACATTAAGCTTAACAAGAATCATAAACGTCAAGTTATTGTGTTTATTCTACCTTTTTCGGTTTAAGAAGTGTTCGTATATTAAACAACTGTGTAGCTAAATCAACGTGCGTGAAAGGCGAAAAATACAGTGTTTCATCGACCCTATCTATATTTGCTAGAGTAAGTAGTTGTTCAACAATGTGCTCTCTTATGTCGCCCATATCACCATTGACACGCATTTCTTTCCTTTTTATTTCCTCTCAAGTCCATAAATTGCCTAACGTTATAACTAATTCGATGTTTATAAATGACTTCAGCTTATAAAAATCATACAGCCTTTATTTTCGTATATTATTTAACGAAACTACGAACGATTGGTCTTTTATCATTCCTACTGGTAATGACATTGGACGATTTCTGAAAAAGCACCTTTATCATAAGAAATTAATATAAAATTGGAAAGTCATACGTACTGTTTACAATATATTTGCACCGCCGGACCACCTCGGAAGCCACCACCGGACATTTTCTTAACACCTCGGAATGAGGTGGTCAGGTGAGTCTCCTAACCGTGTACCACGAGTTCTAACGTGACTAACATATACCAGTAATCAGGTGATATCCGAGTGTAATGATTGGATAAAACACTTAATTCGTTTGCATATGATACAAATTTGTGAAAGCATCTATGAATAGTTCTACTGTAGGACGAAAGGTGCTTTCGAACTAATTTGAAGCACATATATATAAACGCCAATATGAATATAAACCTATTTCCTGCGAATGTTCGTATATCCCAATCATAAGCAAAGAGAATTCTATCATAATGTGTTCCCGAAGTGCATGTTTATTCGACGAAGCAGACGACTATCAATACCTTTGAACAAGAAACTCTATTTGTCCGCCGCCACCGGAAATGGCATCCTGCGCCTGCTTGTGAGAGAGGTTCGATGTGTCCCTTCCGTTGATCGCTACGATGACGTCACCACGCTGCAGCTCCCCCTCAGACGGTGTGTTCGCGAATACCTGTCCGTGAAAAAGGTCCTGTTAGTGCCTGAACTTGCTTCTTGATAACATAATACAAATATAATATGAGAACTATCCAAATGGTTTTAAACGGCGTTTCTCCAGCTAATTCCTGTAAAAGGTAACCGTGAACTATTTACCGGTATATAATATATTTATTTGGCTTCAAGTGTATCGTTGACAAAAGTTAACGTGAACGCTTTTATATCAAAGTACGATATTATTACACAATAATCAAGACCAAGGTTGCGTTCGTCAGTTAAATATAACGGTAACACCAAAACCACGTGATGATATTATAGCATGGTTATTTTTATATGTTAATAAGGTTTTGTGTAGAAAGAACAGTTTAAGAAATCTCAAACTTTAGCATTGTAATATTATTGTTGTTAAACTAAAAAGATATCTTTGAAATATAATTTTGGAAACTATTACACTGTTAAGTCGGCTTATATACAAAAATATTTCATCACGACAAATTCGTAAATCATTTCCTAAGTAATGTTTCCTGCTTAAACATTTCAGTAGTGTATAGTGTATAACATTATATAATATTAGTATTATATTCCATGTGCTGTATTATAATATGTACACTATCGTGGGAACAATTTGAAACTGTCAAATGCAAACGAAATCCTACATGATATCATGCATTTCCAAACCCAAGCCATAAACAATGTTTAATGCAAGCATCTGTACTTCACCGTGTACTAAACATAGGCAATGATTAACAAAGTACTGATTTCGTAAGTAACCTACTATTATCACAGACATTCACAGAACAGTAGCACCCCGCTGGCACGCAACTCACATTAATAGTTATTGGCTCGCTCTGTCGCCTCATTGTCAAAACTACTCGCGCCATTTCCCCCGAGATCCTCTTGATACCCGAGTTATTATCCAAAAATATTGAATGGCGCACGATCGCTTTTCCCGCGAGCAAGGTATATCCGGGGATAAAACTATGTTTGTGTAGTCTTAATTAGCGGTGTATAAAAGCCAGTCTGTGTTCAAAATCTGCTGGAATGCCAGCATTGTTGGCACAGGACCGAGGTTTATAATAGCAGGTAACGAGAGTGTACATGCTTCTGTGAGATGTAACAAAAATGTAGGTCTGGTCTAAAGAGCATGTATCGCTTGTCCTCCAGAATTCCTGAAGAATGTCCATGAACTATCCAGAAAATAAGACTTTGGTTTGTAAAGAAAGAGTTGTCTTCTAACAAAACTGTAAAGGTTTACTTTACAGATGTTTTAGATATATGTTAATTTTCATTGTGTTGATTTTGTTTGTTTGTTTGTTGTTGTTGTTGTTGTTGTTTTTCAGAGATACCTTAATGTTTGGAAACAGGAACGAGTTATGTAATTTCCCATTAAAAAAGTATAAATTTGAACTTGTTTTAGCTCGACTTTTCGAAAAAAAGGCTAGCTATTCTACTCGCCCCGGCGTCGGCGTTGGCGTCTGAGTCCGAGCTAGGTTAAAGTTTTTCGGTAAGCTAGTTTCTCAGGAAAGGCTTGAGGGACTTAAGACATTTATTCCCCACATTAAAATGAACATATAGGCCAAGTTTGGTAACTCTAGTTTGAAATTTGTCAAAATTATGGGCCTTTTTACGCTTAGACATTTTACATATAAGCTATATGGACAGGTTATAGTTTTTCGGTAAGCTGGTTTCTCAGGAATGTCTTGAGGGATTTCATTCAAACTTAGAACACTTATTCCCTATATTAAAATAAACCCATATGCCAATTTTGATAACTCTAGTTTGAAATTTTAAAATTATGGGCCATTTTACATTTTAAGTCGGTGGAATGACGGAACCAACTTTTGATTTCCACTCTTTAACTTGACAATCAATCTTCATACATAAATACCCGTAAGCAACACTTTACTCGGGAATTCATCTGTGGTGGGTTGGGTGGGGTCAAGGTCAAGGTCAGTGTTACTAAAAATTGAAAAAATCTGCTTTATAGCTCGAGAAAAACTTGAAATATTTTAATAACATTCAATTTATAAATACTGTATAACGAGACATTGCATGAGATTGCATATGGGGTTAGTTGGGTCAAGGTCAAGGTCACTGTTTTGAAATTTAGAATAATGCTTCCACTCAGTAACTCGATAAAGAAATTAATTTTGGTTAATTTGCCACTGCTATACATTTTGTTTTAGAAAAATGCCAGAAACTCTGACAAGCACAAAAAAGTCGAGCGCGCTGTCCTCCGACTGTTCATAGACATTGTGGACTGTCAGTTACAAATGTAATATTTGGCTCTGGTAACGTTTACAAAATTAAATGTATTTTTAGCTAAAGTGACATTCTGTTTTAATCGTAACGGTGGAAATGATTAACATAAATTGTTGCTTAAAGATTTGGAAAACTACAAGATTTACATCGGCATTACACTGACGGAACCTTGTCAACATTTGAGGCGTGTCGTGGGAAAACCGGTCTTAAGCATTTGCGTAAAGTGTCGTCAGGGATAAGCCTGTTTTTTACAGGCTAATCCGGGACGGCACTTTCCACCTACAGTGGAACTTCCTTGAAACAGAAAATACCACAACAGCGGAAAGTGTTGTCCCGAATTAGCCTGTGCGTACTGCACAGGCTTTTCCGGGACGACACTTTATGCACATGGTTTTCCCACGACACGCCACAAAATTTTACAAACGAAAACAACAAAACCTCAATAGCAAAATGTTACTATATTCAACATTAATGATAAGTTAAATTCAAAGTGTCATCAGCATTTGGTAAGCAGGTATATTTCGACGAAAAGGTTCTGAAAAGAACACAATGTGAGAATGTTAACGAAGGAAGAGAAAAAGGACGAGAACAACTATTGCTATTAGTCCCTAGTAATTGCAATGAAAAATGTCAAAAATCAAATATCATGTTACAAGTTTTTTGCAAGGACACAGGTGGTACAAACATATTATACGATATACTAAACTATATAATATAATTATCATTTTGTAGTGAGCAAATATGCTCGGATTACATGTGAGCCGAGTTACGGTTACATATCCCAGTCCTATGTGAAGCCGACCATACACACCCGTAGGCCGATAACGACGCGTTACATTCCCGGTACATCGCCGTGAATTATCTAACCACTGTCGTGTAATCTTGTACCAAGGAATCCTAGTTATGTATATAGACGTAACCTATTCTATATACTCAAGATATTGATGTTTTCCGGGCGCATCGGTAATTATCAGAGACGAGAAGAAAAGAACAGAAGCTAGAATATTTTAAACACGATGACTAAGATGAACGAGTTTTTACAACTTTCTATTAATATGCTACATAAATATCTAGTGAAAATACATAATGCCTTTTGATTTTGTTTGCAATTTCTACAACATACTATTACTATTTCTACTTCTGCAACTGCTGCTACTTCTACTATTACTACTTCTACTATACTACTACTACTACTACTACTACTACTACTACTACTACTACTACTACTACTACTACTACTACTACTACTAGTACTACTACTACTACTACTTCTACTACTACTACTACTACAACTACTAGTACTACTGCTACTACTACTGCTGCTGCTGCTGCTACTACTACTACTACTACTACTACTAGTACTACTACAACTACTACTGATACTACAACTACACTACTATTACTACAACTACTTCTACCACTGCTACTGCTACTACCACTACTACTACTACTACTACTACCGCTACTACTACTACTACTATTATTACTACTACTTCTACTTCTTCTACTACTACTACTCGTACTACTACTACTTTTTTAATTCTACTACTGCTCCTTCTGCTACTATAACTACTTTTATTGCTACGGCTAGTAAACATAACACATTCTACGCAGAATCTTATTTACAATATTATACAATCTAAACAAATAGCATTTAAACGGCTCCTAGATATGTATTCATAGATAAACAGATTGCCTGTGGCTTTCATCTTCATTCCAATTATAAAGTGCATACGCTTATGTGGGTTACACACTGCAATACCTAGCCGTGTATTTGCACGATTTTAAATTGAAATCTCGAACACGGTCGTAAATTTCTGTACACTTCATTGCTTTCTTTTAAACTAGTTGTCGTCATTTTAAGCATTCAGTATATAGTATACCATGTTCGGAAGCTAACTTCGATGATCTTTTTCATCATTAACAGTGCAGGGCTCTCTTTAACCACATTATATCAGATATTTGCTTCAAAATTATGTATATAATGTGAGAAAGTAAAACAAATAATAATAAGCTTATGAATAGACTAAAAAAAAAATAAGAACATTAATAAAGTTAAACATTAAAAACTAACGAACAAACGTTCTTATAATAGATAGTTATGATAGTTAGTAATAATATTCGTATGATAGTTGGTCATGTCTACGTCATTGCGTCACTTATTACGTCATTTTTACAACTATAATCGGTCAAGAGACACACACACACACACACACACACAATCAAGAGACACACACACACAGAGAAGAGCCAAAACAAACCAAAGGAATATATTTAGAACGTATTAAACCATTGTATAGTACTGAAAGGTTATCATTGGAGGTGACTGTCATATTACAGCTTACATTGTATACATTCGTCTTAACAATAAGTGAAATGTATGCGCATAATGCTGTGGTAAAACAAGATAACAAATGTGTGTTTGCACAAGAATACCAGTCTTTCTTTTATTACCGATTTGACAATGTTCCAAATCAACTTGTGCCAAATATTCCTACACACGCAGGTATGTTCAAGGATGTCAAAGTTTCTGTTACTGTAGCAATGTTCCATAGCTTTCCAAAATATTACACATATACCTAATTCCTTTTTTTGGCGAAGTATTGATGAATTCAACTCGATTTTAGCAAAGTCTTCTACCCTTTTCCCGGGCCCATAAATGCATTTAACCATACAGGCAATATTATTTTAATAAAAACCTGTATAGTTTAAGTCACTTTTATTTTGTATTGTAGTTAAAACTGATACTTGTATGCCCTAGACATGTACGGGCACGTGAAACGTGCGAAACGTGCATTTTTGGATGCAATTTTTTTACATTAATTGGTACTGTTTGGTATAAGATTGTTGCATTTAGCATTTTAGTAATTATTGTGTTAAATGCATGAATCACAAACGAAAAATTGCATGTGATTCATCGTTCATCTCACACGGACAATACGGATTTGGTTTTGGGCAACTTTGTTGTTGTTGAGGTTGCGTCAAATGCAACTAAAAATCCTCAGCAACTAGCATAGTTACTATTCTGTATCATACCTGATATTCTAACATGATACTCGCTATTTTTCTATAGACAAAGAACAAAATTATCGTTGTTATACTACCCAATAAACAATTGTAATGACATTATGGGGCAACGTTTCAAAGTCATTACATATGAGATCGAAATCATTCCCACTCGGTTAGAATTAATGAACACAATAAAGTGACAGTGGTCCTAATATTGACCATTGCGCGGTAGTTGTGACAGAACCACAAGTGTCACAGTGTTTTAATTAGAGAATTCTTTTTCATGTGTATTTATAATCAGCATACAACGAAATTCGAGCGGTCATTTCAAGTTATTACGTTTTGTTCCAAGTGTTGATCATTATTGAAATATCATTTATAAGGTGATCAAAATGTGTTATAGTTGTACATGCATGTGCATACTGGTGTTCATTTTCAAATTACCCGAATTACAAATGACAGAATACCATTAATGCCCGAATGACAAATGACAGAATACCATTAATTTGTCATTAGGTACATGAAAGCGTTTCCATCACTTCTTAAAATTCCATTGGTGCCATAGGTACAGCACCACTGAAGAGGGAAATACCATCAAATCAAAATATCTTAGCCGTCTCAGCTGGAGCTGCAAATACATCTCTAGAAAACAACCACTTTCGTTAACGTGACATCCCGCGGTGGATGCTTTTAATGCTTAAGTTATCTCTTCTGTATAAACACATATTTCACAGGGCTTATAATAGAATCAGCTTTCTCCGAAAAAAAAAAAGAAATCTAGCTCTATCCTTTTACCTGCGATGTTTTTTTATCAATGTAGCAAGCACGTGTGATTAATTAGGAAGCTATGCACAAAGCCTCGTTGCTATCTTTGCTCCGTTTATTCCATATGTTTACCGGAATGTTGAAACTCTGACAGGTTACCGTATTCCTGAACTCGCAGTTTTTCAGGGAAAATATTAATACTCCTAAAATAAACATTTCCGGTCCGTTAGTTATATTAAGGTGGATGCCAATCATTTGGGGCATTATTTAAAGATGAAAGACGCGTTTCTTTTGGTAGGTTTGTCTCACGGCCGATGTATCACGTAAATAATTTTTTTGGAATAGGTACATGTAATTAAATTCAGTAATGAGCAAAATTACATAAATTGCATGTTTATTTTAATAAACGACAATTAATAAACAATAAGAATGTTTCGATGACCGTAACAAAACCACGTTTAATGAATATCCATTTACCATGCATAATATAATTGTGCAGAATATTTTATGGCGTGAAGTCCTAAATAATTAAAATCCCTTTTTGACGAATTCAACAGGAACATGTGAAAAGCAATTTGTCCTGGAGGCGTGCATCTCTCTGGCAAAAAACACATTCCCAAATGTTCTTCTTGACCTCCACGTGACTCAGTAATTAC
Organism: Congeria kusceri; assembly: GCA_027627225.1. NCBI lineage: Eukaryota > Metazoa > Mollusca > Bivalvia > Myida > Dreissenidae > Congeria > Congeria kusceri. The sequence goes on along the minus strand of CM051031.1, from coordinate 26,815,636 downwards.
TAATTAGCAACTCATTAGCGCTAATCGCTCATGTAAGCATTATCTATGTCATTACTTGCTACAACCTATATTATATTATAGACCACTGGATCATCCAAATTAATTCTTCCAATCTAGTGAATTTGCTTATCTACTCCCGACTACACTTTTAAAAGCATTAGAGGTGGTTATGGGCGATAATTCAAACCATTAAGTTATGAAAAAGAACATCGACTTTGCATGATTTACGAAGCATATCAAACACATCCCCATTCGAGTATGTGTCAAGCAAAACACAGCACTAGACTTGCAGAAAATCAAAATAAATTTGCAGCTATTTTGAAACCCACACACTATACATTACCTTCAAAGAATGCTAGACAACTGAGTTTATTCCTGGCACGAAATATGATATTCCCAGAAATTCAGATTGTTTTTCTAGTACCCTCTAGTGTTGCTGAACACGGAAGCGGATTGTTATATAAATGTAACCGCTACCGATAAGCCAGGTTTACAAACTTGTAAATAGCAGAAACGTATACATCAAACACTCCGCTTCCCTTGTAACACTGTAGCAGCGTCTGTCGGCTGTCTATATATGGCGAGCGCATGATGCTATCAGATCAAGGTAACAGAAACGTACGGTACTCACCCTTTGGACCACGAGTTCCTGGTTCAAATCCTTGCCTCCTTGTAGACGGAAGCCCCACGGGGTCTGCAAGGAGTCCCGGGCCAATCGCACCTGCACCAGTGACATCCTTTTTATGCCATCCTACACAACACAAAATGTAATATAATCTTAGTCGGATGTGAGATCACTCTCAGAGCGAGGCTCTGTCTTGAAAAACCACGGCACGCGCGATATACCTCTCTCACTCGCTTTCCTGTGTGTCTATGGCCTGTGTCTACCCAGCCAGGTAGAATGGAATGCTTATCAGCGCGGCTTTTGCTTTCTGATCATTTGATTATACGTTATCTAATATAACGAATCAGCGCTACTGCGTTAGCTTATCGGAAAGCTAATAAGTATTATGAACTTATAATAAGTACAGTCAATGAATATACTCATGCATTCGAGGCCTCAGAAACTGAAGATACCGCATAGTTATAATGATATATTGTATATATATATGTTTGCGGTCCGTAATTCAGTTATTCTTTATTTAAACATGTACAAATCTGTATTGATTATATATTAGTATAATTCTTTTGATGTTGGTATATGACTGTTTTTATAAATATATTATGTAAATATCGTTATTACACAATACATAGGGGTATAAATATAAAGAGGGAAAAAATAATTAAAAAATATAAATAAATAAATAAAGTGAACAAATGAACGAATGAACGGACGGACGGACGAACGGTAGAACGAAAGAACGAACGAAAAAAACAAACCAACAAACACATAAATAAACAGAACGCCGTAAGATATATGACTGCTGATTTTTGCCAAAGGAATGCGAAAATCTGCAAATCCATTTGCCGGTTTGTCAGTCATCGCACGATAAGACAATATGAATCGACACAAAAATATATCGATGTTCTTCTATGATTTGATCACATGCCAGACAGTTTTATCTACAGTTCAATTAATTATGTATCAGCGTTATTTTTTTTTATTATGAGCACAAAAAACAGTTGCTTCAATACATGTATTAGTATAATTCGTTTTGGCACTTTTTTTCAAGAGCAAACAACTGTGCTTAATAACGGTAATATGAAAAGTAAGGGAGGAAACTGTTGGATAAACGACCAAAACAAATACATAAGTTACTTATCTTGCCATTTATAATGAAATGATGCATTTCGTTATTTAATTGAGACCTAATCTGATGCGGTTAAAATCATCATGAAAAATGATATATTCAGTTATGCTGTTTTTATCAATAGGGGTCGTGTGGTCAAAAAGGAATAATGGGAATAATGTTACCGTTCATGAAATTGTTGGGAAACTAAAAGGGTCACTGGTGACAATTCTTTACAATGTTTTTACAATGAACCATACTATATTATTTTCTAAGTACTCGTTCCCGTCCAATAGGATATTTTGCAGAGTTTATTTTCGCTGTTCTGACAGGGTATGCAGGTCATGCAATAAATTATAATTATAATATATCAAAAATACTATCATTCATGCATATATGCTGTGCCAAAGAAAACAATGCAGGTCAAGGAAACTAATTTCAAACTAGACTGAAGCAGTCGGATAACACAGAATTTCGCCAAGATCGGTAACCTACTTAACTCTTTAATCATCCAGTGATGGGTTACGTCCCTTGCCCTACCTCCCGAAAAATAAATAAGGCGCGTCGTGGCAAGACAGGACTTAAAGTATGACACCTTCCTTTTACACGGGTATGAATGCAGTATTTTATTTTCCCTTGACGAGGGTTAATATAAATGTATCACGATAGTGTGGATGAAAGACATGAACCTATGACTACTCACGCATTTGCTTGATACCCATCTGACTCGTTCAAATGTGATAATCATTTCAATACAGTCGTAGTTTATGGGTAATCAAAATCAATCTAAAATGCTTAAATGGACTGAATTTTGTATCTGATTATTTGCCTTTAAAACGGAGGAAAATACGTTGGAAATCCAGCTTTGCATATGGTGTTTCCAAAGGTTGTATGCTGCAGGTATGTGTACGGGTAAGAAATGGTAACCACAGACACCGTTAACAGTATACTGCAAATTGATGCAAAATGTGTTACTCTCAAAATGCAGTTAGTGTATAAGTTTATGATCCACATGATCCAAACAGTAGAACATGATGGGAAAGAGTCATGCATTGCAATAGTATTTTATAATTGTGTCCGCGCGTGTGCGTGTCTTATTAGTTTAATACTATTTTATTGCTTTTCCTGTGTATACAAGTGACAAACACATACAAATACAGCATGGAGTTGACATAATAAATATTGTATAATGTTTCCAACAAGCACAAGTGTTGGGTGACAAGTTTTTGGAGCAGAAGATGACGTCCCTTCCCGTCTTATTCTACTAAAGACACCATTTCCGGAATACAAAAACGTTCAAAGTGGTTGCAACATACAATCATGTACTAGTACTAAGCATTTTCTGACTGGACAATATGGCTATAGTATATCTACTATACTGGCAGAATCACGGTGTTTACAATGCTCTTTTTGTATATCTTTACTATTTTGATTAAACATTATCGAATGCAATTCAGCCAGCGGATGTTTTCTTTGGAAAATACACGATTACTCTCTTCACTTCCCTATAGCTGACAAGTGCAATTCATTCACAATCTAGGAACTACCGATGCCAGTCCAGTAAAGAGAGCGCGAGATGTGCAGCGAGATAACATGAGGAATGCCCGATATATACCCGTCATGCCGTGTATGATATTGCACGAGTTTCCCGTTAAACGAGGAGCGAAATAATGAGGGAATTGTCTGAAATTACCGGAGGAAAATGCAGAACCGGGATTAGTGCGATAGTTAACTTCGCTTGATGTCTTACACCGGTTAAACAATCATTATTTGTTAATTATTTTGTTCGCCCCATTTCCAGGCTTCAGTTTGGTGCATTTCAGAAAACGGTCGTGTGTAATCGTGTTTATAATTTTGTATATACGCATAAAGTTCTTTGAATATCGACAATACAACCAACTATTAAAAGTTAGCTCACACTGGATCCATTAAAATTTTTTTCTAAAACAACATACTTGAAAACTCTTCTGAGCAAATACAAACTTTCATTGATGTGCGCTTCGAAAAGTGTTGTTGAACAAGAAACACACGTTAACAGACATTATTGAGAATAATTTATAACACAGGAAACTGTGATATTGCTTATAGTGCATAGCTTTTAATACTGCTAGTATTTTGTTTTTTTGTATATTTCGATCACTGATTCATAGCGTATCCATTTTTAGCTTTACTACTTCAATAAATCACGGCTGTATATTGGAATAATTTGGAACATTGCTTTAGATGCAACAAATATTTTTTTCGATTGCGTTCGCACACGGTGCAAAGATATTTTTTGGTGGGAATTAATTAGTGAAATATTTTGGCTTGTTCATAAGATTGTTACTGTGTTTTAACATACAACTAATTATTTTCACATACCATGAGATCGTACTATTTAACCATTATATATAATGGTTTCAGAGAACACTCAGTCTGGCTAGAGTGTTCGATCTTCCTAAAGTGTAGCGTATTTAACAATGTAATTTAATCAGAGTGAATGAAAATGTTGCACTGTCATAACTTATCGAATTAATATATATTTCAAATTGTAAACGTAATCATATACACTCAACAAAATTTATAAGGCACCAAATGTAAATAAAAATATGGTTGTATTTTCTTTATTGATGAGAATTTCAGCTTGAAATATCAGCTATGATTATTGTGTTCATACCAAAATATTGAATAAATACGAAAATATTTCGTGTTCATCATGGCGCAGGTGGAATTCTTATAAATAAAGAAAATATAACAATTTTCATTTGGTGCGTTATAACTATTGTTGAGGGTATGTTTGAAAATATTGCAGTACTTTATGAGTCGGTAATGCATACAGTTGCAAGTGAGCTTATTTTGAGACAATATATCAAGACCAAGCATGCGCACATTTTATTATATAATATTCGATATAACTGTAACATCTTATTTGTTACTAAATGTTGTTGAAATAGTGTAATTTGAATATACATGCAGATCCACATTGTTCGATCATTGAAGCACTCACGTTTCCAAGTACATAATATGAATCCAGTAAACAGATGTAGCGTTATTGAACACGTTCTAAATCCGCTGGCTTCACGCTTATAGCTTACATACTAAACAACAAAGCTAAGAGAAAACAAAAAAGCTTTACGAAACATGGCATCAACATTTTAGAACTTGTCTACAAAAAAACGTGACATACGTGCATGTGCCATTGCCAGATTTCCTTCCGCCTTCTGTATAAATTACAAGATATTTCATAAAAGAGAATATGACATAATATTACATCGCACTCCTACCTTGGTTTGCACTATAAGCTCCAGTTTGGCTCACTTTATCTCAACACCCCAATCGCCCCAAAAACCATTTAAGAAACACCAACAACAACAACAAACTAAATCACTGACTCCTAAACACCAAAATTTTCTCTACGAGATTGTTGATGCTGGAGCTATTGCCAAGAGGGAGGGGGATGCGTACATGTATTTAGAGAAAGTGTAGTGTGCAGGGTAGTGTCTGGAAAATGCGTTGAACATGAATCGAGGTAAATTGACTGCCTGAAAGAAGAACAGTCAGCGTTACTGAAAAAAAACAAGACAGGTGTATGGTAACTTTATCATGCTGTATAAGTGCACACATATAATTAATATTAATTATCACAAATATATAGTATTCCATAGTACATCTTATGAATTAGAGTAGCAACTGGATTAAATGGAAACGTTAAATTTTAATATAACTCTTTCTTAAAATTGAAATAATCTGGGAAACAATTAGTTTCCTGCTTAAAGAGGCTAAATCAACAACGTTTATAATATAAGCGCGATCTATATTTTCAATATATTTTTGTCAATAGTGGTACATAGTTGTACTTTGATCTGGGGCGACATGTTTATATAATAAACATTTAACGTTAATCTTTTTCTACAATTTTAATTTAATTATAAATGGGAAATTATTATAACTATATTGAACAACAATAGCTTTAGTCTTGGGCCATTTTTATGCAGAATATCATGTAGAGTTTATATTTTGTCTAGAAATTGAATCATTATAAATTTTGTTTGAAACATCATTAGCAATTTGTATTACTGACCATCATAGCCGCTGACAGAATGACATAGTCAGAATGACATTTTAATCTCAAATTTTAATGTCAAGCACTTCATAATCATTAATATCTGAATGTCTTTTTAAACATTCCCATCCTTAAAAGGAGTGTTCCCATATCAGGAGCGTAAATACTCTTTATTCGAATCAGAATGTATGCCGTCTTGATAAATATTTCAAAGGACAGTGTTATCAACACGGTACGTTATGACCTCTCTGACCATCAGTGCAGATCTATCTGCCACAAACTTGGTCCTGATTCACAGTTTGCATGTTCCGCGAACAATCTCCCTGTGATCAACAAAAACAGATTGTCCGATTGTTCGAACCGCCAGTTTAACGTTCAGTTTTATTAACCAGTGGTTTATTAAACGTGCGTTATGTGGATATAGTGAATTATTTATTATCGAAATAATTGTTTATTCATGTATGTCTGTCTATGCACATTTGATGGTAATATATATAGACATATCTACGCAACAATTTCAGTGTATAAGCGGTGATGGAAAATAACACACTAAAGTTGGTGTAAAAACATGAAAAAGAAATGACATTATCAAATCAGAAGATATTTTGAATTGCAAACAGAAGTTTATTTATTTTTTTTTATTATTAAAATTAAAAAAATGACTGCTAGCTACGACAGCAAACACAAAAAAGGATTAAAAGTTCAACAATTATCTTTATCAAAAGTGCCTACGCCGGATAAACACGAATTCAGCACGGAATCTTCTATTAGTGAGTCCAAACCTTTACCTGTTCTAAGACATGCGAAAACCTGCCCAGAATTGAAGATCAACACGCCAGCTTCTGACGTCTTTCTTTCGGATCAGAATTATGCACCAATTCGTGCGGTCATTCAACGGTTTGCTTCCTTTGATGCAAAAGCTTTTATGGACAGTCACCAGAAGAACTATCGCAAATGGGCCAGGAATAAACCGCAGAGTGATAATGATAACGTTCCGGCAATATCGCCAACAAAACATAACGTTAATTGTCAGATACAAAGAGAAAACAGTAACGGTTCTAAATGCAACGCACGAAAGAAGAAGGAAACAAAAATGTGTCGAATATCTCAAACCTTAAAACAGAAACGTAAATCAAAAGCGAAAACAAAATCTGTTGATGACATTTCCACCGTTTTAAAGGTGTTAGAAACTTATAGAAACCGCGCTACAAAGACAAAGTTAAACGTATTTGATAAAGAGGATACGGAAGTAAATAGTGACTGTATCGGAGACGATGTAATCGATAGTGAATTAGAAAACATAGTCGAGGAAAAAGATAAAGAACGAGATGAATGTGACTTGGAAGATACACTTGACAAATGGGATGTGTCCGTGTTGGAAGCGGAAAGGAAGGTGATTGAAGAACTCTACAAGGATCATCGCACCGAAAATGAATGTTTAAAGGTTTCCGATGAACCAGTTGAACTCGAAAAGGAACCAAAATTGCTTAATGAAGTGTCTTTGCCACAAAATAAGTCTATAAGTACGGTACTGAATAAGGAAAACGTGGACCATAGAACTCCAGATAGCGGCTTCTCACATTCTTTGATCAGACGCAAAAAGCGTCAAAATGTAGTTCTAAAAAGGACAAACATCTCTTTACCAAGTGCTATAGACAGAGCAGCTCAACGTGTTTCTGAAATAATGAAACCTTTGGCCTTCAACAGTTGTACATCAGTTACGGTGTCAAAGACCAGCAAAAGACCTGTTAATATATCTAAAGGTAAAAGCACATGTAAAAGCCCGAAAACGAGTGTATCAGAAACACACAGTGAAAATGCATACGTCACATTCACACGGAAACGGACGGTAGTTAGACAGACAGTTAATGTTTCAGCGGAACTGTTAGGAACGTCTCCACAATACTTGGTCCCGGAAGATCTGGCGGTAGATTTCGAGGCATTAAGGGTAGCAGCGCATCTGAGCAGGCTCGAACGGAAACTCGAGTCGTCCAGGATGTCACCATGGTATTGTTCGTACAGAAGCCCGTTGTTGTATAGTAGGAGAATACCACACGCGGAGGACAGTGGATTTGACCCAGTCGTTAACGGAACGTCAGTGGTCCTGTGATAGAACGCACATGTTTCGTATCATTACTATAGTTAAGACAAAAGTTTTAATTGTTGCAAAACTGAAATAAACTCAAATTGCATAAATATCTATATAGTTATTGCTTACAAATATACTGATGACCATTTTGTACATAAAAAACATAATTACATGATCATGTTCTACTGGTTTTCCATTTATTACAAAATAAGAATAAACATACTACCTACTGACAGATATACAATGTACACAGTAGACACAATATATAAAATAAAACAAAAAGAATATATGCCTTCCATTTATTTTTGTGGTATTGTTGGACACGATCTTACCGTACTTGCAGCGTACATACTACCAGTGTACATGTTAAATGGTAACGACCAACCGCAAAACTGATATTATTTACGTCCCGCCTATTCTTTTTAAGATAATATAGCTGTAGAGAAGACTTACTGACATCATGATTGTATACTCGTATTAAAGCAATACTTACACTCTGAAAACTATTAGTCGTTGATCATATCATATGCCATTGTATTATTGTACCGTTATCGACCGATAAATAACAGTTGACAAAATTGAGCCATTTTCATACATGTACGATGCATTTAAATTAGGTTATTTGTTGGAAAACTAACAACCAACATGTGCTTTCATAACATGCGTGCAAGTATCTGTCTTTATATGCACAGACTGGTGCATGCGAAGGCATGCGTCAACATGGTCTATCACCACTGGACAACGAACTATTAAAGAACGGGCTAACCTTAAAATGTGAACAACTGACGTAATCTTTTTGAACATTAACGGTATTAATTCAAATTGCTATTACAAAGGCATAAATACCTACTTTGTCTCCATTAACCGGTAAAAAAAACAGTCGAGAGAAATAATCTGAGATGTACAGGTGATAAGAACCAAACCCGTCTTACCCAGGCTTCATATTTTTTAAATGATTGGATTACATCTTGTATTGTTTGGGGGTGTTAAATTCGATAACTTAAAATGCATTAAGTATATGTTTTGTATACACGTGTATTAGATAGCAATTATTGAGCACAAACCCGAGTAGTGCAAATATACCCAGGTACTTGCCAAAGCTTACCCGACCCGCGGGTACCCGTCCAGTCTCTACACCAGAGATATGACTGAAATATATTAAATAAACACATTCAATATTTAATTTCGATTCAATTTCACATTAATCGTTGATTGAGTGTCTTCAGTTCCTTGAAACCCTAAAGGATTGACTTCGTATTCAAAGACCTAATAATAATAATAATAATAATAATAATAATAATAATAATGATAATGCTAATAATAATAATAATAATAATAATAATAATAATAAAATAATAGTAGTAGTAGTAGCAGTAGCAGCAGCAGCAGCTGTTGTTGTTGTTGTTGTTGTTGTTGTTGTTGTTGTTGTGGTAGTAAAAATAATAATATTAATAATAATACTATTTAATTATGCATAGATTTATCGTAATTTAGATGAACTTATATAACATATTTACGTTTAGATATTGACAAACAACGAAAAGCAATATGGAACTAAACATATTATAATTGGTCTGTGACAGTCATAACAATAATTATATAATTTATAAATATTTAACATGGCAGGGCTTCTTTCAAGCTCAGTATTTGTAAGCACAATACCTCAGTTTAAGTGCCATTGATAAGAGTCCTAGATTTCATTGAAAGCATTGAATTACGCGAACTGATTACCGTATAGCACAAGGGTTTGGGATCCGACATATGTCCCTACGATGTTCGTGATTTGTAAACACTGTGTACATGTATGATTGCCAACAAATCATTGAATCGAATAACTTTCAAATGTTTCAATTTTCATTTTCATATTGTCTTCAACAGAGTCGTCCAATATATATATTTATTTATTTAAAATGGATTTATAACGGTTCTTAACTACAACGTACGTACTTTCTTCGATATTTTTTCTATGTTTTATATTTCTGAAATGATTTGCAGCAATAGTAAATTAACGAGAACTAGTACATGGTGTATACGTAGCAACAAGGTTTTGTTTAAGTTCTCATTGAGAAAATTATACATACACATGTCATGTAAACATTAACGAGAAAAAGTACATGTTGTCTACATCGCAAAAAAAAAATTGTTTAAAGTTCTCATAGAGACAAAATATAAAACCCCTTTCTTGCATATCTTTATAAGCAGTCTTCAATGACATGTGTTTATATTTTCTTATATCAAATATTCTTGGGGAAAATGAGCAACATTTTCTTCTTTTTTTGTCGTAAAATAATACAAATTGTATCGTATCAGAAAGAAATGTTAATTAAGACTTCAGAAAAACAATAGACGGAACAAACTATCGCCAAACTAACGTCGTGCAATATACGTCATAAAAACACGCATATTACGCATTATACCTACGTATATTATCTTTCAACATAAAACTCGTAAGAGCATATCCAATAATTGGCACAAATAAATGAGAAATAATGATTAGCACTACATTAGCATCTCGACGATGAATGTCAAAGGATATTTACGCCATCATTTGCTTCTATTGCCAGAGGAGTCGTGGAATTAAATCATCCATCATAGCAAAATGTGATTCCATAATTATATTAAAACAAATGACTTGCCGCCAGAGGGCTCCAATCAATCACGTGACTGCAATATTAATAATAGTCAGATCTTGACGTATTGCAATGACAATAACTGGAATTATGGCCTTGTAAAAAATACGTCCAGATATAAATTGATGTAAAATCGTGTTTCTATTTTATTAAGGACCGATGGTTTGGAAAAGCTATATAGGACTATAAAGGCGAATACTAGTATCAACTGGCACCACCAACATTGGTATTTTCACTTAAATAAAACGATTTAAACAAAAACACAAAAATATATAATTTGCTATTTACAGGTGAACAGCAAACAAAGTTATTAGAGTTGTGCAAGATATATGGACAAACAAAGTGAAAGAATGTAAAAGAAACATTAAATGATCCTCAGTGTTCCTTTGATCAAAATGTGTGCTGAAATATATAGACGTATAACTACCATCTGACCTTGTACGTAAAGCATGGAGTGTATTCCTGGTGAAACTGTGCCCGAACAGCACGATTATGACCCGCATATTGTGCAAAACTTCAGCGCCCTCTCGCTGCCAGAGCCCATACCTGCATGGGATATAACTCTGAAAGTGATTTTCTATGTGGCAGCGTTCCTATGTGACGTCATAGGGAATAGTATTGTCATTTTAGTGATTGTGCTGAACAAACGAATGCGCTCCACGACGAATGTGTTCTTGATAAATTTGGCGGTCAGCGACGTCATGGTCGGCTGCTTTTGCATGTGGGTTCACCTCGGGAACAGCATAACCAACGAATGGCCCTTTAATGAATTCGTCTGCAAAGGAAATACATTCATGCAAGGTAAAAATACTAACAAAGTACGACATACATAATTTTAACCATAGACGGATTTAGAGTTGGTGGAAGCGGCGCACGCCCCCACCCCGTAATATTGTCTGAAATACGATTTTTGAATGACATTCTCCCTTGGCGAGGAATGATGTACGTTTCTCACGTTAATTATTATGTAATGCTACACAGGAGGTTAATACACGTCTAGAATCGCTGCAAAAAGCTAAACTATGATATCTCATCGAATGTAACTGCCAAATATATAATTTATACATGTACTATCAATTGCGTAGTTCCAGGTCACTAACGACAAAACCGCTCTCTTCATTTTGAATGTACTTGCAATCAGGCAAACCTAAGAATACTTTGGAAGACAGATATTTTGCCTTTAAATGCATGTTTGAAACATTTGGTAGCATTAAGTGTTGTTGTTAAATATTTTGTTGAACTGTATGCACTGATTGCGGGGGTTCAGAATCAATTACGTGTGTTCCGGGTCACTTAACACTTCCACTACAGTTTCCTTTAATGTTTGTTTTAAAAGCATTTTTAACTGTCATTCTGAGTTAGTAGTTGTCAAACAACACCACTAGGGAGATATATTCATTTCTGGAAACCGGACAACAAATAATTATAACATAATAGTTAGGGCATATTGACGATTTTCCCACGTTTGTCATCTTCTTTATATTTCATGTAGGATGCGGGTCAATATATGAACATCTTATAATTTATCAACGTTTGTCAATGCCTTTGACTGGTAAAGTTATACATTAAATAAATCGGAATGCGATAAACAATCTAAAATGCATTTACGTACGCAATGTGTTAACTGAACGTAGTTTCTAAACATACATGTATCACAAGTGACAACCAGATTTTACAGTTTGATAACAATCAAAAGTAAATTGATTACTCATAGAAGGGTAAATCAAGTCTATGAGAAGCATACATATAATATCCCCTTATTTGTGTGACAAATAATTCATTTTGGTCAATAAAAAATTGTCTTACATGCTACATGAGTCTACTGACCCAACCAACCCATGGAGATATTCCATAAAGCATATACACAAGAAGTTGTTTGACATACCCCCCTTAAAAAATGATGTCCGTTCAAGTTACTCGGAACACCCCAGTACACATGTGTTGATATAACTGTTGTTTTCTGCAGTAATTTAGAAAGCAGGTGTTTTTTATGTATAAATTACACAGAATATACATTAATTTACCAATTGATACCATAAATTTGCCCATTCAACGAACATTTTCGATGTTTTATCGCGATGAACAAAAGGTAGCCTAGTATATGCAACCGGTGTTCAGGTAGATTTTTCAACATGTATTACTCATAAAACCCCGTTTCGGTTCATGGATTAGCATACAGAGTTAAAACTTTGGTGATTTACTGCAAATGTATTGCTGTTCAAATACCAGTTAATATAAATCGAAATGGGAGAATGGTAATTATTTTCATAACCATTAATCTTGAAGTGACCCCGAACTACCAGTGATTCGGAACTCCTTCAATGACTGTATAGGTTGTTAGATAATGAATTCTCCCCCCCCCCCCCCCCGATCGTACTCCAAATCCTGCTATATGTGTGTCTATGTGTATGTCTTCATATTTGGCAAATGATAAGAATGTTGGTAAGGTGTGTGTTTGACCTGAACGTATCTCTAATCAAGGACAAAGGGCCAGCCATATCACCAGGACATGCTATTGTGACTTAGCCAGTTACAAGTTATCATCAAATATTCCTCTGTTGCTTAGCTGAGCATTTAGTACAGACAGGAATAAATGTTAACTAGTTTTCTGTCAATCAAAAGACTGTCAAGAATGCTCGTTACGTTCACTACAAATTAAACACTTTGAAACACCTTATTATTATTTTTTTAATATAAATATCAATTCCGTAACGTGAAAATGCAACAGAAAAAGAAAAACAGGGACAGCCCTTAATCCCTTTGGACTGCATATAGATAGATGAATATCAATACCTGATTTGAAGAAGCTAATTTTATGATAGTCCTTATGTACGTATATACATATATAACTTTAGAATTCATTTCTTCCTTCCCTCTCAGTGGTTGCCGTCACGTCGAGTGTTTTGACGTTGACAGCGATATCAGTGGAGCGTTTCTTCGCAATCGTATTCCCGTTACGGAAGCGGAAGTCGCCGTGTATAACAATCGTGGTGCTGGTTGCCAACTGGCTGGTTTCGGTTGCCATAGCAATGCCGCACCTGATTGTCCGTCGTCAGTACGAGTATTACTGGAAGAACCGCCATCAGGTTGGTAATGGATTATGACTTAACCTATTAATTGCTAAGTTAATTGGATACTTGTTTTATAGCATGCTTAGAAGTTCATGAAATAAAAGAGACAAATGTTAGAAAACATGTGAACAATCCCATTATAATATTAAATGCAAAAAATGCAAAAAAGCACATTTTCAATTTTATTTTGATTCATCATCAGTTATCCATTTTACAATAAAATGACTTCAACATAATAGCAGGTAAACGATCATGTTTATTCATTTCACCCAAAATATATAAGCTACCTGTGCTATTGAAAGTAGTATGTACGATCTTATAACATGTGCATGCCAGGGAGTAAAGAAGGTGTAAATAAAAGACCCGATAAAGCTTCTTACAATAAATTTGTCAATGGGAGAAACCTGCAGAATGACCCTTGCTCAAACACGCATATCATAAGCATGGTATTAAATCTTTCAAGTGCACAGTCGAAAACTCTAATGCCTATATAAGCCTAGTCGACAGTCGACAGTCGATTTAAACATTACATCCCAAATAAACTATGCAAACGTCGGCAAGAGTCTTTGTTGATTGTTTCAATATTTCAGAGTTCTGATTTTATATCGTTTTCCAACGCTTATTTAGAAAGTAATTTATATGAACTTCAAACATACATTCAGGTCTGGTGCACGGAGAACTGGCCGAGCGTCTACGTGGACCGGAACTGCCGGACGGTGATGCCGGGTCGCCGGATATACTACACACTCGTCACCACTATCATGTACTTCATCCCCATCTTCGTAATGCTGTGCGCCTACACGATCATATTCATCAAGATGCTGTTGAGACAGCGACCCGGGACGCTTGTCAACAGCTCCCGACAGCTGCAGGAGAAATCCAGGAAAAAGGTTCAGATAGTTTAGGGCACTTTTACGTTTGAAGTCCCTGTATGTTATTATAAGGTCTCAAAATTTCATAGAAAATTGTTTTTAATAAAAACGGTTTTGAACTTAAGGATCATTGGCTGTTTTCATAACACTTAAATCAATTAAGATTTTTAACTGATTTACTTATTAATTAGAAAACTTTTGTTTTTGCAGGTTTTGGTGGATTATTGGCAGAAGATCTCGATATTAATTGTTTCATTACGATTTTTAATAGAATACACGTGTGTATGATTTGTTTTTCAAACACAAGCAAGAGTAAACTTCTGCATTTCACAAAAGACCATTAATAGTATTTATTATTATTATTATTATTATTATTATTATTAATTTTGGTGAGTTTAATTGTGATTTCAATACTGCTATGGATGCTTTAATGTTTATATTGCAATCATAAATACTCATTTTGAGAGTTATAACAATATTAAGTATAGTAAGTAATCGCTAACGTGTGTCTTCAAAATACAAATGAGGTGTGTCGTGGGAAAACCGGGCTTAATGCATGTGCGTACAGTGTCGTCCCGGATTAGCCTGTGCAGTCCGCTCAGGCTAATCCGGGACGACACTTTCCGCCTACTGTGGATTTATGTCTAAAAGAGATTTCATTGAAACAGAAAATACCATAAAAGCGGAAAGTGTCGTCCCGGATCAGCCTGTGCGGACTGCACAGGCTGATCCAGGACGACACTTTACACAGATGCATTAAGCCCGATTATCGCATGACACGCATCAAATGTAGTTTCGGTCGATGTGTAGCCATTACTAACAATAACATCAGAATTAAATTATAGCCATATTTGTATAAAATAACGTGTGTCTGCTTAATTTAAGAGAAATACAATTAATGTGGCTATTTTCTAGTTCAATTGCTTTCCAAGTAGAACATCGATCACTTATTTGTGTGCGTTCAATAATTAATTAATAAATACACCATTTGCGCTGTGGAGGATGATAGACAAGCATGCGTATAACTGTGACGCCCAGGTGAAAAAGTCATTTTATTCAAGTACACAAAGAACTAGTATATTTGTCACGTATTTTTTTAACTTCAAGCGAATATAATAATTTATTACGGATAACAACTTGGCTCAATTTGTCAGGCTTTGTTGGTAAACAGTTATAGCTTAATCATAATAAAAAATGTTTAAACAACATTACAGCATGCTATCTGCTGTTATTGATATACATGTAATTCATGTGTATACAGCATTAACTAGTATTGCGTACTGGTCAGTTATGAGTATTTGGATGATACCTTTACATAATTTTCACACTGAATTAAACATTGTGGCATCTAAAACAATGATTGTCCATGCCCTATTTTTAATGCAGGTCATTAAGATGTTGATCGCTGTTCTGGCTGCATTCATCGTGTGCTGGACGCCGCAGCAGGCTTTGATACTCTGGGACATGTACCGTCCTAGAACTGAACTCGTGGAAGAGGTAAACATGTTCTGAAGGTTGTAAGACACTTGGGCATGTACCTTTCTAGATCAGAACTCGTGGAAGAGGTTAACATGTTTTGTATGTTGTACGACACTTCAACTGGAATGTACCGTCCCAGAACTGAGCCCGTAGAAGAGGTAAACATGTTCTGTAGGTTGTAAGACTGTTGGGTATGTACCGTCCTAGAACTGAGCTCGTGGAAGAGGTAAACATGTTCTGTATGTTGTAAGACACTTTGGGCATGTACCGTCCTAGAACAGAGCTCGTAGAAGGGGTAAACATGTTCTGTATGTTGTAAGACACTTCAATGGGAATGTACCGTCCTAGAACTGAGCTCGTGGAAGTTGTAAACATGTTCTGTAAGTTGTAAGACACTTGGGAATGTACCGTCCTAGAACTGTGCTCGTGGAAGAGGTAAACATGTTCTGTATGTTTTAAGACACTTGGGAACGTACCGTCCTAGAACTGAGCTGGTGGAAGAGGTAAACATGTTCTGTATGTTGTAAGACACTTGGAAATGTACCGTCCTAGAACTGAGCTCGTGGAAGAGGTAAACATGTTCTGTATGTTGTAAGACAGTTGGGAATGTACCGCCCTAGAACTGAGCTCGTGGAAGAGGTAAACATGTTCTGTAGGTTGTAAGACACTTGGGCATGTACCGCCTTTAAACTTGTTAGTCATTGGACATGTAGAAACCCAGGACAGACCCATGGTGGTTATGGGTATATGTGTTCTTTAATTGGTTCGACACATGGGTATATTGATATTGGGAAACACGTTTTATAAGCTGTTACACACTTGGACATGTGCAAACCTTGGATTATTTTTTTTTTGGCAATTGTAGGAGGTAAACATGTTCTCGAATATATATGACTTTTGAACATAAACCGACTGAGGACAGAGCTTCTGGACGAGCCAAAAATGTATATTGTTTCATTAATCAAATCAAACTGCTGTTACAATACAAAATATTATGCATTGTCAGTTTAGTATTGTTATAAAAAATTTATTTCTGAAATCAAACATTTTTACAGACATATTTACAAACATATAACATTTGGCAAATTATGTTACAACCAACATGACTGATCACGGTTAAGATTTCAGAAAAATATGATGTTGTTTTTTTAAAGAGGAGATGAAAAAAATAATGTGTGATATTATTTCCTCTATTTCCAGTCTATATTTTAAATAGTTTAAGTATTGGTTAAATAATGGGGTTACATTTTCACATTTGCATTTAAAAATAAAATACTTTTCGAACAGTATAATGAAATTAATGGCCATATGATTCCTTTCATGTGTGCATTTTAAGTTACAGAAAGAAATAGTTTCGAAAGTAAGATTGATGTTTTCAAATTCAAATTTGTCTCGAATCATATGTATAACCTCTGACCAGAAATTCTGAACCTTCTGGCATTCCCAAAACATACGTTTTGTGGAATCAGTACATGCAGAACGAAAGTCACACATGTTAGATTCCACAAGTTTACATTTAAACAAATATGCATTATTTGGAATATTGTGCATTAAATATTTATACTGGAAAGTTTTGTCCCCAGTAAGTACAACAGCTTGGCAAAAGATTTGGGCGTTATCAGTCGTGGATATATTAAGCATTACCTTCCACTTTTCTACGCATGTCATTTTCATGGGTTTATGGGTATTAACTAGGCATTTATAGACAGTTTTGCATATTTTGGTGTTTACTTTTATATGATCTAAAACGTATTCTGGAGATGCATATGATATAGGCTGGAGTCGTAGTGTTTGCTTCCACTGTATGGAATGCTGTTTATGAGTAATAATTTAAAAAATATTTTTTGTCAGTGTCATACATTCTATGGAGCTGCTCAAAACAATAAAAGGCTTTACTTCGAAAATCGTAAATATGTTCTATAGATTGTATTCCTCTATTATTCCATTCTTCAGAATAAAACAGAATAAAACAATTTATTGTTGCACTGTATATACGAATTGTTCCAAAGTATTTCTTTTGATATATTATCAATGTTTACTTTATGCGTTGTTTTAGATCAGGCGTCTATAATTTTGTGCAATAAGACTAATGGAACTTTAAGTTTTCCAACATCGGTTTGTTTTATGGTGCATTTGAAAATTGTATTTCCTTGGTATAATTTAATAAATAAGGAATCTTTTTCATGGATGAACCTTTTCACCCAACTTGCCTTTAAAGCATCTATGAATAATTCAATGTCGAGCATTTTCAACCCGCCTTCTTTATAATCCTGTGTTATTTGATTCCTTGAGATTTTGTCGGGTTTCTCATCCCAAAGAAAGTCAAAGAACATTTTTTTAATTGTTTTGTAATGTGTGTAGGTGGGTTTTGCAGAACAGTTAAAGGATACAAAGCTTTGGAATGCGAAGGTCTTCAATACAGTAATTTTACTGATCAATGATAGATGCCATTTTTTCACATGAATTAAGACAATTTTGAATTGGTTGTATTTATTACCGATATTTAATGCTATAGTGTTATCTGGATTATTACAAAAAGTTATACCTGATGATGTTGCTTGGGTTGAGCTCATTCCCCATTTGAAATTTTTAGGTTTATGATTCTCTGAACGCTATTATTGATGCATGTACGAGTATATTAACACAGCTGTACAACGGTTGCTAGCTACGCGCGCTATTTTTAGAATGACACTACTGTTTCTGGAATGCGATGAACTCGCTAGAATAAATAGGCTACATGGAACGGCAATTCAGTGAGTGAGATTTATGAATGGGAACATTGCACAATTGCTAGTTACAGAGCGTACCGCTTATATAAGTGTAGGCTAAACAAAATAGTTATTTCGTTACGTGAATGAATATAGCATTCTGTTTATGGCATAGAATGAGAAATTTTCTTCATAATTAGCCTTCGTTCTAGAGTATATGTCGAGGATATGTTTATAACTTAATTTTAACCGCTTATGTAAACAATTATGTAAATCTTTAATGCCAAAAAGTATGCAACAGTTATTGGTATACGGTAAACCATTGTTTGAAGTTTGCATTCCCTAAAATTAGAAAATTTGCCCAATTCTATTGGCATTCAATTTTCCCGCTGCATAATTATCGCAAGAAATCTAGGTCAAAAGTGATCTTAGACAGCTAGGCCGAAAAACAAGCATCATCAGCAAATAATGTCTGTATTGTTTCAATATTTTTTAGTTTAATACCATTTATATTTTTCTCGTTAAGAATTTTAATGGCTAGAATATCAATACAGATAATAAATAAATAAGGGGACAATGGACAACCTTGTCGAACACCTCTGTTAATTTTGAAGAATTATGAAAAGAATCCATTATTAGTTACACATGATTTTGTATTGTCTTAGAACAGTTGTACCCATTTAATTATGTAATCACTAAAACCAAAATGGCGGAGACAGTTAAACATATAATTGTGATTTAGGCTGTCAAAAGCTTTATTGAAATCTGAAAAGAAAATGAGGCCTGGTTCATTTGTTCATGAACACTTATTTGCATTATGAAAGTAGTAAGCTTAAGCTAAGCCTGTTATAAATACTTAAGATTTTTTTGAATCGGGGCATGTAGTTTAATATACACTCAATCATATGCCTGTCAAAAACAGAGCCCGTAGAGACGGTAAACGTAATAATTTGAGACGTACAGAAAAATATTCGTGAACTACATCCGTATAAGCATATATTTGTATCTATATCTACTGCATAAACTTGGCATTTGGTTTGGTCTACCCACAAAAGCCACGAAATCTAATTAAAACGAAACTTATTGTCCCACGAATAATAATGATTCCACAGTATATATTATGGTCTATTGAGAACCGTTTACACACGTGTGTACCTACTCCAGATCCCTGCCTATGTGCTGAAGATCAACTACGCCGCCGTGTACATCGCCTACTTCAACAGCGCCCTCAACCCGATCATGTACGGCGGCTTCAACGAGAACTTCCGGAAGGGTTTCAACGATGCCTTCAAGTGCTTGCTGTTGAGAAAACGGAACACGGTGGTACCATGTAGGTGAACATTTGAGAATTAAGGATGTAAACTGTTGTGCAAATATGATACAGGACCTCTCAGAACATCGAAGTCGAATAGAGACATGGAAATTTAAACCCTTTAATTAATATAAATAGCACAAACATCTACGTAACTGTAATCGTTTCAAGTGTTCATACATGTACTTTTGTGCTAAAACGCATACGTTCGCTAGTATTGTTGCGCCCACAATTTTATTTATATAAAAAATGATACAGATTATTTTGATATTTAACAGGCATGTTACCATTGTATTTATATAAGGGGGTAACGCAATCACAAATGTCTGAATTGTCCTTAATTGGTACGTATTATGATAAAACATATTTTTATCTCATTTTTATCGTTTTAACAATAATAATAAAACAGAACAACACAGATTCATTCGAGTGATGTTGTAAGTATCTTTGCTTTCAGTCGATCCACAACCTGGCCAGTCCAGACGACTCCAGGGTTCAGCTAATACGAGCCCCGTGCACACCTACCCCGCCTGCAACTCGACCATCTGAAACTCACGTGCACACCACCCCCGCGTGCACATCGAACATCTGATAGTCATGTGCACACCACCCCCGCGTGCACATCGACCATCTGATAGTCACGTGCACACCACCCCCGCGTGCACATCGACGATCTGATAGTCACGTGCACACCACCCCCGCCTGCACCTCGACCATATGATAGCCACTTGCACACTACCCCCGCCTGCAACTCGACCATCTGATAGTCACGTGCACACCACCCCCGTCTGCAACTCGATCATCTGATAGTCACGTGCACACCACCCCCGCCTGCACCTCGACCATCTGGTAGTCACGTGCACACCACAGCCACGTGCATATCGACCATCTGAAAGTCACGTGCACACAACCCCCGCCTGCACATCGACCATCTGATAGTCACGTGCACACCACACCCGCGTGCATCTCGACCATCTGATAGTCAAGTGCACACCACTCCCACATGCACATCGACCATCTGAAAGTCACGTGCACACCATCCCCGCCTGCACCTCGACCATCTGATAGTCACGTGCACACCACCCCCGCCTGCACTTCGACCATCTGATAGTCACGTGCAAACCACACCCACGTGCACATCGACCATCTGGTAGTCACGTGCACACCACAACCGCGTGCACATCGACCGTCTGATAGCTACATAGTCACGTGCTAACCACCCCCGCGTGCACATCGACCATCTGACAGCTACATAGTCACGTGCACACACCCCCCCCCGCCTGCGCATCGACCATCTGATAGTCACGTGCACACCACTCCCACGTGCACATAGACCATCTGATAGCCACGTGTGCATTCTAAGTCCTATTCAAAACTCATCATATAGACAGAACAACACTGTGCGGTTATGTAGAGTGGGGTACATTCCATTCCTCCAAGGGCACTCAATACGCTTTCAATTTACACAATTTTGAAAATAATGAAATTGTGATTTATTCAGAATTGAAATATATGGACCAAAACACAGTGTCCCATGCCTAACCGTACTGTAAACAAATTTTCATACGTAGGTTACATTTTCTGAAATTGTATTTGTTGATAATGTGAATGATCTTGATAGGAAATTCAAACCACGATTTTGTGGAAAATATATTTTGTAGCGTCAATACACATACCATAATTATGCCCCCCTTCGAAAAAGTGGAGGTATATTGCTTTGCACCTGTCCGTCGGTCGGTCGGTCGGTCTGTCCGTAGACCATTTCGTTTCCGCACGATTATCTAGAGAACGCTATGACCTACGATCATTTAAGTTGCTGGTTACTTGGGAGGAAAGGAAGACGCCTATTGATTTTGAGGTCAACAGGTCAAAGGTCAAGGTTACAGGGGCTTATAACATGAAAACTGTTTTCTCCGTAGACCATTTTGTTTCCGCAGGATATCTAGAGAACGCTTTGACCTACGATCATCCAAGTTAGTGTGCTGGTTACTCGGGAGGAAAGGAAGAAGCCTGTCGATTTCGAGGTCAACCAGTCAGAGGTCAAGGTTACAGGGGCCTGTAACATCAAAACCGTTTCCACACAATATCTAGAGAACGCTTTAACCTGGGATCATATAAATTAGTATGCTGGTTAGTCTTGAGGGAAGGAAGATCCCTTTCGATTTGAGATCAAGAGATCAATAGTCAAGGTCACAGGGGCTTGTAAAAAAAACATTTCCACTTTATAACAGATGAACCATTGGTACATGGTCCTCAAACTATATAGATACAATGGTCAGTTTGAGTAGATGACCTAATTACATAGTGATAATTACTGAATACTTGGGTCGAGTCGTCAAATTTGATAGAAAGAATGCTCTTGCAGAGAAGACAACTCCTATCAAGGTAATGGTTAACATGTCTCAGCATAGATTTTTCAGAAACAGTACACTTCTGTGACAAAGGCTGCAAGTCGGGGGGCATACATGTTTTACAAACATCTCTTGTTACTTATGTCAGGAAACTTTAAAAAAAAAAAAAATGCTGTCCCAATTTTTAGAAGAAGAAAAAATGAATCCCCCTGAATTTGTCCCCATATTTTGAATCATCAATTGATGTATTATTTGTACGAATCAATTGCGTAATGGGTGTGTAAATTAATCACTTTAAAACAAGCAAATCTCAGTGGATATAGATCTTTGGCCCAAGGAGTAATTTATGAAGCGCCGACAAGGGTCCACATTGATGGGCTCAGCTGCCATGAGATACGGATATATGGAATATCCACATGCGCATTTATAACTTTGACAATTTGATAATACGTTGGAAATTATCGGTGCCAGTAAATAAACAGTTAGTTGGCGACTTTTAATAGGCGATTTAATGGAAAATGACACTAAATTGCCAATTTGGAAAACAGTGTCCCAAAAGTGTCCCAAAATTTAGAGTCAAGAAAAATAATTATTTAATCGGATTTAAAGCGTGATCCAACATTTAGAGTGTCCCAACATATGGAGTCTTAACGGTAACAAATCACTTATTTATAGTTACATGCTTTGAAACTAACGTAATTCACGTGTTTTCCGATTTGGTCAGTTTATCATGTTAAATCTTTTTTGTATGTACAAGCGTTACAACGAGTAGCATTGTTATATTCAATTGTTTACTGTAAACAAAGAAAACATATTTTCTGCCCAATGCAGATTTGGAGGCTTTACAAAGAAGACCGACTGATGCCAGCAAATTTTTGAACAGTTGGAACATGTCTTACGACGTTTGTCAAAATGCACAGAAACATGTAACTTTGTGTTTGGACAGAGATGGTCTCAAACTGCATCTGGTTGCTCCCAATGGCAAAGCAAACACCATATCCATTACACGAACGTGACGTTATATTTTGGTGTTCTAAAAGAGAAAGCCGAACCACCGGTCGGCTAGAATAGACAAGAAAAACGTGACCAAATTGTCGTTGAGATATTCGATCCTTGCAACTCAACAAGATTTTTTCTTGTCATAAATATTGTACAACATTGCAATGCACGTGCATACTTCGAACAGAAATCTACTAATTATAATAAAGTTTCAGCATGCCGTGTATGAATTGTTTACTCGCAATGGCGTTTCTAGGGCAAATTCGTATGTACGCCTGTGTGTATGTTATTGAAGACGAAGGTGATTCCCGTCTATCTTGGGCCGCTGTCATGAACATGAAATGTGAAAGATTCATATTAAAAGAACAAATTCACAGGCTGGCAAAATGACATTTTCCCAAAATATTTTAATCACAGATTCATATAAGAAAAATACATACTATTATATATAGAAGCAAAATGACACTGCTGACACAGGAACATATTCGAAATAATATGTTGTTTAAGGATTGAATTTAATTTTGGTTGCGTTCATGCGATTATGAACGCAATGGTCAAACTGGCAAATCCATGATGCGCATGAACGCAACCAAAGTTAATTTCAATCCTTATATTTACATTATATTTGGGATGATTTCATAGCACTCCTTTATGTTTTTGTTTAACATGCATTGTATTGCCATTCTAAGAGACATATCACGCACAGCAGTTTTCTTATCGGAACAGCGTAGTACCGCCCCTTATAACCGAACTACACAAAATAGAATGCAAACTACTATTAATAAAATAGTTCCCTACAAAAATGTCATTTTCTCCTCATTTTACATTCAATTTGCTGCGACAAATGAAATTTAAGGTAAACATTATAAGTCATAACATATTTATTTTCCTTGCATTAATCATATCGCTACAAAACTAAAAAAGTAACTTAAACAGATGCAAAGAGACCTGTGGCATCAAGAAGAACTGCTATTTCGGCCGGTATAGCCAACAAGCACCAAACATTATTAATGCTTTAGAAAGTTTCGTATAAAATAAGAGGTGCTTTGTTAGTAAGACTACAGTAAATCCACATCATGAATACTTCTACTGTAACACAGTAGAGTTCTGACACTTTAAAATCACACAATTCCTAGGCTGTGAGTTTAAAACAGATCCTGAATAATCCTGTGGAATTATTAACACAACAGAAGGAGACTTACATGCTTGTAAATGCTTTAAATCCACACCATAATATCCAAATTTTCACTCGGCGAGAAAAATGCAAAACAATCCACATATGACATCACTAAACAAGTGATGACGTGTCAGCTAAGTCATCGATCAATACTGCAGTAGCATCCACACCACACGGGCGTATGTAAGCTCTTTGCTTTGCCTGGGCATAACTTGTCTTAGAAAGGATAACATGTTAATATAAATCTCAAAATGCATTTTTTTCTTATTGTACATGTTAAACAATTCATCATTATTATCTGTGATATAAATGCACAATAAATTAGACGATTTACATGCATCTAGCAAATAGACACATCAATCTGAAATCAAATCCATTTTAAAGCTACGTTCGTGAACCGATGTTACCTCATGAAGATTTTCTGTGGTCGCTTCGAAGAAAAGTAGATCTAATGTTTACTTAAAATACCATAACATGTACATATTACATGCTAGTGAAATGAAAGCGCTTTGTTAAATTATAACACTTGTAGACCATGCATGATAGAATACTATCCAGCAAAAGTGAAAACAATGTCAAATTGATTTGTGTAGAAGTAGAACTGGAAAGAAATGTTCATGTGTATTAATTCTAAAAAATATTTAATCAAACGTTAACAATTAATGCAAAAAAGCGTAACATTTAACGGTATAAGACATCTTAGTTCATGTCGAAATATAATTTGCATAAAAATAGGACACACAGATATTACTACGCCGGTGATAAGACATTGCGTTCATACGATTATGAATGCATACCCCTTCCCTATTAAAATGCCTATGAAATGTAAATATTTATGAATGAACATCAATTTAAATGGCAAAACAAGTATAAAGTGTGTGGAACGCTTTTCATCGATAATTTTGAAAATACTTGTATCAATTGCAAATATAATGTTTAATAGAATGCACAGCCAAACACTAATTTTGACTTATAAGCCTCTTTGGCCTACAGGTTAGCGTGGCAGACCTTTGATCCTGAGATGGTGGGTTCAATGTGCAACGGAGGCATACCGTTTTCTTTCTGTTTTATGATTTTCTTGAAAGAGAACATGTGTTTACCAGTACAGATTGTTGTTGTTTTTTTTTACATTTTGGTGTTAAGACAGTTATGACATATTTTTAAAGTATGAAAACCTGTGCATAAGTGTTGAGTGCCGTACAGATCTACTCAGAAATGAAATGAGACAAATATGTACATTATCGTTTTGAACTACCAAATCTTCGAATTTATCAGTTTTAAAACTTTATCTACGATGTTTTCTTAACAATCTTTATAAACAATAACCACAAACACAGAATTACTTTTTATAAAGAAATGTGATGTTCAATATATTTGTTTGATATTTCTGCAGCAAAAATAAGCATTTTGCAAGCACTACTTAATTTTTCAGGGGCAAAAAAAATATTTAAGCATGCTAGGTCCCTTTCTAAGCACTTTTCAGGGAACAACTTGAAATTTAGGTACTTTCAAGGATCTGTATGAAACCTTATATAATCAAAAAGAAATATCTTTAATAAAGATAATCGGCGCATGTGATAATTTTAAACGTCGTATATCTGATTAGATCCGTAGGGCACAAAAAATCACATACTAAACTCATGCATTATTCCTCGTGACATATCATTATATAAGTGACCGTATATGTTTTTTTCCTGTTCTAAAACAAACAAAAAAAACATCAACTATTTGTCTTATGTTTCTTAATGGGCAACACAAGGTGTTGCACGATCAGTAAAGTTATCAAAAAGTTTAATTCAGATTTGAAAGACCAATACAAGTATGCATCTGAAACGAACACATTTATACAATATACACCAGATAAATTGAACTTTAAGAATTTGAGTTTTACTTTCATCATTTAAGTTTAATTAAGATTTGGAAGACTCATCAAATTATGCATCTGGAAGGAAAACATACATAAATTTACATCAGATAATTTATACATTAAGACTTTCAAGTTTTAAGAGTTTCACTTTGTGATTATATCAATAAAGCAATTTTATATGTAATTTACATGCTTATGAGCAATACATTTGCAACGAAAAATACATTTGATTCGTCTCGATTTACCGCTTTCGTTCCTTAAAAGTACAAAATCAATTTAATTCCTTATTTGTTATATTACCATATACGTCAAATATCTTTGGAAATATATTTCTTGTTCTTAGATAAGGCTTATTTAAGAATCCTTATGGAATCGAAGAGCACACATATTTATTTTAAAGGGAACTGTTCACAGATTGTCGAATTGACAATTTTCACATTTTTCGTCATAGATCCCAAAAAGAACAATACATTATATATAAACACGCAAAATAGCATTTCTCACAAAGAAATTTATAGGAAATATAGTGTCGTTAATGGATAGTCATCAATTGAAATTGGAACGCTTTTCGTCATTTTGGAAAAGAAATGTATCACATATATAGCGTCAAACGTACACCCCATGATAGTCAGTCAAAATGGCCCAGTGGTTCCCGACTATCGTAGGTTCGAGCCCGAGCAAGACCAAATCTTTTTATTTACTTTTTTCCTTATTTAATATTTGTTGTTGTTTTTTTTGTTAGTCCAGGTGCTTTAGTTTTTGCAGTTAGGACATTTAATGGCATTTTTCAAAAAATCGTAAAATCTGTGAACAAGACGCGCCATAATGTATTGACTTATAACCCGTGTCCAGAGGCAAATACTGACCATTTTAAGCATGTGCGCGATCGGACCGTTGACATATTGCTTCACAACACTACAAGAATGGGGCTACAAATACACCGGGCATTTCAAAACTTAAACCAGTTATTTGATTCTAAGTTAAAACACTGCAAGTCAAGTCAAGTCAATATTAGTTATTTGCGGCACATATGATAACACATAATTATAAACAAAAGCTATTTTATAGCTTTTTTACCGACTGCAACATATGCACTTCTGCGGTTACGCCAAATTCAGGCCAAATACATATATTTGAAAGACAGAAATGCATGCAATGTGTCGAAAATATTAAATAATATATTACATAATGAAACATTATTTCGAAATAAATTAACCCTAAAAAGCATGGCTTATGGAACGCCTTAACTGTCTTATAATACCAACTATTATGATATAAAGTCAATTTGAATGCGCATAAATGTATGCAACCATTATATAATTGCACAGTCTCTATATATAAATATGAAATTTGAATATATTAAGATAAAACATTAATATATAAAGATATAACTTCCTTATATGTAGATAAAACGTAAAGGGATACAGATAAAACTATATTATATACAGATATTATTTCATTATTCATAGGCATTATTTGTTTCTATGAAGGTAACAGATCTTTATATGAACATAAAACCCTATAGAATAAAGATAACATTTTATTATATAAACATATATCGTGTTTATATGCAGGTAAAATTTGAAATTTATACTGTAAACCTTAAATTGCTTTATATAAATATGTAATCTCGACACATAAAGATAAACTGTTAGTACATAAAGCTATGAATGCTTTATAGGATCCTAAACCGTAGTATGATAAAGATAATACTTTATTATATAAACATATAATGTGTTTATATGCAGGTAAACATCGAAATTTATGCTATAAATATAAACTTGCTTTATACAAAAATATAATATTAATGCATAGAGATAAAAACTTAATATATGAAGCTTTTATTGCACGCTGGAGGAAGTTGATATCACAATAGTAACATACCGTGAAGATGTGAGTTGGTTGATTTTTTTTTTAAACATTTTTACCACAATGGATATGGATTTGATACTTGAGCGACTTGGACAGGGTGAAGATGTTATACGGCGCTTTAGACAGGAGAAGATTACACCAGTATATCATATCACTTATGTCTTTGTATGAATTCAACTGCTTGGGTATTAGTGACAGAACAACTATCATGAAATTGCGTGTTGAATGTGTATGTTACAGGAGTAATCCGTGGTCACCAAATAGAACTAGCTGTACGAATATACGTTTTGAAATTTCAAGTATCATGATTGAAATGTTGTTTGAAGCCGGATATTCAGTAAAGGATACCAGTATTGCACTTGGGGTATCTGAAAGTACTTTATACCGGAAGATGAGACAATTTGGCTTGTCAAAGCTCGTGTTTACCGATATGGATGATGATGAACTAAACAATGTTGTTGCCATGACTATCACTGAATTTCCAAGATGTGGAGAGGAAATGCTGCGAAAAGTTTTACTTCAGAAAGGAATCAAGGTACAAATTATTATGTAGCTCTAGATCTTAGAAATTAAAGGCATATACATAGACCTGTACATTGTAAATGAATGCGACATGGTACACTAAACACGTCTAGGGAAGTCACATTTTTGCAGACTGTCTGCAAAAATAAAGACAGTCAGTAAATTTGCAGATTTAAATGTCTGTAAATTTACAGACATTGAATAGTGGAAAAATGTATTATGTTAAAATAAACATAAAAAATATTGTTTTATGGGCATTATTTTTATT
The DNA here is from genome assembly GCA_027627225.1 of Congeria kusceri. Lineage (NCBI taxonomy): Eukaryota > Metazoa > Mollusca > Bivalvia > Myida > Dreissenidae > Congeria > Congeria kusceri. The sequence goes on along the minus strand of CM051031.1, from coordinate 26,786,647 downwards.
ATGACATATAAGGATAAAATGACGCCTCCAAAAATTATTTTGTTAACTTTGAAGATATTTTTGTTTCAAAATTTTAAAGTCATCATTCCGAAAAATAAATATTTTTTCCAGCTTTTATCAATGGTGCACATTGTTAATTGTAACAAATAAACATGCCCTTTTCTGATCTTGCATGTTTTCTCAAACTTTTGAGCAATATGTATGTGAACATATATGAATATAGAGAAAACTTAAACAATCGTATTGTCAGAAACCTCTAGACTTATTTGAAAGTGATTTTGCACAAATAATCCTTGTTCTACCAAGACTGTTAAAATGTTTTGATCTGTCCTGTTTCTAGATGCAGTAGCAACCTTTGCTTCGTTTAGCACAGATTCTCAGGTGTGCGATATAGGGCCAATGGCCCTCTTGTTTTTAAAAAACAAAAACTTATTGTTTCTAACTCAGGTACAGAAATACAGACTTCGTCAGTGTCTCAAACAACCAGACGAAGATGGAATTCGTGCACGCAAAAGAAGGATACTAAGGCGTCGAACATACAACATTTCCGCTCCAAATTATTTATGGCACATTGACAGCAACAATAAGCTAATTCGATGGCATTTTGTTATAATAGGAGGAGTAGATGGTTTCAGCCGTTTAGTAACATATCTCAAATGCACGGACAACAACAAAGCTGAGACGGTTTTCCAATGCTTCAGGGATGGTGTGTCTAAATTTGGAGTTCCTGACCGCTTTAGATCAGATCACGGCCGTGAAAACATAAAGGTCGCCGACTTAATGATTAATGCACGTGGGGCAGGTCGTGTTAGTATGCTAACTGGGAAAAGAACACACAATCAGCGTATCGAAAGACTATGGAGAGACGTTTATGACGGAGTCTTGAGCTACTTTTATGACTTATTTTACTTTCTAGAGGATGAGTGACTGCTAGACATTTTAGATGTTATAGACTAATTTGCACTGCATTACGTATTTATTTATAAATGAAAGGTTAATAACCTGGCAAGGGGCATGGAATCACCATAGAATACGAACAGTGAACTCAACACCAATGAGGCTTAACACTGCCGGTATGATGGACAATCTGTCAGCTCAAGTTGATGATGTCCTACCAAACATTGATGCAGATTCTTCGTCTGATGAGGATAGGGACCCTCTAGATAATAGACCAGTACTTGCATCTCTTCAAACTGTTGTTGATGAAAACCGGATGCGACGGCTTCGTGAACAATGTCCTCAGAACTGGATGTCAGATAATCACGGCATAGACATCTGTCTAACAGCTAAACAGATATTAACCGAATAAGAACCAATAAGTTGTCATGGTGCTTATTTGCAATAATGACTGATTCTGACGACCTGATTTATGATTTAGAACTGAGTGAAGTTAAGCAGAGAAATGGAAACTGTCTGTACACCCTTAAATAAGCTATATAGCTGCATTTGTACGAGAGGTATCAGACAAACGATATGAATATCAAAATAAATAGTACAAGTAGTTCATGTTTCAAAGCATTTAATTTAATCCCTGATATGTGATTTGACTTATGGTATGATTTAGACTAGAAAACTTCGCAAGTATCAATTTTAATAATACATGGTAATTGATAAAACATAATTTATTATGTAATGGCAGAGGGGCATTTAGAGTTTACCCTGGCCTTGTGTCCGCCCATTCACATTGGATACTAGAGTTCGTAATATTACCACACCCCTGTTATATGCATCAAGGGAATTTCAAATATTTTGGCATAAATGACCACCATTTTCAGACATGACCAAGAATACATTAATATACATGTACATGCACTGACCTAAGTTCCATCAAGATTAGGCCAACATTGGCATCCAGTTTATTCACTAATTTTCTTAGTATTGACCTGCCGACTTATTTTCTTAAGTCATATGACCCATATTCAAAGTTGGTCTAGAACTCACCAAGGCAAATTTACAAGTTTCGTAATGACTTATCACAATTATGACTTCTAGTGAATCTCGCCAAAATCTCGAGCACACATACTGATTAACTTTCATGAAGATAGGTAAAATGTGACATTCATGCATTCACAATGGAAAGTTGATGCAGAACAGTTCGTTTGTATATGGTTTAACGCCCTTATCGGCACTTTAAAGGCTATTTCAAAGATGGTCAGTCTTTGAAGGATCTACCTGAGAGCTATAACCAGTGATTTCCTAGGATCTTTGCAAGCGACTTGACAGCTTTCCCACATGCATCAGAGGTGGGAGGCAAGCGACTCGATCAACTCATCACATCCGTTACCTGTCATCGTGGGCCTCAAACCCACGATCTTCAAACTGGGAGTCTAGCCAGCTACCAACTGCACTAATAGGGCCGGCGACGCAGGACAGAGGACGTGGACAGGACCAATGTGTCCATCCCACGTGACTTTTAGGTGACTTTTTGTTATTACGGGAAGCATGAACAAATGTAAACAAACCTGGACAATTCGATGTAAGATTTGGTTTCAATTATTTAGCAAATGCCATATAGCTGGTGCAACTTCTTGTGTGCAAAGCTGTAACTACTTGTTAAATTTGAATCTGTAAGCTTGTCCGTTTTTTGTAAAAACAGGTAAAATCTGCTCTTTACCTGTAGAAACAGATTTTACCTGTTTTTACAAAACACGGACAGACTAACAGGTCCAAATTTAACAACTAATTGTAGACCTTTCCACAAGGAGTTGCACCAGCTATGTCTCATTGCCAAAACTATAGCAATAAAAACCTTACATCTAATTTTTAAAGTTTGTTAACATTTGTCTAGCTCCTCGTAATAACCAAGTCACGTGGGATAGACACATTGAGGACACAGAATGGTAACACTATGGGCATAAAGTTCTGAGCTTAGAAATTTTATGTAGAGACTACCAGTCTATTATCACCATTTTGTATGGGTAGTAACAACACCAGGTTGTCTAAAGTTTCCTTGGGCATTTTCATTTTGCTTCTAAATCAAGTAATAAAGACTTTAAAAAAAAAAAAAAAAAAAAATTATAACATTCTCAAATTGATGAACAGCATACTTTTGCAAAGTTGTACAAAACAAATTTCATATTAACAAACCCATTTTTACACAAGCCATATGTACTAATAATTCTCATTTTAAATTCAATGGTCTTCAAATTATATCAACAAGAGTTCCATACCACTATATGTGTAACATTTTTGGGTGACATTTGAAGTAAACTTTCAAACTTTCAATGTGATTTTTTTGTCCGTAAACTGCCAGGCTTACAAGAAAAATATATAACTTACATGACAGAGCAATGTGTGCATAGTTTATTTTCCACGTTGATTTTATTAAAATCTTCAGTCAAAACGTCACCTAAAACATCAAAGTTAAGAAAAAAATTAAAACAAGTGTATTTTCATTTAGCAATCATTTTTACATTTCATATGAAACTAGCTAGTCCACAATACAAAAATAAACCATTTTAGAGGCAAAAATGTGAATTTCTATTTTATGTTACAAGTTAATGACAATATTTTAAAATCTGACATAAATCGCTTTTATTTTATACTTTTTGTCCAATAAAATAATCAGCAAGGAGATTTTTGTGTATATTTGCACACAGTTGGTCAATGTCATTCTTGATGCAAAAATACTGAGAAAAAGATACGTCAGCATGCTTGTTTTCAAATCATCATTATTTGTCTGATATAGTAAGCGTAAAGTAGTTATTTAACATACATGAGGCATATCGCTAATCAAAGGACTGTATACTTGGTTAAAATTTTCGTAATGTAGCTCTATCACAGTTTACTGATATTTATTTTACAACATATGTCAGAAAAGTCTTGTTTTCAAATTATGTCATAAACACCAAAATGCTAGATCACACATCACATATAAACTAAATATTTTCAAAAACTAGGTATCATTACCACTGACCAGATGTATGTCAAAAATGTATATACTACAAAAAGTATATTTCAAACAACAATGATACCATGAATGCCAACATTTTAGAACTTCTCTTTATGCATTTTGATTAATATTATGCATAAATAACACTTCAACTACTGGTCTATTAACATTTTAAGAAAGTGTCTGACAAATACTACCCAGCGCCACCAACAAACAACTGATAACATTTGGTGATGAATAACAATGTTTGAACAATAACAAAGACCCCAGCAAGCAAGCCCATATAGGCCCAATATGGGCTACAGGTGGGCAAATATAACATATGGGCCCCATGTGGGACCCATATATTATTTGTTCAACCTATATCGGGCCCATATCGGACCAAGCAGGCAAGCCCACATGGGTTTCTTGCAAGTATGCCCATATGGGTCCCGGTAAGTCATAACATGTGGGCTTGATAAGGGCTATACCTGGGCTGATCTTCCACATGGGCCCCATATGGGACCAATATACATCACCTTGACCATGTTAGACCCACTTGGGTCCCAGACAAGCAAGCCCATAAAGGCACCAACAATAACGCCCATATAACTTCCTAACTAGTTAGCCCATATGGGTCCCAGCAAGAAAGCTTATATAGGTCCCCAACAACCAAGCCCAAATGGGTCCCGGCAAGAAAGCCCATATGGGTCCCAAACAAGCAAGTCCATATGGGCCTCCGATACCAAGCCCACATGGATCCCAGAAAGAGAGCCCATATGGGTCACGTAAAGCTATCAGATGTGGGCCTGATATGGGCTATATCTGGGCTGATCTTCCACATGTGAGACCAATATACATCGTCTTGCCCATATTAAACCCACTTGGGTCGCAGGCAAACAAGTCCATATAGGTCCCAGCAAGAAAGCCCATATGGGTTCCCAACTAGTTAGCCCATATTGGTCCTATCACGAACCCAGCAAGCAGGCCCATATGGGCACAATATGGGCTTTACATGGGCAAATATACCATATGGGCCCCATGAAATATTTTTCTGCCCATACCGGACCAAGCAAGTCAACCCACATGGGTTCCCAGAAAGTATCCCCATATGGGTCCCAGTAAGCAATCCCATGTGGACCGATATGGGCTATACCTGGGCTGATACACCACATGTGCCCCACGTTGGACCCATATGCGTTGTATTTCCCATATCAGACCCAGTTGGGTCCCTGGCAAGCAAGCCCATATTGGTCCCTGCAAGATCGCCCAAATGGGCGCCAACCAAGTAAGCTCCATATGGGTCCCAACAAAAAAAGCCCATATAGGTCCCCAACAAGTAAGTCCATATGGGTCCCAGCAAGACAGCCCATATTGGTCCCCAACAAGCAAGCCCATGTGGGTCAACAACAGCAAGACCATATGGATCCCAGCATGAGAGCCCACATGGGTACCAAACAAGAAAGTCCATATGGGTCCCAGCAAGACAGCCCATATTGGTCCCCAACAAGCAAGCCCATATGGGTCAACAACAGCAAGACCATATGGATCCCAGCATGAGAGCCCACATGGGTACCAAACAAGCAAGCCCATATGGGTCCCAGCAAAAAGGCCCGTATGGGTCGCCAACAAACTACCCCTTATCGACCATAAAGAGAATCCCCATATGGGTTCCCAACAAGCAAGCACATATGGGACACCAACATTCAACCTAATACGGGTCCCATTAATAGAGCCCATATGGGTCCCCAGCAAGTAAGCTCGTATGGGCCCCGGCAAGTCAGCCTATGGGGACCCAATATGGGCTATAACTGGGCTTATTAACCACATGGGTTCCGTAAGGGTCCCACATACATTGTTATGCCCTTATCAGTCCCAAGTAGGTCCCTCGCAAACAAGCCAATATGGGTCCCAGCATAAAAGCCTAGATATGCGTCACCCAAAAGCAACCCCATATGGGTCCCAGCAAGAAAGCCCATATGGGCCCCGAAAAAGCAGGCCTAGATGGGTCACCAATAGCAAGCCCATATGGGTCCCAGCAAGAAAGACCATATGGGTTCCTAACAAGCAAGTCCATATGGGACCCAGCAAACATGCCCATATCGGTCATTTTGATGTGTGCTTCTATGACCAGTTCAAGGCAGTTATTCACGGCCGCCATCTTGTTTTGTCAACTGCAGATTTTCTTTCGAGGAGCACAATGCAGCTTGCATTTCTTAAATATCAAGTAAGTAAATATGTGTTTTGCACTTGGAAAAATGTTTGTCATAACTTAATAATCATAATTGCACTTTAAATTAGAATTAAGTAAATATATCTCTATTGTCATGTATTTTCGCGACTTTTAAAAAATGTTACTTCACTATCACAACTGTTTCAAAATGTGTGTGTTGTTTTGTACGTGTAATCTTTGTGCAAATAAAGCATGGGTTATCAGTAGGAAAACAATATAGTTGCTTTTGTTGAAGTTGCATTATTTATTAAAACGTACACTATATGGCAATTAATTGAATGTTGGAATAATTTCACTAATTGGAACAATAAGTTTCATGCATTTGAGTTCAGAAGTTTAATTGTATGAATTAGCTTAAGCAATCTCACACACAAAATATACATCCTACATTTCATTTTTATATGCCTTGCATTAATTATCATGTTCTTATTTATCGCTATAATCAATATTAAAATATTTAATTACACAAGAAATAAACAGCAAATTCATTTGTGTTATTAATCGCGTTATATTTTATTCTAACACAGCACGGCCACGCCGCTAATTTTCCCTAGATAAAAAATAAAATCAACCATGGGTTATTCTGCAACAAATTATGGGCGAACGCTTATGTTTTGAAAATAGTTCCGGTAATTAAAAAGTGTTCCGTAAAATTCAGGTGCTTAATATTTTCACAGTATTTATCAACAATTCTACCACGGCACTCGGCTAGATAAAGAAGGAAAATAACTGTGGGTTATTCTGCAACAAATTATGGGTGGAGCTTAATGTTTTGAAAATAGTTCCAGAAATTCGAAGAAATTGTTCCGTAAAATGCACGTGCTTAAACGCGCGATAGCAAATTGTGACAAACAAATCATTTTTGCATTATGTAGCGCAATTAAACCACATTTGTACTACATATTTTATACTTAAGTTCGCAAAAACGTTAACGTTTTGTTAATATGTTTTTAATTTGCGCTTTTTGGCGTGATATTTTCACGGTATTATATCGGTAAGTATGACGTCATTCGCTCAATATTTATCAATAAGGCTGACGTCATTTTGAATTGTTAGGATTTATTGACGTCACATCTGAATGCACTTCTCGGAAAATGGGCGGAGTACAGATAAATATGGTTCTCATTTATAACCTTTAAAAATACGAATTTTATATAAGAATGTGTTAGAATCGGAATAACTGACGGGTAACAGTTTGTTATTGCGTTAATAACCAACGGTTTGTCGTTATGCTTGTTATCAAACCATTCGGGCTACCGCCCTCGTGGTTTAATTCCTACGCATTGGAGCTCCAAACCGTTGGTTATTACCGCAATAACCAACAGTTACCCGTCAATTATTTCTTACGTATAACGCCATTCGCTCAATGTTTATCAATGAAGCTGACGTCATTTTGAATTATTATGGTTTATTGACATCACTGAAACGCATGTGAATGTAATTTTGTGGAAAATGGGCGGAGTATAGATTCCTATAGTTTTCATTCATAACCTTTAAATTTTAAGAATTTTATAGAAGATCGTGTTGGAATCACAATAATTGACAGGTTAACGTTGGTTAATACGGTAATAACTAACAGTTTGTCGTTCCGATGCTTGTTATCAAACCACTCGGGCTACTGCCCTCGTGGTTTAATTGCTTCACATCAGAACTCCAAACTTTTGGTTATTACCGCAATAGCCAACGCTAACATGTCAATTATTTCGATTCTAACATGAACTGTAAAATTCAATTATATCTTAATTAATGACATTATACATAATTGGTAAACCTGCTATACATTATTTTTATAAAATTTAAAATATTTACGTGTAGATCTATGATATGACTAGGTTGGCGATAAAAAATCTGAACTAGTAGCCAAAAAAATTCATTTTGCAAAGAAAACACATTATTTAGAAATATCTTCAGAAAATATGCTTCATGTTTAAATGTTTTCCAAAAAATTTAGTAGCCAAATTATAGAAATGTTATCAGCCAATTATAAAGTTTTGTAGCCAATGGCTATTTTAGCTACTGGTAGCGCTTACATATGATGTTAATCTTACCTGCAGTAGACTGGCCAAAATACCAGTAGTTGCAATAGCATGAAAATATATTTCTTTTAAAGGGACTTGTTCACACATTTTCGTATTTTTGAAAAATGTCACTTAACGTCTTAACTCCAATTTAAACTAAAGATGTTGGCTTGACCAAAACAAATATTATATCAAGAAACTAAATAAATAAAAATTGCCCTGGACGGGACTCAAACAACTCCGCCAGAATTAAGAACCTCTCACTGTAACCACTCAGCTATTCTGATACCGATCATTGAGGTGAATGTTTAACGCTAATCGCTATATAAGTGGTACACATGTTTTCCAAAATACCGACAAAAAGCGTTACAAACGCTTTATAATTTTAGCCATTTCAGTTGATTTTTCATAAAACTATAATTTTAGCCATTTCAATTGATGATTTTTCATAAAAGACACTGTATTTCCAAGATATTTCTTTGTCTGTAGTGTCATTTTGCTTGTTTATATATAATGTATTTTTCTTTTTGGGATCAATGAAAAATATTTTGAAAATTGCCAATTTGCCAATCTGTGAACAGGTCCCTTTAACAGACTATGTTATCAAAAAGGGCCTCAAGGGGGCAATTTCTTTAAAAAATCTCAAATTTAGATATTAATACTGGCATATAATAACGGTTAAAACAGGGTATATACAATGGGAAAAGAGTGTATGCATTCTGAAATAAAAATCAATTAATATTATGGGTTTTGTTTGTTTGGCTCTTTTCCTGTTTATGTTTTGACATCAGAGTTGTGAGCATTATGTATAACCATAGTTTACAAATGACTCCTTACCAAGCGTGATAGTGCAGTTGGTTAGTGCGCTGGCTACTGTCATTTCTTTGTATGGCTCCTAAGTATTGAGTTCGATACCCCTTTGGGGTTTTCTTTTTTTCAGGCTTTTTTGCTAATTTGTTTTTATCAAATATCTTATATTGTTTTATATTTTATTTATTTATTTAATACACATGCCTTAGAAGAGCGTATTTCTATCAAATAATATAATTTATAGTGCAATAGGAAGCCATTTTTTCGTTGACATAGTCCCTTTAAATGCTCATTTATAATTAGCTGATAACAGATTTTCCAGATATATAATACATACATGTATCCCCTTCTTCACACAGGTATGGAGATTATGAAAGAGCATTTGATTCTACAGTACAACTTCAGCAGAAATGATGGAAAACAACATTTTGTCAAACTTCAACTTGTCCAAGCTTGATAAAGTACGTTTGATATTTTGAGAAAATGAAATTGCTGTTTATTTCATGAAAATAAAATTGTTGTTTGTTTATAAGAGTACATAACATGTATATCAACTTTAATCAGATTTTTTTTTTTTAATCCCAGACTCCGTGGACCTCAAAGTCATCTGTCAGAACAATGATATGTAAAGCATACACCACATGTTGAAAACATATACACTGTTAACTAATTATTATTTATTTATTTGGCATAACATAATGCATACACTGATTGTTGCAGTAATAATTCCTTTATATATCAAAAAAGGTTTAGCTAACATTAAATAATAATATGCATAAGGTTTGTGATAAATTTTGTCAGACATCCTCAAGTTTTGTCTGACACATCTGATTGTCTGACAGGTTTCGCACTGTCTGGAATTCTATGTATTTCTTAATGTTTATTTCATTTCAACACACATTTTTTAATTTGTACTTTCAGAACATGTGTTAAGGTCGAGGAACCAAGAATGCAAGGCAAGCGTACAATGAGGAGACTGAAAAAAGCTACTTGTTGGTGTGTGTGATCCAAAAATGCTACAGATGTAAATAAATAAACGTGAAACACCCCATACTTCTGATAACCAAACAGTGATCAGTTCAATTAACTATTAACAAGGCAGTAATTGCCGAACTTGTATCGAGTCCAGTATTTTCGTGCTCATTACAAGAGACAGTCAGTTAGCAATGAAGTTCATTAGCCCTTACCACACGAAATAAGAGAAACAATGCACATCATAATTACCAGTGTTATTGACACTTCATATTTATATCCAGTAGTTTTTAATTAGAAAACATGCAAATGTAATTGCTGTGAGTGAAATGATTGCAATCATAGTCTAAAATGTTGTATTACATCGACTTAAATTTTAAATAAGTATATGTGTTTTAGCTCGACTATTCGTCGGCGTCGGCATAATGCTCTGGTTAAGGTTTGTGGGCAACAAGTCCATATCTCTGTAACTACTACAGATATTCAATGGAAACTTAACCCATGCCTTCAGGGTCATCATATAAGGTCACTGGCCAAGACCCATAACTATGACCTGCAATTGAACAGAATTATGCCCCTTTTTGTACTTAGAAAATTCTGGTTAAAGTTGAAACTTCAAACATGTCTTCGGGGTCATTATGTGAGGTCACTGACCAAGTCCTATAACTCTTATCTGCAATTTAGCTGAATACAGATATTCAGCTGAAACTTCTCACATGTCTTCATGGTCATATTATAAGGTCACTAGCCAATGCCCATTACTGTGACTAGCATTTTAGCAGAATTATGACCCTTTTTATACTTAGAAATATTCAGGTTAAAGTTTGTGTGCAAGTACATATTCAGGGCTTTCATTAACTTATGAAAACTGGAAGTTTTAACTTCCTGGCCTCTAATTTCGGAAGTTTTGCTCATAATATTTGGAAGTTTTGACAGTATTGCGCTACAGAAGTCCTGAGCATTTCAGAAATGGGTATATTAAGTATAAAGTTCAAGGTTTTTTAAGGCCAGTTCTTTTTCATCAAGTGCTTATATGCCAATTTATTCAGTGAAAGAGGTATACATTTAGCAAAAAATTCTTAATTTTTCTTCTAACTTGTTCATCCTTACATGATGGAATTTCCTTGGCTGCATTTTTGGAAGTTCAGCAACTTCCATGGCTGCAATTTTGGAAGCTCTGTGACAAAAACTAGTAGTAAAAATCTCCCAAACCTCCCTTAATGGAAGCCCTGCATATCTCTGTAACTACTACATGTATTCAATTGAAATTTCACATACGTTTTTATGGTCATTATGTAAAGTCACTGACAGAATATATTATACTTTCAAAGACTTTAAGTGTAGTGAATAGTCGCGCGCCCTGTCCTGAGGCAGCTCTTGTTAATTCACATATTCCCTATAATATTTTCAGGCTTGTAATTTAACATGTTTAAAAAAAGATTATATGCTAATATTCTTTAAAAAAAGGTTCAATTCAAGAAACAGAACTTTTTAACTATTGAAATATTTTTTTAGAAATTCTTGATAGTTTAGAATTGCTAGCTTACAGTTTGATTTCACCACATCAGTCCTCCTTATATTTTACATTATCTGGATCATGCTTTATGTTTTGAATCAATTGTTGTTTAATGAAGGCTCGGTATTAAATGTGAGAAAGCTTTAACCGTTTTTACATATTGAATATTAATGCATGATCAAGTTAGATGTGGCTCTTACAAATTAACACAAACCTAACTATTTTCAAACTTGAATTAGTGTGTGAGCCTTTGTCTTGTGAAGATTCTCAAATGTTTTATAACAATGGTGTATGCAATGACATGTATCAAAATAACAGGCTTACCTACTGAAAATAATAACTATATATCTCATAGATATATAGATCTATGCTTAATAGATATTTATAAGTTAACACATTGGCCTATTTGAATTGTTTTTGTATTGCACTGTTATAATTATGCGGTACTCTAATTCGGAACAATACATTTTAATATTGCGCTTTTGAAAACACAACTATCAGAATTGTTTAAAACTGTTTATGTTGTATTGTGGGTTGGATATATAAATTATATTGCCAGTATGAAAACACAATGGTATGTCTAAATTGATTTAAAACCATAATATACACTTACGTTGTATTCTGGACCAGACAAATTCATTGTATTCATTCTACGATAACACAGTTGTCTATTGGAATTTACAAGCATTGAAACTGTTATATATGTTGTATTCTGTGCCTGATACATAAAATATTATCAATATTGTGAACGCAAGGTGGTATATTTCAGTATGTATACCTGTTATTTATGTTGTATTCTGGGCCGGAGGCCTATATTTACATGTTAACATTTTTTTTTTGAAATTTTGATAATATAGTCATACTAAAACGTCTTTGTTAGGTTAATTGGTCCATACTATGCAATACTATAAGATTGGTATATATACTGGTGGAGTTGTCTCGCATTTGATTCCATTATCATACCTTACTACCAGTAAAGGCTGTGTGCTATAAAGTCACATCAAGTGTTAGATTTGTCCACACTGTGTTTGGCTTTTAAATGTGTCTGAATTTACTCATAATGTGTTATTCTTTTATTGCTGTTTTATTGTGCCACATGTGTGCAGATCACAATCATGCTTTATTTACAGAATTGTATCTTTCTAGACTAGTTAATATGATCTAAATAGTATGGTCCATTTTTGTAACACAGGCCAAAATGTCATAATGAATAGTGTGTGATTGTTTATTTTTCCTGTTTACATGTAGCAAACAAGTGATTGATTGTACATATGTAGTACATAAATGCATTGCCCGGTTAACATTATGCATAAAGGAACTAACACATCTATTGAATACCCTTTAACGACAACAGACATATGTTAATTACTAGTAAGTGTTTTTGTAACACAGGCCAAAATGTCATAATGAATAGTGTGTGATTGTTTATTTTTCCTGTTTACATGTAGCAAACAAGTGATTGATTGTACATATGTAGTACATAAATGCATTGCCCGGTTAACATTATGCATAAAGGAACTAACACATCTATTGAATACCCTTTAACGACAACAGACATATGTTAATTACTAGTAAGTGTTATATTCTGCAAATGGCAATCCAATTAAAGTAAGAAAGGATTAAATGTGTTGTTGTATTAAAGAATGAACTTTAATAATGAAATATATATATATATATATATATATATATATATGCTCCTCAGCTTGTGAGTAACATTTATAGAATAGTTATTGTTTATTGAATTTTGCAATGCATCATGTATGTGTAACAAACAGGACCTTTACATAAACGAAACCTACATGGGACCCATGCAAACAGTGTTAGCAAAACTCAACTGGGTCCCATATAGGATGCCCAAAGAGGACCCATATCGAAACCTGGATGGGTCCTAATTGGGCAGCTCATATGGGGCCAAGTGGGATTTTGCAAACGCCTTTTGCATGGGTCCGATATGGGTAGCCTTATAATGGGCCCATCATGGATCCATATACAACCCACATGTATCCCATAATGCAACCCATTTGGGACCCATTCAGAAACAGTTTGCAAAATCCCACATGGCCCCATATAGGATGCCTATAAAGGACCCATATCGAAGCCAATATTGGACCCATATGGGTAGCCGATATAGGACCCAACTTGGGTCCAAATGGGACCCACACAGGTCCCATATCGCAACCCATCTGGGACCCATGCAAAAACAGTTTGCAAAATCCAACTTGGCCCCATATTGGTTGCCCATACAGGACCCATATCGAAGCCCATATTGGACCTATATGGGTACCCCATATAGGACCCACCTTGGGTCCACATGGAACCCACATAGGTCCCATATCGCAACCCATCTGGGACCCATACATATACAGTTTGCAAAATCCCATTTGGCCCCATACGGATTGCCCATACAGGACCCATATCAAAGCCCATATTGGACCTATATGGGTATCCCATATATGACCCATCTCGGGTCCACATGGAACCCACATAGGTCCCATATCACAACCCATCTGGGACCCATACATATACAGATTTCAAAATCCCATTTGGCCCCATATCGTTAGTCCATACAGGCCCCATATGGTAGCTCATATTGGACCCATATGGGTCCCATATTTTTATGCTGGCTGGGACGGCATGAAAATATGACTGTACATGGGGCTACAAACAATACCAATACACATAAATGTATGACATATTTACAATGTCAAAAGGCAAAATGTATTGCATTTAAATCATTCATTGCTATTGCAGGCAAATAACAGTGATGTAATTATTTTTTTGTCATCTAATTTAAAAAAATGCAACATAAAGTATTAAGGAACTGTAAACTTCTTAGGATTTACAATGAAATACCCTCTGTACATACTTTAGGCTAGTGCTCTATGCATATACACAAAGTACACAACTTATTATTAATTTTATTGTCAGTGGATCAGTTGACTGTCAAATCATAATTCAGTCTTACAAGACATACTTGGATTCCAGGCATTCCTCAAATACACTACAAGTGTTTCACAGCTTCCTCACTGAATATGTGGTTCGGTATGAATGACCTCATGGAATATTCAGATTCAAATCTTTACATAGACCATTATTAGTTTTAAATCATACACAAGACCACAATATATACAGAATAAAGATGAAAAACTACAAGCATCTGATTCACAGTCTTAAGTACTACCAAATATACCTTCAAACTAATCTAGGTAGCCTCAGAAACCAAACACATTGTCAATTATCTTTGTATATGTTCTTGGTGAAATTGTCATACAACAAAAACTTTCAGTACCATGTTATAAAAGTTAAGGATCACAAAAATAAAAAATATGCCTTTCTGGTAAAATTATTGCGGGAATGTGATCTGTTTGTTATGAAATATTGCCTTCCAATTGAACACTATTATTATGTCACCAAATATCTCATCCCTTAAATCAAGTCAACAGCATTGTAAATATGCTTCAAAAAATTTACATCTGTTTGATTGAAAAGGGCAAAATATTTATAACAAAAAATAATGAAACATCAACAGGTTATGTTTTCTAAAAAAATAAGTCTACCTTAGAACAGAGGGGAGACCTGACCACTCGTATGCATAAAAATATGTAGGTACAATTGACTGTGAAGCAAATTATTTGATAGGAACAATTTGAAAATAGGCTTGACTCCAAGTGATAGTAAAACAAACTGAGAAATGAAACTGGACACTTCTGAGAACATGAGGGTTATGATATCATCAACTCTTATTCTAAACCAAAAAAAGTATTACAAAATGCTAAATCAAACAAAGTGAACAGTTCGTCCTGCGATGGTAATGGATTACTTTCATCTGGCAATGTTAAATTCATTTTGTTTATGCAAGTATTTGCAGTGGGTAAGAAATTTCCACTTTCCATGAATTGATTAGTAGGCTGAAGAGCAAAGCCTAACGCAGGTTCCTACTCTGTACCTGTTGCAAACCTTAATATACTCCCAAGATTTCCTGCACCTCTTCTTCCACCTAAAGATATACATGTAACTTAAAATAATAATAAGAAACTTGTAAAATTCTTTGGTTTGTTTGTATTTGGTTTTACAGCCTTATCGGCACTTTTAAGGTCATTTCAAAGGCGGTCTGTCTTTCAAGAATATGCCTGGGTGCCATAACCAGTGCCTTCCTCAGATCTCTGCATGTGAATGACAGCTTTCCTTCTTGTGTCAGGGGTGGGAGGCAAGTGACACAACTGACGTATCTAGTGCGCTACCAAATACACTAGCTGGGCCTTTGAACAAGTACATGTAATACTTATCAACTTCTACAGACACAAACCCTTAAATTGTGTTCTGTAGAGCATAAACTAGCAAGTCACCAGTGACTTCAGCTTATACGCTCCCACCACTCTGATAAAGGAAAATAAAGGCAATAGTAACCATCATTAAGACAAACATCTTGGCCAAGTTTGAAGAAGAATGGATGGAAAATGTGACCTGTAAATCATAAACAAGGTTTTAATACTAATTTACCCCATGACTTAGTTGTTTACCACATGTGACTCATATCTGAACTCATTCAAGACATTAAAACAAACAACTTCGCCAGCTTTGATGAAGATTTGATAAACAAGTGGTCTGTACAGCGTGTACAAGGTTTTGAAACTATTTGACCCTTTGGCCTAGTTTTACAACCTGTGTGACCAATATTGAAATTCATTGCAGACATCATCAAGACCAGCATCTTGGTCCAGTTTAATGAAAACTGGAATGAAAAAATGGACTGTAGAGCATCAACATAGTGCGAACAGACACAGTCGTCATTGCCAAAATATGTTTTGTTCCCAATTTGTAACGCAACAAATTCTAAATGGCAGTTTCAATTATTAGCAAGCTGTTTTAAGGCAGGCAACTTATGTTAAAAAGACACACATTTTGACCGTAAATATGAAAAATACGAGGGAACGTCATAAGGTTCGTGGACAACCTTGCGTTTTTGCTTAATATTTAAAAGAGCTGTATAAAACCCGGTCTGTATATACACGTATATATATTCTATAAAAATAAAACTGAAAACGGCTGACAATCTGCGTTCAAATAAAATTATGCGATTTTATCATGCATCATGTATGGAGTCACGGCTCACTTTGACGTAACAAAACCTCTTTAACCAAGCGTCTTACTATGAAGCCGTCTTTTTCATAGTTAATTTACCTTCACATAAATTAAAATGCTCATACATTTAGGAATTAAGGAATTATTATCAATTCTATGACATTCTGCTAATAACATGTGACCAGTAATACCGATCTGGACCTTTAAAGTTCACCGGTCATGATAAATGTTCGCCCAGCGTAACGTCACACAAAGAATTTGCCTTGCAAACCGTGACTGAACCTCACATTGAGACATCAACTGCACCAAAAGATTCATATTTCTACCAACAATTGGGATAATTTGTATTGGTGTCGTGTTAGGTTATACTTGGAATATAAGAATATTTTTATTTGGATGCATGCGGAGTTACTAGATAAATATTTATGCTGATCTGGCTCTATAGCCATTAACCAGATTTTACTAGCTCGACGGACATTAGCTTGGTAGCGCCTAGTAGGTTTATAACAGTTACTGGATGCCATCTATAAAACACTTATTGGTCTTAAACAACCACTACAACATTTTCGCGTCAAAACAGTGTGTTTTACATATCAACAATGGTGGAATCGCCAAAGGGATTCATTTCAAACTTTGATGACGCTACACACGACGACGTAACGACGTCGATCAAAGTGCGCCGGAGATTGCGACATATGTTTCTACAATGTTAATTTTAATTATATTCTCTACAAGGCTTTGCGCTGAAATTTTGTACAATAATTGGAAATACATTTGAATAAATGTGAAGCAATTTTTTTTAATTTCGAACAAAAAAAAAATAAATTATGGATGGTGTCCACGAACTTTATGACTGACCCTCGTATTAAGAAACTAGGAATATCACAGTTGAATATACAACTAAATGGAACTTAAATGCGGCTTCATGCATGTATTTGATAAACAATGTGTACGTTGAGTTTTCTCTCAGCCTTCTGTTTGACCCTTCAGCACTAAACTGTGCTTCAAGAGGTGTGTCAACATCTTCAATGTTAAAGGATTCGACTGTTTTGGTGTGAATAGGTGAATAACAGTTGGGAGTTCTTGCACAAGCTGAAACCCAAGTATTATCAAAGTCTAGGTATAACTTCAATTTTTAAACTCAACTGCAGTGTCAGATGCAACTTTAATTTATTCATAAAAGCACGAGCAGATAAGTTTGATAGTGAACGGATGTTTCCCGTAAATATTTGATAAGTGTACACTACACCCAACTGAACATAAGACAGTTAAGTCAAATTAGATTAGAAAGATCTACCTGTCGTGTTCCTGTTCCGATCTGTTTCTGCTCGTGACATGTGTGATGGAGCCGTCTCGGTAGACTGCCAATGCTGCACTGCATTTCTAAATCTGATTTTATCACCTATGGTCATAAGACCTAAGCTTGTTAGTTGTTTGTTTTCTAAAGATTTACAGATGTCAATGGAATCTACTCTCTGATTAACAATGTTTTGAAGTAATGCATCCAAATTAATCGCAGACAAAACGCTCCGCACTGCGTCGTCTGCCGTGTTGTTTTCCTTTACCGCGCGAATTTCCGGTGCGCGCATAAATATTTACCTTGTGAATTTTACCCTTCACTTCATATAATGAAGAAAGCACTTTATATAATTATAACTTAACAATATACGTAATCAATATATTCGTATAAGAATGTTTAAACGTTATAGAAAGGTAATAACACTTTATAAAATTAAGTGGTTTCATTATATAATCAGTTTTTACCTTCATATAAACAAATAATATCTATATATAATAAAATAATATCTATATATAATTAAATAATATATATATATATTTAAATAATATCTGTGTATAGTAAAGTTTTATCTATATCCCTTAACGTTTTATCTACATATAAGGAAGTTATATCTTTATATATTAATGTGTTGTCTTTATAAATTCAAACTACATGTTTATATATAGAAACTGTGCAATTAAATAATGGTTGCATACATTTTATGTTAATTCAAATTGACTTTATATCATAATATTTTGTAATTATACAATCAGCTTTTATCTTCATATAAACAAATAATATCTATATATAATGAAGTAATATATGTATAAAGTAAAGTTTTATCTGTATCCCTTTATGTTTTATCTACATATAAGGAAGTTATATATTTATATATTAATGTTTTATCTTTATAGATTCAATTTTCATATTTATATATAGAGACTGTTCAATTATATAATGGTGGTATACATTTATGTTCAGTGATATTGACCTTATATCAAAATATATGATAATATAAAACAGTTAAGGCGTTCCATAATGGCTCATTACGTATTGTTACACCAATCTGTACCTACTGTCACTAGAGGGTTTTTCAGATAAGAGCATACTAAATATAGAACGATCGTCTGTTTATACTGGCCTGATTCCATAATTGTTCGGGAAGAGCAGATAAGAAAAGACTAAACCGTTGACTTATGTCCTGGGATATACACTGACATTTGAAAATTTTATATTCTCATATTTGTTCCAATGGATGCATTTGCGGTGATCATTCTATTCGCGAAACCCGTGGAAACGTACGAAACAATGCAGACGCCCAAAAACGAAACAACTGAAAAATTCAATGGAACAGTAGACACAAACACCCTGCTGGGTCTTCAAAAGGACACAGAATTCGACAAAGTATTGAAAATTGTCTTCTATTCGGTACTGATTGCTCTCGGCGTGTTCGGGAATCTGTTGATTATCATCGTCATAGCGCGGAACAAGCATCTGCGAACGAAGTTTAATTTCTACGTTGTCAACCTGGCCGTCTGCGACTTGCTAGTGGCGGTCACGTGCACGTGGGTCCACCTGGTGGTGGACATGAGCCCGCAACGCTGGCCCCTCGGGGAGGTCGTCTGCAAGGTGCACACGTTCGTTCAAGGTAAGCCGAAGGAATGTACATTGTGTAATTTAGCTTTGTATGTACGTACCTGCGTGCGACTGTGTTTCATTTGGATACCAAGTTGTTTACACGAGATGTGTTGTATTTTATATTGCAAACTTATTTTTCGACAATGCATAAACATGAAATTTAGTAAGAAATTATTTGTTTAATTTTGATGTTAAAAAGGAATATTACATACAGCATACATGTATAACACCTGTAATTAAACAATGTTTCTTCTCCGTGATAGTACAAACTGATCTCCACCCGTCCCATGTTTCAGTGACGATGGCGTGCAGCAGTATTTTAACGCTGTGCACGCTCACGATCGACAGGTACATGGCGATTACCTCCCCTGGATGCCTTTGGCTCACACAGAAATACCAGCCCCTGACCATAGTCATCATCTGGGCGAGCTCTTTTGGCAAGTATACTTCTTAGCAATAAAAGGCCCCAATAGAAAACCCAGCTACTCGCCATCGTCATTATATGGGCAAGCTCTTTTGGCAAATATACTTCTTAGCAATAAAAACACCAAATAGAAAAAACAGCCACGCACCATCGTCATTATATGGGCTAGCTCGTTTGGCAAGTATACTTCTTAGCGATTAGAAAAACGCTGAAAGAAATATATGTGTGGGCGTTCATAATTGTTGACACAGTAACGTATTAAAATGCATCGCAATATTAAAGGATGTAAAACCACGTGGAACAGTTTATTGTGTCCTGTATGATGCCGGTTGCAAAAGGTCATTCCAAGAAACTACAAATACTTAATGTATGAAGATTCGTACAACGATTGTTGGCAACTCATATATGACTGCGTGCAATTTCTGGCATACACGTGAGACAACAGGATATATATAACATATGCATATTGTGTTTGACAGTGCTAGCAGTTGAATAAAAATTAATCTGGACTGCTTTTATTTCAAAGGGGTGGCCGTCCCGTGGCTGGTCTTCCAAATCTACAACGAATTCGATTGGATAGGAGGTCACGAGGTCGTCTGCCAGGCCAATTTCCCCTCCCTGGCGTACAGACGGACGTACTACACTTGCTTCTTCGTGCTCGTGTTCATCGTGCCCGTGTTGCTCATGTTGACGATGCTCGTGGCGGCCGTCATACGGACCGGATATGCCCGACCGGACGGGTCCCTGACGACGGAGGAGTTCAAGAAAAGCCAGAGAATGGTATGGAAATAAGTAGCCGTTGATTTGCAACAAGATTTGTTAACACTTGAATGTAAAATATGGATTCACTACGTACCATTGTAGTTTGCTTGAACATTGGATATTTAAGCTTACTGACAAAGTTTTAATTTTAGTTTTTGTTAATAAAGGAAACTCGTGCTTAAAAACAATTAATATGGGTTCAGTCAAACATTCGTATATCAAGCATGACTGATCACTAAATGCATATGTGCAAGGGAAAAGAGTGGGTGTTTGCACCTCGGTTTAACAAACTTGTTTCTATGTAGTAAGATGATGTGGCGTTTCACTATATA